>QLNU02015360.1:236123656-236135154 GCA_006491805.2 Dysdera silvatica
AGGCATGAATCCAAAAGAAAAACTAAGATTCGGATTAATTAATAGTTATACACAAGTTTATTTGGGGGGATTGGTTGTATTTTAAACAACATTACTTCAGCACATAATTACCGGGCCCTTCAAAGTTTTTCGACACCCTCTTTACTTTCCCCTTGTTACTTACCTTGCAAAAATAGAAGTTTTAAAATGAATGCGGCGAATAAGAGCTACAACCATAGCTTTATTAATCGCACGACTGCTAAATTTACAAAATTTCTCGCTTACCTCATTCTCACTCATTCAGAAATTGAATTTTCGAAAACTATTACTCTTCTTCCCCCACCCACTCCCTAAAATTATTATTACGACTGACAAAATTAAAAAAAAGCAAATTTCCGGGTAATGTTCTTCTCCTCCAACAAAATTTTAAGTTTATGGATATTTTTTCTATTACCCAACGCTTTAGTCTTTATTAAAATTTCTGTGTGAGGGACTGCTCTTACTTTGGACAAACAAAACACATCTTAAATCATGGGTTAAAGGATCACCAAAGGCATAAGCGTGGAGTTATATGGGTACGTGGGACCCGACCTACCCACCCCCAATAATTTGAAATGAATTGCAAGTTTACATATACTGTAATGTATAAATGTACATAATATGTGCTTGCCCCCTCCAACAATTTTGAAAACTCTACGTTAATGAACGAAGGTACGCTGAAAACGCAAAATTTCGGAAGTTTTCAATTGATGTTTACATATGAGGGAATAATTGTAAATTTTCATAAATCAAGTGTCATTTGCTAATTTCAATCTCCAGTAGAATTAGATTTTCTGGATGTCTTCGACAATAAAGCTCAATCTAATAATATCATGCATGACCCAAATGTCTACACCACATTTCAATGGCGCATAGTTCCGCCCTGTTACCATTCTCCTAACAATAAGCCACATTACCGGAAACCACTATTTTAACTTTTCCAGAATACTTGCCGTTTATCGAGACTATTCAGCCACGCGAATAACATGCTCTGGGGAATAGCAACATACCATGTATTTTCAGTAGATTCATTCTACTAGATCCACACGAAGGGATGTGATGAGAAAAAATAGCCTTCGTCGATTTAAAAAACTTCAGATTTCGAAAATAAACCTATACATACGCTTATAATCATGTAGGACTCCCAAGGTCTCGTGATTTGAAATCTCCCCCCGGTAAGTCTAATTAATATTCAGAACGATCGATTGTTTAAATCATCTCTAAATAAATACTTGTTGTCCACATGCTGACGTTTAATCTCTTTGATTGTGTTTTACATATCAACGTTTAATTTCTTTTATTATGTCTTATATGTTAATGTTTAATCTCTTTTATTGTGTTTTACATATCAATATTTACTCGTTTTTATGGTGTTATGAATTTAATGCATTTAATATCTAAGGTGTTATCGTAATTCGCCACGATGACTTTTTGTCAGCTTGTTTCCAGGTCATCCGTCAGGCACCTCCTAGTCTTACTATATCATTTTTATATTTGTATACAATTTTTTGGTTGGCTGTAAAATAATTATTATTATTATAAAACGATTTTGTTTATTACTTTAGTACATTGCCTGATGTTATATCAAAACATTAGGTTCACATATATTGAAGTTCTGGTATTACGTATGTTAAAAAGCACTAAATTTTAACAACTCACTTTCTACTTATAAATTTCCCATTTGTGTAATGAATGCTTTCACATCTTAAACTACTTCAATTTTAACGAAAATATTGTGCACACAAACTGTCTTCCATTGACAAATATTTCGATTTTGCATTAAAGAATTAATTTATTTTTATTTTTCACAAAAATATTCAGTTTTATTAAAAGAAATAAATTAGGTTAAACAGTTATGAATTGTAACTTATGTAGATATACAGGGTGTTCCGAAAATATCGGATTAAAAGTATATAGCCGTGATGCTTGTGCAAAATGGACCATAACGGCCCTGTACATGGGGGGTCGGAGGGTCGGAAATGAATATCCACGGAGTTATGCATACTTTTATTTAGAGTAGCAGAGGCGGGATCTATAATGACCAATGGAGCTTACAAACCAAAAAGTAGCCCCTTTCTAAATCTCAACTTCGGCGCGGGGTTGCTAAATAGTAGCGCAGAATTGGTTTCGAGGTGTGTTGGCATTTTTTGTGATTGCCGAAATTGGCAACTTGATCCCATAATTGGCGCAATTTCATAGATAAAGATTTCAAGGTTCCTACGTAGGGCTGGTATCTTTCCTCAGTGGTGCACTACGAACATAGGAGGCCTCAAGATCCGTGGGAGCCCTCTTGGTTCTAAACAAGAAGTTTAGTTTGAAAAATAAATATCTCGAGACTCGCAACACCGATTAAAGAAGTTTACCGAAGGAGTGTTTCAATTTTTGCTACGAAGGGCAGGGCAGGCAATAGGGGGAAGGGGGGATTGCACAGGGACCCGGTGCGGCCAAGGGAGCCCGGTACTAAAAGGAATAAACCCTCCGCCCAGTATACGTTAGAAAGATCCGTAGATGAACGCGTTAGCAACTGCGCTACTGGGACGCCCCCCACCCCATCCTGCATTTTAAAATTGCGTACTTTTATACAAACTGCTACCCTCCCCACCTCCGTCAATGCCCTCCACCTGCCAATCATAAACTTTTATGCTTCAAAAATTCTTCTATTTTCACTCATGTTTTACCGTTCAAAAATTCACAAGTCTGTCCTTATTTATTTACTTATTTATTTAACGATTAGTTTGCAGGGAAAAACTTTGCGGGAAATCAGGGAAAAAAGCAGATAAAATCTGCTTGACGAGCCCCCAACTTCTCAATGTATATAGTATCCACAAATAAGAATTACAGGCAGTAAAAATTTGTATAAAAGTAAAAATTAACCAACTAAAAAGATTAGAGTAAAAATTAGATAAAATGCATGAAAATTACACTAAAAGAGATGGATGCAGCTTGAAGAATAAATAACATATAAGAGGGAAAACATCGATATTGACAAATAATACAATAGCAAAGACAACTCATGACATAACTAATCAATAAACAAGCCGACAATCCACAATCTTGCACTATTGCACAATCAGCATGTAAGCATTTCATATGACATAATAAAATAAAATATCAGCATAAAAATTAGAACATGAAAATACAAATAAGAAAGATTATATAAAATAAATACAACACAAGGAAATAAAAGTTAGTATCGAAAAATTACCCTTGATCCAGTAGCGTACGCAGAAAATTCCTAAAAGGGGTTGGTTCGAATGAGAAGGTTTACCTCTATATCATAGCTTGAGTCCCGTATATTTATTGTTAATATTCTCCCAATTGTGGAGGGTTCTGGCCTACATCAACCCCCCTTCGGTACGCCTATGTCTTGATCGATTTTGAATTATGACTACGGGCGCCGGCATAGGGGCCGGGGACGCGGGGCTTGGATTTCCATTTACTATAGAAACAATTTAATACGAAAAAAGTTAATGATTCGGTTCGTAAATAGCTTGCCAAAAATTCGACATTCTCGCCAAAAACTGGCGACGGCGAAATTTAGGAAACTAAATTCAAGGGGCGAGCCAAACTTTCAAATACAAGTTTCATTGGCTCGAAATTGTTAACTTCTACCTTCCAGAGATGCACAGCTAATAAGATACCAATTTCTTGATAATACAGCCCAGATGCAGTGTATTGGACAACTAAGTGCATTATGGGAGTAAATTTTCTTTTTCAGCTAATCATGATTTGTTATTTATTTATAGTTATAACTCCATGGATATTCATTTCTGATCTCTCATGTAAAGGTCCATTATGGTCCATTATGTTCCATTTTGCATAAGGATCACGGCTATATACTTTCGAACCGATGTTTTCGGAACACCCTGTATATTCGAAAATCGCAATACAAATATAAGAGAAAAGAAAGGGGCATTAGATTATCAAGACCTGAACTCGGGACCTTCTTTTTATATATAGGACGCTCTACCAACTGAGCTACGGTCTATGCTTAATTTCTCTCATTAAAGTTTATATAAACACATAAGGAAGATATATATATATATATATATATATATATATATATATATATATATATATATATATATATATATATATATATATATATATATATATATATATATATATATATATATATATATATATATATATATATATATATATATATGTGTGTGTGTGTGTGTGTCTATATATATACCAGAAAGGTATTCAAAGACTAATGAAGTGGGTTCTTTCAACAAGCGATGCGCCGTATATGGCATCCTATATGCTCCAGAAGTAGAAGGTTTGTCCGTTCGCTATTGTTACCTGCTGCAAACAGAGTAAGACAGCTCCAGTTTGCGAATGGATAGAAAAAATGGGCAGTAAATAATTGGAAAATGGTCATGTGTTCTGACAAATCACGTTTTCAGTTATACCATGCGGGTGGTAAACTGAGGGTGTGGAGAACAGCACTAGAGCAGGAATCCTTCTTGCATCGTCATGACTCTTCAGGCTGGCGGAGGCAACGTTATGGTATAGGTAAGTTTTCGTGGAAATATATCAGCGACCCCTTGATTCGTGTGGGTAATGTCTGATCGGCCAAAGATGCTTAAATGTCTTTGCTAATCACACATACAAGTTCTCCCAATATTATTGATAATTTACCCCAAAGGAGATGAACACTTCCAGTAGGACAATATTCCATGTCCTACGGTTTACATTGTATGAGACTGTTTTGGGGAACATGATGAATATTTTTCTTTGCTTCAGTGACCAACTCAATTCCACTGACTGAGAACCTGTGCGACAAGTTCAAAAAGAAGATCAGACAAATGGATTCATTACCGTCAAATTTCAAGGGATTGAAAGATGCAGTTCAGTGCATTTTGGCTGGTGTTCCCAACGAAATCACACTGAGAGGTAGCAGAATCTATGCCTTGAAGAATTCAATCTGCATTAAGGTAAAATTTGCCCCAATGAAATACCAATCCAATGGTCATAACAATTTTGCCACTCATGGTATATGACTAATAATAAAATCTATAACCTTTACTAAGCAGAATTAAAGAAAATCGTTTTAAAGAAAACTCTACCAACACTAATACTCCAATGCAAAATTTGTAATTATTATTTTTTTTTTATTCTTGTCGTTGTTTTATCTTCATAAAACAACTTGGACTAAAGCATATAATTTTTCTCATTTTCATACATTTTTAATTTAAAAATATTTTTTTTTCATTAACTGATAAATTCTTATTGTAAGTTAATCTACTCTAAAATTATAAAATAGCCTCACAAGATTTTTATATTCTTCATGAAATTTCTTGTATTCCTCTTCATCTCCTTCCACAGGGTCGAATACTGTAAGAAATGAGCCAAATATTACATTGTTAATAAAGTGATAAGTACGAATTTATGTTATGTAAATACTATTTTTTTCCTAATGATTATACTTCAACGTGCAATACAACAAGCCCCAGTGGTTATATTTACCGCCTTCGTATTCGCTGGGCTAGGTTCGACTCCCAAAGAGCATGGCTGTGTGTAGGTGCATAGTGTTTCGGGGTCATGTTAAGCTATCAGTCTCGTCTCAGATGACTCACATGTCTTGGGACGTAAAATATACGAACATAAACATGGAAGCTTCCAAATTAAAAACTTAAAACTAAGAAATCCTTATAAAAATCACTCTTATTTCATAGCTCCTTTGCAATATAAGGGTACAGAAACAATTTTCTCCTTAATCGATTTAAATTCATCCTTATGAAGATTGATTACCCTGGATTTGTTTCGAATTCATTTTTTGAAAATTTTGTAATCCGTATTTCAATTAAATTCGTTATCACTTTTTACCCCTACTTGTTTTTAGAATTTAAGTTAGTAAATAAATTAATAAATAAGAATTATCTTGAACAGCTTATTGATCTGAAACTATAGATGTAAAAAACGAAATAATTTACGCTTTTCATCGTGTCAGGCCGAAACCGTGGAATTCAAGTACCGTGGAAAATCGAAGGATATTTTTATGTTTCGTTAACGAAAGCACACATATTGATTTCCTTTTCAATCAATTTTCCTGGAAAATGAAAACGAGGATTTTCTCTTCTGCACCAATCCACCGAACAAACAGAAAGTACTTAACGTACTTTTATAACTGGTAATTTATAAGATAATTGTGAAATAAAATAACGTTATGCTAATATGTGCAGAGTAATAAAAATTGACATAAATATGTGAATAATTATTGTTAAAATGGAAAACTCAAAAAATGTAAATATTTCAAAGGTAAGAAACTAATGTGCTATTGTTTTATATAATAGTAAATGAGTTTTCGCTACTGAAATATTCTTTTTTTTTTCATTATTTACCCTGTTTGCCCATTTGTTATGAAGTAGGACGTTATTTTTGTGTGTTTACATGGAACTTCTACGAAACGAACAGCAAAGAATCCCGGTTAGGAACTACCCGACTTCTAAGGCTGTTGCTACATAGCAACAAGGTTTGTTGCGCTGGATGTTTTTCACACGAACACACATATCCCTATATCAATTATATTCCAACTATGTGAGAAAGAAATTCGGTTACTTTTTGTGTTTAATATGACTCTCCGTATTTACTTAAATTTGAACAAATAGAGCATATATTTAATTTTTAATATATTTAATTTAACCTAATGCTCTAAAAAATTGCTCCTCTCTACAAGGCCTCATTCTATAAAATCACATTTATTCTTTTACTTTTTATTTGTCCTCTTTATTTCAAAAAAGGGGGGAAAGCAAGCAGTATACAGTTTGTTTGTTTGTTTTTTTAATGTTGAAAACGGCATCCATATCACTAGAAAAAATACTGAGCGTTCTATAAATAGAAAAAGTAATCAGCATTCTGTAAATGTAAAAATCGCACTTTTAGATTCATTTCGTTAAAAAAATGCGTGTTGGTATAAAAGATTAATAGGTCTCACTTAAATAATCCTTCATTTCTCTTAAAAAACTTTTGTAAACAGTGGCGGGGATCAGATTTATGGGCTCTCTAGGCTATTTAGAAAACCGCCCCCCAATCAGTTATATTTAATGACAAATTATCTTTGTCATATTACTAAAATGTTTATAATGCGCAGAGCCTCTGGGCCTTTGTCCCCTTTGCCCTACCTGTCCCCGGCCCTCTCTGCAAGAATTAACGTAAATGACGGTTTTCATGGGCAAAGATTGGACACAACATTCCAACTGCTTTGTGAGTTTCACGGCGCAAGGACAGCAATGGTCATGCAGCGCCGGGACATACAGTTTTCCAAGGAATTCGAGCCTCTTAAGGCCTAGGAAACCAACCCCAAGATTACAGTGAGCAGATATTCGATAAGCTTGTTTTGTTGTTTTTTTTCACCGTTGGGGGTCGAACCGGAGGATAACGGTACACTAGGCAAGCGCATTACCACTGACCCACCACCACAGGGCCCCCTCCCAACTGATATGTGTATTGTTTATATCTATACTATTTAAATCTATTAGAATTTAAATATAAATATGTATGCGCATCTAAGAAAATTGTAAGTAGATAAAAAAAATCCTGTGTGTTTAAATACATATATGTGTGTATGTTTGTATAGTACAAAAATAAGTGAATATCATAAGAAATATAATGCATACCACTGTGACTGTACATAGAAAATGAAGAAACCATTATTATTATTATGTTATCATTTAATAGATTATTTGCGAGAAGAACTGGAAAGCCGCATCCGATACAAGTTGGTAAAAACTTTCTCCGTGACACAGAGGTCTACAAGAAACCTTTTAAAAATAGATGAATATTTTATTACAGACGACTAATAACGTGTCTTGTGAAGAGATCATGAAAAAGTCGTTGCAATCATTACCTCTGAAGGTGAACTTAAGCGTGTATAATTTCGATTAATGAAGACTTGCATTATTTCGGCCTAGGTGTGCAAATGCTTTATCTACGTGATGTAGTAGTGATTTCTTAATTTTGGAATGCTATCCATATTTTGTACTATATGCATCAATTACAATAGTACTGTAGGATGATCCAAGAAAGAAATGACACAAATAATAGTTTTATGAACTTTACTTTTTAAAATAACAAAATTATAATTCTAAATGTGACTAGGGTATATTTACATCTTATAATTAAAAATAAAAAAAAATATTAACCTATAGGGCATATTTACTTTTGAAGAATGTTAAAGAGTTTGCTTGAAAAAATCACTATTTCTATCTGAACGGGATGTACATGTATCCCTGATAGCTTTCAGGTTCAAATCAATTCAATTTTGCAACTGTTTGCAAAAAAATATAATTTTAAAGATATGTGGTGTTTTGACGATCCACATTTTTTAAGTTCAAATTAAAACTATGTGTAACCCATCATCGAAAGATTGGATGGGGCATTAAAAAAGAGCATTGTCCCTGAAACGAAGCGTTATACCAGCTATACAACAGGGACCCAGATAACTGAATAAAACATGATACATGTTTCAACACCAGCAATTAATGTACATGATTAACAAAACATAAACGATGTCTTACAATTGAAATTATAATTTTTGAAAAAAAACAAGCAAATTAAGATAAATGAAAAATGTCGCTGTATATGTAAACGCACTACTAAGAAGGTAAACGTTAAATATATGATAGATATTGTAGCTGCGCAGGATAGGTTCCCCTCCCCCCCCAACACACACACACCACCAACTTTCTTTTTATGGTACTATGCGACGCCTGACTTTTTTAAATTTAAAATGGATTATTCATGACATCGTAATCTCTCGATTAATTTCATAATTTATGCATTAATGTTTTCGTTAAGATCTGCCACTACATTTGCTTCTCGTTTGCCACTAATTAGACTAACATGTCTTCAGGAGTGTAGCAATTCATCAATTAAAAGAAATTTGAAAGGGAATCAAGCAGCTTTAAAAAAGATCATGTAATTCAGCGTTATGGGAGGGTTCGAGCCCTCTTTTTCCCATGCCACGGCACACGTGGGCGCCCATACGAGGGGGTAAAAAGGTGCTCGAGCCCCCCTAGCCGTTTAAAAATTTTATTTGCCCGAACCTGCTATGCATTTACTTTCAAAAGTTTTACAGTCACATTTTAAAATAAGGTACTTTTTAGCTCATTACTAATTGTCAAGCAGTATCAATTATTTTTGTAGCGTTTTGGTATCTTGTACATTCACTAAAATTCTTGACAGCTTTGAGAAGGAGGTAATAATTTTTCTCAGCCCCCACTAGAAGTATTGTATGGGCGCCCATGACTACATATCTTTACACTTTGCACGATGCAGTAAATTACCTCCATGAAAATCATTTTATTTATATAATTTTGTAAAACATTTTCTAACATATTAAATCTAGCAAAACTGCACTAACAACTAAATAACTAGTCATTGTTATTACATTGGGATTTATTATTTATATTGCAATCACAACGTCAGTAAGGTAAATTAATCGACAATACTGCTCCAATCTCCAGCTGATATCTTTGGAACTTATTATCTTTTGTAAAATCGCTTGACACTTAATCATGTCCTTGCGCCATAAAAATACAACTAACCAGCCAACACTTAATTAGTTATTTCTGAAAATCTATATATGAGATCTCCAAGTGTACTTACCCACGGATTTCTGCTCAATGAACGTGAGTACAGCTGCTTCCCATACGGGGCCTTTTAGAAAGCCAACCAAGGAATCAAACACCCAGCCGAAAGTTTCATCATCAGCCATTGTATAGCCCCAATCACTGGTGAATAGAAACGTCTTTTTTGAAACAGTCGCGGCTTTCTCTAATAGCAGCGGCTGATCAACAATCTGTTTGTACGGTAGTCATGGTGACATGAGGGCATCTGACCGTTACGAAAAAAAATCGCCAATACGAATCGACGCAATCGCTGTAGTTGCGTGTGCGTAATGGTTAAACCGAATAGCTCATCCTGTACGCATAATTTGAAATTTTATGAACGTGTTTTTTTGTTTTTAAAGTAATACCTTTATAGCGCTTTTTATTATAGATGGGGCCATTTCTGTGTATCATATTTGCATATCTCAACCATTTATTTCTAACATAGCCTATAAGTTAATAGTTAAATAAGTAAATGAATCGGATAAGGCTTTAATCCGATACACACGATATACTATAGTCTATTACGCTGCTTATCTGAACCATTCTTGGTAGCGAGAAAACGGTTTTCATCGTTGCCACTAACCGTAAGATTAAAAAGATATTGAGAAGATTAGGGGAAAACGATGCGAAGAGTAGAAAGTTAACTTAAAAAAGTAATTTGTAGGTATTTTAAAAAGGATAAAGTATCCGATTAATCATGCATACTTTCGTTAAAAATAAATACAAAGTTTTTTTGTTTTTTTTACAATAAAGCTCCTCATTAGTTGACACTCGCAAGACAAAAATATTTGCCTGCAAAAGAAGGGTCATTCTGAATTAGCTGAAATATTACACTTCAATCTTTTAAACACTTTATTCCGAAACACGCATATTTGTGAACATATACGACAAGTTTATGGTAACAGACATGAGCATTTGTTAAATAAAACGAGTAAAGTTACAACAAAATATTAAACATTAAAATTTACTTACCTTCAAAAACTTGATCGATTGATGTTCGGTGGGTTTTACCCACAAGACACTAGTGTAAATTAAAAATGAGTTTGGGCTCAATTTTTGAAGCCCGAGCCCAAAGACTTGTAATTTGAGCCCGCCCGAGCTTGACATACTTCATAAAAATTTGAGCCCGCGCCCGCTCGAGCCCGAAACTTCAATATAGAAAAGTCAATTTTCGGCTTCAGTTGCATCCGTCTATGAGCGGGCCTCCCGAGCCCAAAAATAATATAAAATATAGAACACGAGCCCGTCTCATCTCTAGTGTACACAGGTCATGTTGATGGAGGTCATAACCCCCACCCCCCTTCAATACGACATAAGGTCTTTATTATGTATTATTCTTTTGAATCTGCAACTCTAAATCAATAGCCACTCTTTGTTAACAGAAGGGAAAATTCTCCTTCGCTCTTAACTTCCTTTTCGGTTCGTGGTTATTAGAAACGCTTCTAGTGAATGGCCGAATATCAAATAGCCTATACTGCGTCTGTACAAGGGTTCTAGTATGATGGAATGAAACATGTAAACAGGGTCCACATCTGTCTCTAGGGGTTATCGTTAAGCAGGTATGTAAAATATATTATTGAAAATGAATTTTCGCCGGGAAACTTTTATATAACCGTGAAAATGGAGTGATCGTATCTGAGGGGTAGCCCTTAAGAGTGGTTTTACTATATTAAACTTTTCTAATCGCCTTTGATACTTGTTGGAATGTTCGATTATATAAACTTTCGATTATTGAAACTGGTTAATAAGTTCCACTTAATTTAGATAATGGACGCTAGTTACATATATATCATCATCATCATCATCATCATATTCAACCATTATCTATCCACTGCTGGATGAAGGTCTCTCCAAATGCTT
>QLNU02015360.1:236153974-236164721 GCA_006491805.2 Dysdera silvatica
ATTCTTTAAATTTAATTGGAAATTTCGCTGCAGAAAGTTGTAGCACGGTGATTCAATATTTTATGTTTGTACACATATTATTCACATTTTTTTGTGCATGAACCCATCGCTGGCAAATTTTGCACAAAAAGCTGGAAAAGTGTGAACATGCCGTCTCAGTGAAAAGAGTTTCAGGCACAAGATGGTAAGCAAGAGCAGATGCCGTGCACGCTATAAAACTTGGTTACACCGAAATAAAGAAGGTTTTAGTTGAAATCTGTGACTCAAAAGCAGAAAAAAAAAAAAATCACATTAGTCGAGGCAACTTCACGTCTGCAAAAAATGAACAAATATGAAACCGCCCTAATGACAGTTGTTTGGAATACAATTCTACAGAGAATAAACGCTACAGCAAATCACTGCAATCAATGGAGTGTGAACTATTAAAAGGCTCTATTCTACTAAAGCCACTAGAGAATTTTATCAAACATTTCAGAGAAGAATTTGAAAAAGTGGGAAAAGAAGCTATTGAGTTGTTAGGGTTATTATTTGATGAAGAAGATGGACAATCTCGTAGGCCACGGAAGAGAAAAATATTCTTCGATGAAAGCAAAGAAGTCTGTCATGAATTTGCAAGAAAGGAAAATTCCATTGTCAATTCATTTTATGTCATATGCGATAACACTAAGGCAGAACTATCTCGAAGAATTCAGACGTATGATGTTATTACAGAACATTTTAGGATATTTTTTGATCACAGATTATCAAATGAAGCAAAATGAGGGTTGGAATGGTGCCACACCTCTTCTGAAAATTCAGTTCCACTTGAGCGGACAACCTTTCCAAATCATCATTTGTGTATTTGAAACAAAAACAGATTGAATATGGAGTTATGGCTGGATTTCAAATGTTGAGATAGACATGTCGCAGTAGAAGATTTAAAAAAAATAACCAGGTGATGGGAAAACTCAACCTGG
Organism: Dysdera silvatica; assembly: GCA_006491805.2. Lineage (NCBI taxonomy): Eukaryota > Metazoa > Arthropoda > Arachnida > Araneae > Dysderidae > Dysdera > Dysdera silvatica. Next base: position 236,154,931 of record QLNU02015360.1, read on the forward strand.
AGAAAAATATGTGCTGAGGGGAACAAAATAAAGATGACGTAAAGTTTGGCAAGCTTGAACACATAACTATACCAGTTCCACCAAAATCCCTGATATGTTTCAGAAATTTCCTTGAATTTTGCTGCCTAGTGAATTTTTTGATAATTCCCGGTTTCCACATAGGACAAAAATCCGACATTAGTTTTGCTTTTCTCTTCAAGCTTTTCGTTTCTAGAGCATTAATACATGGGTATGTTCCACAATTTCAAGTCAAAATAAGACACCCTTTTATGCCCGTTTTTTATGTTATTAAAAATTTCAGGGTATTTTGTGTCTTCCTTAATTTGTCCCTTTTAGTCAATGAGAATATCGTTGGAGTTCTCTAGAACATAATGACATGTCCTGCAAAACGTGGCAACTTGATAGCCCCTTACATCTTCTCACTGTTTCTCCACATGTTCCTATCGGACACTGAGCTACATGAAAAGCCTGCATAAAAACTACTTAAGACGAAAAGGCAGAAATTTTAGAAAAAAATGAGCAATTAAAATAAATTAGAAATACTCGTCAAAATTTCATGATCAACATTCAATTTTCATGACGGATTTTCAATTTCGGGACTTTTTTCATGACGTTCATGATCTGTAGACACCCTGTAATGTGACTCCCAAACCACAATACATTTACACACAATTAAACTTACTACAAATCGAATCCAGCTACATACATCCGAAGGAAGTGGACATAACCATCAAGATGCAGGGAAAGGGACAATCTGTGCGTTCATGCTGGAATCAAACTTAGATTATTTGCATGGTAGCCAAATGAATTACCACTATGCCGTCGCAGATCACAGAATGTTTAAAACAAAAGTTGTGGATTTCCTCCCTATCTTTGTTATCTTTTTATGTAAACAGAGTTGAAACTGAATTTTTAAAATTCAGTAACTCATCCATAAAATCATAAAAACAAAAAATCCAGGAAATTCATAAAAGATGGCAAGTATGCATAATTTCTCAAAGAAAACAAATTTAACGTTATTTTTAAATCATGATAAATTTAGCAATATTATATAATAATTTTCGGCACTCACGTGTAAGTAGCTCAAACTAAAGCTTTTTGATTTAGGAGAAAAAGAGAAGCTGTCCCAGATTCGAACCAGGGTCCCTCCATTGAGCACACAGTGTCTTGACCGTTAGAAGAACGAAGACAGGAACAACACTCTTTCTCTTTAGCAACATTCATGAACTATTGGAATACCACAGAATACTACATAAATTCACACACTATTTACACACACTTTTTTTTTTTAAATTGGAAATAATTAAACTTCAAAAGAAGCCAAAAAAATATATATCTCACAGCCGTCCTCTGCGAAGAATACCGGCACTTGGCAGAGTGTTGCTTCGAGGGTGCCGTGCTAGTGGTCACTGCGTAAGATGGTGACACGAGTCCCACCTTGGCACAATGACTTTGGCCGTAATGACCGAAATTCGGAATCTTCGTTAAACTGTAGGTCCAATTTTCCAACCAGCCTGGCGATTGCAGTAAGCTTAAGGCCACTTTTATAAATACGTAAATAAGGATATGGGAAAAGGATCAACTCATCGAATTTGCAGAAGCTGAAAACCTTAGCATCATGAATTCATTTTTTAAGAAGAAACCGCAAAGAAAATGGACATGGAAACACCCAAATGGGGGAACTAGTGAAATTGACTATATCCTGGCAAACAAGAAATCAATTATTGAAGATTGCAGTGTACTGAACAGATTTAATACTGGAAGTGATCATCGAATGGTGAGATGTAAAGTGCACTTAAATACTAAATTAGAACGACAGAAGCTCATTAGGAAACAAGTAAGTAAGAGGGTGGATTTAAAGAAATTAAAAGAAAATACCGAGGCATTCAAGTTGGAATTAAAAAATCGCTTTTCTGCACTGGAAGGACTTATTGATGAAAGTGATATCTCAGAAGCAAATGAAAACATTGTTAAGACAATAGTTGAAACTGCTGGGGAAATTGGTGGTGTAACCTGTAAAAAGCACAATAGCAAATTATCTGAGAAGACGAAACAGCTCATGAAAAGGCGAAGAGATATGAAGGTGGACAATCGAAATACCAGTTCCAGGATTGAGTACATAGAACTTTGTAAAACTCTGCGCAAAAGCATGAAAGAAGATGCAAGAAACTGCAGCTGTAAGTTAGCAAGGAAAGACATTGAAAACAAGAGACTTAGGCATGTTAAAGGATGTTTCCCTGTTGGGAAGAAACACATCATTGCATTAAAAGGAGAGGATGGCACTGTAACAAGAAATAGGGAAGAAATAGAAGAGTTGAAGAATTCTACAGAAAGCTGTATGAGGGTAACAGTGGATTAAACGAAGACTCTGAGATAGTCGAAGGAACAGCTCCTAAAATCTTAAAAGAAGAAGTAGCATTTGCAATAAAAAGTATGAAGAAAGGAAGATCCCCTGGTGATGATGGCATTACATTAGATATCTTAAAAGAAGCTGGAGAACATGTAGAAGACATACTCGCAAAATTCTTTACCAAATGCCTCAACAGTGGTAACATACCAAACCAATGGGATTCTGCAACAGTAATTCTTTTGCATAAAAAAGGTGATAAAGAGGATTTAAAAAATTACCGACCAATTAGCTTGTTACCTGCTATTTATAAAATCTTCACAAAAGTGCTAACACATCGTCTACAGAAGAAATTAGATTCAGCTCAACCGAGAGAACAAGCTGAATTTCGAAGTGGATTCAGTACACTAGATCATATTCAAGTATTAAGAGAATTAATTGAAACAACAAATGAACATGAACCACTGTGTGACATTTATTGACTATGAGAAGGCCTTCGACTCTATTAACACATAAGCAGTCATCACATCTTTAAGATCAACAGACGTCGATGATATGCACATTCACATGGTGAAATGTGTGTATAAAAATGCAAATGCAAAATTTCAGTTACATAAGGATACTAAAACTATCAAACTTGGCAAAGGGGTGAGGCAGGGAGATACCATTTCTGCAAAATTTTTTACTTTTGCTTTACAGATGATTTTTCAGCTGATAAATTGGAATAACAAGGGAATAAAAATAAATGGTGAATATTTAAATCATCTGCGCTTTGCTGATGACATGGTTATTTTTTCAACGGACCCATCAGAACTCCAAGACATGGTACAGGAGCTCTCAACTAGAAGTAGAGAAGTTGGACTCAAGATGAACCTACAAAAAACTAAAATCATGTTCAATAATTTCATAGAGAAAACAAAAATACAAGTTGACAACATTAAGTTAGAACAGTGGTTCCCAACTCAATTTAAGCCGCGGACCACTTTTCCACTTCAATTGTACCCGCGGACCACTTTGAAAAATTCTCACGAGCTGATTGCAAGACCTTAATTAAAAAGGGAACCGGGTCTTTTTGTGGAAAAATGTGTTTGTAAAATCGTTCTTTGGAAAAAAAAAAAAAATAATAATAATAAACCGAAAAAAGCAAAATCTAATGATATTTGTCGAACCTCGTTAAGACGAACACGCTTAAGACGAATTACTTTTAATACGAACCGTTTTCTGACATTCCATCAGATTGTAAAATATACAATCAATTTCATTTTTATAATTAATTTTAATATTTAATAAATAATTTTATAAGTACTTTTTTTTAATTATTATTTCTTTTTAAATAATGACCCTTCCCGTGGACCACCAGTTGGGAACCACTGAGTTAGAAATTGCTGATCTATGCACTTAACTTGGCCAATTAATTTCAATGGAAGGCAACATTATGAAAGAATTCAACGGACATATTACAAACTTGGTTGGAGTGCATTTGGAAGAAACGGTTTTATCCTGAAGGGAAAATTACCTTTGTGTCTAAAAAGAAAAGTCTTCAACCAGAGTGTATTGCCAGTCCTCTCTTACAGCTCAGAGACATGGAGTCTAACAATTGCAGCAATACGGAAGTTACAGACAACCCAAAGGAGCATGGAGAGGTACATGCTTGGAATAACTAGGTTGGTTGGTTTATGGCACAAGGACAGCAATGGTCATTCTGCACCAATCAAGGTGAGATTGTACATATAATATAAAATAATAAATTAAAACAAAAATGGTAAAAAACATACTAGATGTGATGTATTAAATTTAACAAACGAAACGATATAAAAAATCATATGAGATGGGAGAAGCCAATATTAGATAAAAAGTTAAAAATTAGTTCGTGGTTAAAAGAATCGCCTAAAATGTCACGGAGGGTAAAAATGTTTTGGTTAAAAGTTAATGAGCGTTACTGGTTAAAATTGGGGTAAGTATATAAAATATGCAAAACATTTAATGCTTCACCACATGTGACACACATCGGGACATCTTCCCCTTTTAAGAGATGTTGATGGAAGAAGCGTATATGCCTGATGCGAAATCTAGCCAGAGTGACCTCGTTACGACGGTCACTTCTATAGCTAGATTTCCACACCTCAATAAGAAGTTTAATGTGGTGAAGCTTATTAAAAACTTGCTTGTCCCATTCCAACTGCGATTTTCTGTACAGATGAGATGAGACATGAATGTTCATGCACTCAAGTTCTGGAGTTGCTATCTTTGCAGCAAAGTCAGCCTGCTCGTTATCGGCGATACCTACGTGGCCTGGAACCAAACTGAATTTCACAACATACTGTTCGTCGTATATATCCACAAGTTGTTCGTGAATTCTATGGATTCCAGTGTGTTGTGAGGTATTGAATGAAGTCAGGCTTTGCAGAACACTGAGTGAATCTGTACAGATGACAGTTGGAGATACGGCATTATTCAAGATGTATTGTAAAGCTAACACAGTAGCATGAATTTTTGCTTTGAAAACTGAGCAGAATATCGGCAGTTGTTGACTCTGTTTGACATTTCTATGTTCTTCTTTATTCTTTCACTATGTTAGACTACAAAAAAATTCCCAGTTAACCCTAGATGGATAATTAAAAAGGCTAAGTGATGGTACACAGGAACCCCTCCCAGTATATTTCAGGACAATGGGGAAATGATCATTGCCAAGTGAATCTTGCTTAGCTTTCCATGTCCATACAGGGAGAAAAGATGGTGAACAAATTGAAAGATCTATTGCTAAGAACTCTGGTTTGCAGAATGTATATGCATGGGTATTCCAGTATTCATTATTGTAAGTGATTTGTTTGTAAACAAAGGCTTCTATTACACGTCCTCTTTGATTGGTGTTCTCGCAGCCCCATAAAGTGCTGCGAAAGTTAAAATTCCCAAGATGAAGGAATGGGGTTGGTAGCTGATTAACCAAATCAGAGAGTGGGTTCAAACTGATATTCTGATTTGGTGGAAGGTATGTAGAACATATTGTGATTTCAGCTGCTATTGAGAGGCGAATGGCTATTGCTTGTAGTAGTGTATTGAGATTAATGCTTGTGAAGGGAAACTGGTTATTGACAACAACCGCAACTCCTCCACAAGCTCTATTATTTTCTATGTTGTCTTTTCAAATGACAGCATAATTTCTTATTGAAGCTGTACTGTTATTTTTAAGCAAAGTCTCCTGAACAGCAAGGCAGGCAGGTTGATAGGTATTAATAAGGTGTTTAATATTCTCGATGTTGCATAGGAAACCACGACAGTTCCATTGTAGAATAGAGCGCAGAGCCATCATGGATAGGTGATTGTTTGTCTATCCCCAGATTTACTCCCTGAATCAGCCTGTTGGCTGATCAGAGAGAATGTGTTTTTGGTGGAAATGGAAGGTATAATTTCATCCTCGATTTCACAGATGTTCTCACCATTTTCGGGAGAGATATCTTCCCAATGTGGTTTTTTTTTCAGTCATTCTTTTTTGGTCTGTTTTCAGAAAATCCTCCCTTTTGAGTTGTATTTTTTTGGAATATTTTTCTTTAATTTGCCCCTTTTTCTTTGTATTGGTATTAACTATTGGTGGTTTGGGTATTTTATTTTCTGTGATTGTTGGCCGGTCTGAGTTTGGGATTATTGTTTGGGTTGAAGCGTCTGTTTTTTTTTGGTGGTGGATTGGATGACAGCTGAGGCATATGACTTTACGAGCGTAGTTTGATTTAGTTGGTATTATTTTCTGGCTTCAGGGTATGGAATACGGTTAGTAACTTTGATTTTAGTTATTGCTTTTTCTTACCTCCATTTTGAACAAGATCTTGAAAATGCCACATGATCCCCTTTGCAATTTATGCAGTTAAGGGTTGTTGATGGACATTCTTCATCACCATGACCAACAATGCCACATTTTGAACATGTGGACTTACCACGGAATACGATTTTGGGATGTCCATAAAGCTGGGACTGTAAACATCTTGTCGGATTAGGGATGTATGGACATATTTGACAAGAAAGGTAACCGGCTTTAATAGTTTTAGGTAACTGAGGTTTGTTGAAAGTTAATATATGTTTGGTTTTGATGATCTGTCCTTTTCTTCAGATTGTAATTCTTTAGGCAGCTATTATACCTTGTTCGACAAGTTCTGAAACTATTCCTTCTTCTTCTACATCATTTAAATCTATTTCTGATGTTACACCTCTGCAGCTATTTAATGTTGAATGTGGAGAAATTTTTATTTTTATGTTAAGCATTTGTTGACATTTTAATAGGGAAGCAGATTGTTGAGGGCTGTTCACTTCAATTAAAAGGTCATCAGCGTAGTTTTTTTGTGTTTTTAACTTCTCCGCAAATTCTTTTTATTACTTTTGCTATGACAAATAGTGATTGTTTTTTTAAATCAGTGTTGTCCAAGGAAATAATAATGAATGTCGGGAGGATTTTATTGTTCTTTTGCTCAAGGGTGGTAATCAGGTAATGAAAATTCATTACCTGATTTTTTTTTAAACATTATATTATTTTACATTATTTTATCATTCGTAGATTTTTTATTTTTTGTAAAAATCATGCAAGTGTTGATAAGTGGAGGGAAGTATATAGTCGCCGGCTGCGTTACTTCCATCACAGCCAGAAGACTAATTACAATAGGGTTTTGCCTGTACCCCCTGAAGTGGTCGTTCACAACACTATAACCCAAGTGCCATTCAGCCCTCGGCATGACCTCAAATTGGCTTTGATTGGGTTGTAAGCATTCAGGACCAGAGATACTGATTTGTAGTAAACAGCAGTATCTCTGGGTGGCCCCCTCACCACGAGCAGGAATCTGCATTAAGGTGGGGAATAACTAGGAGTGATCGAAAAAGAAATGGTTGGGTGAGAGAGCAAAGAGAAGGAGAGGACATCACTGTTTAAGAAAAAAGGGTGAAATGGCGATGGGCTGGGCATATCGCAAGAAGAACTGATGAACGATGGGCAACTGAAATTCTCAACTGGATTCTAAGAGACCACCGAAGACTCAGAAAACATCCTCAAACTAGATGGGTGGATGAAATAAGAAAACAGGTTGGGGTGACATGGAAGCGAATTGCTCAGGATAGACTTGTGTGGAAAGCATTTGGAGAGACCTTCATCCAGCAGTGGATAGATAATGGTTGAATATGATGATGGTATGTATATTAGCAATCATTTTTAAGTTGGGGGAGATGAGGGATAGTAGTAAAGTAACGTGTTTTTTACTGCAGTGTTGAGAACTTAAAACTTCATGAGGTGCAGTTTAAGTTGCTCTTTGGGGAAAAATATATATATATATATTCTTATGTTTTCTCTCGCAAAAACATGAAAGAAGACATAAGAAAATTCAACTGTGAGCTAGTAAGGAAGGCCATTGAAAATAACAAGAGCCTTAGGGTTGTTAAAGGAAGTTTATCTGTTGGGAAGAAACACATCATTGCATTAAAAGGAGAGGATGGCACCGTAACAAGAAATAGGGAAGAAATACTTAGAAGAGTTGAAGAATTCTACAAAAATCTATACGAAAGTAACAGTGGATTAAACGAAGACATTGAAATAGTCGAAGGAACAGCTCCTAAAATCTTAAAAGAAGAAGTTTCATTTGCAATAAAAAATATGAAGAAAGGAAGAGCCCCTGGTGATGATGGTATTACATTAGATATCCTAAAAGAAGCTGGAGAATATGTAGAAGACATACTTGCAAAATTCTTTACCAAATGTCTTAACAGCGGTAACATACCAAACCAATGGGATTCTGCAACAGTAATTCTTTTGCATAAAAAAGGTGATAAAGAGGATTTGAAAAATTACCGACCAATTAGCTTGTTACCTGCTATTTATAAAATCTTCACAAAAGTGCTAACACATCGCCTGCAGAAAAAATTAGATGCAGCTCAACCAAGAGAACAAGCTGGATTTCGAAGTGGATTCAGTACAGTGGACCATATTCAAGTATTAAGAGAATTAATTGAAAGAACACATGAATATGAACTTCCATTGTGTGTGGCATTTATTGACTATGAGAAGGCCTTTGACTCTATTAAAACATCAGCAGTCATCAACTCTTTAAGATCAACAGACATTGAGGATGTGTACATTGACATGGTGAAACGTGTGTATAAAAATGCAAGTGCAAAATTTCGGTTACATAAAGATACCAAAACTATCAAAATTGGTAAAGGTGTGAGGCAGGGAGATACCATTTCTCCAAAACTTTTTACTTCAGCTTTACAGATGATTTTTCAGCAGATAAATTGGAATAACAAGGGAATAAAAATAAATGGTGAATATTTAAATCATTTGCGGTTTGCTGATGACATTGTTATTTTTTCAACGAACCCATCAGAACTCCAAGACATGGTACAGGAGCTCTCAACTAGAAGTAAAGAAGTTGGACTCAAGATGAACCTACAAAAAACTAAGATCATGTTCAATAATTTCGTAGAGGAAACAAAAATACAAGTTGACAACATTGAGCTAGAAATTGCTGATTCATATATTTACCTTGGCCAGCTGATTTCAATGGATGGCAACATTATGAAAGAACTCAACAGACGTATTAAACTTGGCTGGAGTGCATTTGGAAGAAACAGTTTTATCCTGAAGGGGAAATTGCCTTTGTGTCTAAAAAGAAAGGTCTTCAACCAGTGTGTATTGCCAGTCCTCTCTTATGGATCAGAGACATGGAGTCTAACAGTTGGAGCAATACGAAAGTTACAGACAACGCAAAGGAGCATGGAGAGGTGCATGCTTGGAATAACTAGGAGAGATCGAAAAAGAAACACTTGGGTGAGAGAGCAAACTAGAGTAGAGGACATCATTGTTAAAGTAAAAGGGCTGAAATGGCGATGGGCTGGGCATATTGCAAGAAGAACTGATCAACGATGGACAACAGAAATTCTGAACTGGATTCCAAGAGACCACCGAAGACCTAGAAAACGTCCTCAAACTAGATGGGTGGATGAAATAAGAAAACAGGTTGGGGTGACGTGGAAGCGAATTGCTCAGGATAGACTTGTGTGGAAAGCATTTGGAGAGACCTTCATCCAGCAGTGGATAGATAATGGTTGAACCTAATTTGTCGTTGAATTATAACTTTTATCGGAGACAAATTTTCTTGCTTAGGAAGGCTTGCATCATGTTGCTTTTGCAAAATTTGGGATGTGCTTACACGAAACAAGTTTTTATTTTTTTTAATCCACTGAAAGGAAAACTAGCACTTCTTGTAAACATCACTATAGGGTGAAGGACTTAAAATTCTAGTTTATGAGTGCCAAGGAATGGGTAGGAATGGGTAGTATAGTTTTGTTCTAATAAGCTAGATTTTTTAGATTTTATTAATCAACGTTTTTTTTGTTTTTTTTTTGTAGTGATATCAGCGCAAATGATATGGCGTGGTTAGATTGTGCAACGTTCGAAAGGAAAGAAATGTTT
>QLNU02015360.1:236195707-236212409 GCA_006491805.2 Dysdera silvatica
CCACACTGTATATTTCATGATTAGGTATTTCCGTTATGAGAAGTTTTACTCTGTACTGTGTGTGTATATAGTGTTCCTCCCAACCATTTTCCGAAGAGCAAATGAAGAGGTCCTACCTGGTCTTCAAAGTTAAGCTAACCATCCAGGAAAATATTTCGTTATGGAAAATCGCAAAGGAAGCTGGGGAGGGGGAGAATGGAAATATTCATGATTACCTTATATGCATTATTATGACAATATTTTCTGAATGATTTATTTTATTTGATGACGAAATTTTATATTTTTCCGCTGTTTGGGGAAAATAGCTGTGTTTCACAGAATTTTTCATAATTTTATGTTAAGGCAAAGTATTGGGGGGGGGGATTTCAAGGAGGGTAGATTGATGGAATTCTACAGTAGATGTTGACTACAGTTTGAAGAGTAAAAAAAAACATGTCACCTTTCAAAATTTTGCACCTTTTATAATAAATCTGGGCCTTTTTCCCTATCCTTAGTGAAGATGGTAGAGATATTCTGTTCAATTTAGGACCGTAGCTAAACACTTCTTTACAAGGGGCTTAGAATTCGTTAATGTTTTAATATATTTTATTACTGTATTTAACAATATAAACTATAACTAATCCACTATAACTTGTGGATATAGTTCTCGTAAAGTTGGTTCTGATATCTTGCAGCGAAATTGTTTTATGTAATGCTGAAAATGGTCTTATACTACTTTAACCTTACTTATTATGTGTGTGTGTGTAATAGAAAAGTTACTGATGCCAAGCTCTAATGGTTTTGTAAAACAATTTTTAATTGAAAATAATCTGAAAATATTTTCGTTTGATTCTGCATGAACATAACAAATAACTATATTGAAAACAAAGAGTTCAATAAAATTAAATCTCCTGAATCAGAACATTTTTAAATTTGATCCTCTGAAGTGTAATCATTTCATTAGAAAGTACCACAATGTCTATATATTTGCTAGCAATTACTATTTTTCAACTAGCAATGTTAGAATCTCACTCGGCACATTTCAAACATCGCATAGCTTTGTAAAATCAATATATTATGAACGTTTTTTGCTTTTATAAAAAGCACTCTATTTAGAAAAAATTAAGTAACACTATACATGATGAAATTTTATTTTTTATGTATTTTTAGACCAGTTCGAAAAAGACTACCAAAGAAATCACGTCGTGAATTAATGGAAGAACTTACAACAGTATTGGATTCTTTTAAGGGTCCAGGTAACTACTACAATGTGCTGTTAATTATTGTAGATTAAAATAGTGTAGAGTTGTACTGTGACGTAGAGATAACATATTCATCGATCATGCTGTTAACTCAAGTTTGAATCCAGTGATGGTACTGTATAATATGTGCTGTCCTTTTTGCTCACAGATCAGGGTTTGGTTCCCAGTGTATCAAGTTTGGATTATTTAGAAAACTGGAGGTCCTGGTGCAACATGACCTTAGCTATCCTTTCTTCATAAATCACAAAGGAAATATACCATATTCTTCGTTAATTTTTAACGGAAATTCATTTTTTGTAATCCTTTTTATTTCAATATTGTCAGCACTAGAAATGCAGTCCTATAAAATTCGATCAACGTAATTTTTATATATATATGTATGTGTGTGTTCTCATATTATGATACTAGAATTTTTAGTCATTGCCTACAGTCTTTTAGTTCATTGAGCTAGATTTGATTTCCAGTATTTGGATATTTTGCTTCCCAAGACTCCATTGTGAGTGCAATCTATAAACTGGCTAGCTCAAATGGAAAGTTAATGCAATTAATTGGGTATCATTATATTACTTTCTACTTTTTTGTTTCCGATAGTTATAAATTTCAAGCTATGTGTAAGAAACCCTATCACTACTATTTTATGGATAGTAACTTTGGAAATTGGATGTGATTAAACTACCCATGAATTCTTCAATGCATTTCATAGAATAAATATAAATTCATGTAATAATCTTTTAACTCTTATTGAATTTATTTTTATTGAAGCTTATATACTTTTTAACCAGCCTGTTTAAAGTGCTTAGTTAAATGCTTAGCTTAATGCATTGAAGGTATCCAGTTTTTATTGTTTGTTGATTTTTTTATAAATTATGAAACATACAATTGAGGTTAAAATTTTGTAAATATAAATATTTGCAAAAATAAGTGATAAAACATGGGAATCTCCTTTTATTTTTTAGATGCTTCAAGCAATAGTAATGATTCAAGGTATGTTGTGTGCATTTATTAAAACTGCTTTGCAGATGTGTGCATTTTTTACTGTTTTGTATAAACAGGTGTGTCTTTGAAACTTTTTTTTATTAAATAGAAAATCTGATAGTATATGTAGCTTATGGATACTGCAGTGTGTCCTATAATTATAACAAAAAAATCGACGCACCAAGAAGTTGTCCGATTGTAATGAAATTTCGTATGCAAAGACATTTTGACCGAACATGCAAATGATTAAAATTTGGTGTCCAATGAATGAATAGAAGGAATTCCAGCGCATCGGAATTGCGCTTTCAGCAGGTGTATATAAGGAGCGATTCTCAATATGTGGTCAAAATTTCTGTTGCATTTTGACTGCGGATATCTTACGTCGACTGTAACAATGCCTCGCCGAAAGATTCGTGCTCATTACGAGCATATGTCAGAGTTTGAAAGAGGTCGTGCTATCGGATTGAAAGAGGCTGGTTGGACGAATCGAAGAATCGCTGGACATGTGGGTCGAAGTGATGGGGCAGTGCTTGCAAGAGTGGGTCAACATAGGCAGATGTCAGCGGTCGACCTAGGGCCACAACAGAACAGGAAGACAGAGCAATTGTCAGAGCAGCTGTCACAGCACCGGATTCGTCATTATCAACTATCCAACGTGTGGCCCACACATGTGTCCAACATGACCCTCTGCAGACGACTGAGAGAGCGGAATTTACTCTTATGCTGACCGTTACGCCTTTACACCATCAAGTCCGATTACAGTGGTGCCGGGCTCGATCAACTTGGAACTGCGCTGACTGGGGACGTATAGTCTTTAGTGACAAGTCCCATTTCCAACTGTGTCCTGACGACAACTGCAGACATGTCTGGAGTTGTCCAGGGCAGTGTGGGGATCCTACCCTTACTAACACATTCCTACAGCAGGGTGTTATGGTCTAGGGCACCATCACCTTTGGTAGCTGGACCCCTTTTGTGGTTATTTCTGGCCCGCTTACGGCACAGCGGTACGTAGACAACATTCTATGACCGGTTGTGTTATCGCCCCTTTTGCGACACCCTGGACTTACGTTTCAACAAGACAATGTCCGGCCGCACACGGTACGTGTTGCTATGAATTGTCTTCAAGCTTGCCCAACACTTCCTTGGCAAGCTAGATCTCCTGATCTCTCTCCCATAGAGCACATTTGGGACGCTATGGGAAGGCGATTGCAACCATCCCGGAATGTTGACGATTTAGCCCGACAGTTGGAGACAATTTGGCAAGAAATTCCGCAGGACACCATCCGGGATCTTTATCAGTCTATGCCACGCCGGGTGACAGCTTGCATCCAGGCCAGAGGTGGACCAACGCCTTATTGACTTCCTCCCTTTGTAACGGTCAAACTCTGCAATAAATCATTCAATTGTTCTGAAATTTTAATCGTTTCTTTTTCTATGTATGTTCTTCATATCCACCAATTTTTATCGCAATCGGACAACTACTTTTTGGTGTGTGGTGGTGGGTTTTTTTTTGTTATAGAGTGTATATGGAAAATAATTTTTTGGAAAAGCAAGAGTTTAATGAAGGGAATATAAAAAAAATTTATATTAATGAGATACATTTAATAAGAAGCTGAATATCGTACATTATCAACAATTATCAGAGGCAGTGTTAGGGTAAGGTGAGGCAAGTGACCGCCTAGGACTTTACATCATCGGGGGCCTCACAGTCATACTTCGTTAGTTATATTGATTTTTTCTAAACTTTGAAAAACTTTATACGAAAATTCAAATATTTGTTATATTAAAAAATACAAAATAACTTTGCCAATAACAATTTCAAATAGCGCAAAATTTCTCTATTTAAAAAAAAGCAGGGAATTACCACAAAATATTACATCTCTGCAACAAAAAAACAAAATTTAATTTATAGCATACAAATGGGAAAGGAGTCTGATATTTAACATGGAAAGGGAGAAAAAATTGTAAATAAAGTAGACATGTGATTAAAAAGGAGACAATATTTTAGGGAATATTTTCCATACTGTCACTAAAATGAGTCTTAGCAGTTATAACACGTTTGGATTAATTTAGTTATTTTTGAATTTCAAAATAAATTCATCAGATGAAAAAAAAAAGTTATAAGTATTACTGATTTCGTTATTAAGACTTATGTGTAAATGTAATTTATTTGGAGGTCTCGTTAAGACATTGATCTCATTCCAAATTACCTAACGTGCTATAAACATATAAAGTAAGCAAACAGTATGATGTATTTGCTAACAATTTTAGATATAAAAAAGTTTATGTTGAATGAGAATGTTGTGATTTGAGTAATAATTTAGGCGTGAAGCCTGAGTAATCCTGCAAAACTAAGTCACAGTGTTCAAATTAAATATTAATATATTCTGTTACAAACACTTGAGTCATTGATTAAATATGATTAGTATTTAAATATATGATCAATATATATTTTTTCTTTTAATAATTGGCTTTTCTTCCCGCCATCCTTCCTCTCAATCAAAAACATTTAAAAAAAACTTTCAAATGCAGTAGGAACCACTTATAATGAGCACAAATTTAGCAAGTTTCCGAATATTGCCAAGAAAATGTAAATTTTATTCGGCATAATGATTACGTACTGTAGAATTCAATTGCTTTTAATGACCAAGATTTTTGCAGGTGGGATATAGTGAGCATTTTCTTTGGTCCCAAGTTCCTCGTTATATGCGGGTCCTCTTGTATAGGGCCTCATGCAGTACACTCTACCTTGGGCCTTGCCAACTCTAGGGCCGCCTCTGACAATCATTAATAACCCATATAAATGAAATAATATGATGTCTTTACAAATCCAGTCATAAAGGAACTGTCCCATAATTATCTGGAAACAAATAAAATAACAATATGTAAATTTCAAACTTGATTAATAATTGAGCCATCTGCACATTTAATTACATGAAATAAACCTTTTTGCATACTGTCTATTAAACAATGCATTATCGTACATATACCAACAGTTTATTATTTCTGCTTTGAGTTCTTTGATGGTTGCAGATTGCCTGTGATTAGCGTAGACACTACCGTACAAAAGCCTGTACTGTCCGTACAAAAGCCAAATACGACCTTGACTGCTGAAGGTCAAAAATTGCCCATACCGTAACTGAGCCTCCATTTTATTGACTGATTATTTGTCATTTGTTGTGTCTCAAATTATGTCAGTAAAGCTTAATGCCATCTGGCCCATCGAAATTAAATTTTTTTCTCATCGCTATATATATATATATATATATAAATAAAACTTGTAGCCAATCATTCTTCCATGACATGGTTCTTGGTCCACTGTAATCAGTCTTGTGTGTAATTTTCAGTTAAAGGTGGGTTCTTTAAAAAAAAGTTCCATTTATCACATGTGGTATCGTTTTCAACATACTATGAACACTACTTTTCGGTATTTTCACTTTTTCCAAGTGACTTATTTTTTATACAGACATATGACCACTAACAACGTGTTTCTGGATCAATCGCTCCATTCAAGGAAAAATGTTATTACAGCGTCTAGTTCGCTTCTGCAGTAGATGCTTTCTGTTGTCAACTAAAATGTTATAATGTTATCAATAGATTTGCATCTTTTTACCTATATTGAAATTTCATTTACTTTCATTCCTTCATCATGCAACTTCCAAATTTGAATTGTCTCATTGGACGATATTTCCTTCCCATGTAGCTTTTTTGAAAACGCATCTGAACCGTTTCAGACTGTTTACTTCCTACTTATAAAGTTCTGACATCTGTCAAATTTGCCCTTCATTTTCTGAAATTTCATGTAATTCTGGGACACCTTTTCAAGCTAGTTTTCTTTAAATACTAATAAATGTAAAAATTAAGCACTTTCTGTTCATTAAACTATGTCTAAAAAGCAATTCCTTTCATTTCCATAACTGTTTTAATGCGTTCAGTAAATTTTAAATACTGAAAGAATATTTCGCTTTTACATGTTGAGCTTTCTGGGTAGGCATACTTCCGTTTTAATAATCCTGTACGTCTTACAGATTTAAGAAGTTTTTGCTTTTGTGTATTGATAAGAACTTTTCCCCCGTAAAGTAACCTTTTAATTTTGAATGTGAGTAGAATTTCTTTTTATTCTTGTGAAACATTTGAATTTGTTTTCAATTGCGGTAAAACTTGCCACAACTTCCAATAGGCCAACTATAGACATAACATTAGCAGTTATAGAAATATCTCTTTTATATGCAGTATATCCCAAAATGATCATGTCACTCTTATTCACTCAAGTTCTTCTCAACAGAAAAAGTTCATTGATGTCATATTTTATAGAATTTTGAATGTTCTATCATTCTATGCTGTGGAGAAACCTGTAAAAATATAGTAAGAGGGTTAAAGAAACATAAAACATACTTCTCTCTCTCTCTTTCAAATTGCGTCCTATAGACACTCTTTTGAGAAAAAAAAGAATCATGAAGAAAGTGTCAGTTTATATTGAAATTAAGTATGTATAAAACATATATAGATAATGAAATGATTATAATTCCAAGGCCGTAGAACGTAATAATGGCTAGCAATTGCACATTGAATGTTACACTTAGTAATTTGTGAAATTTCCCCTGGCCATGACAGATGCTTGTATACAATTAGATAACGAATGATATAGAGTCTTAATGTCATGCTTCGATGAATTTTGCCAGGTATTCTGCAGTTGTTCCAGAACTTCAATAATTTGTGGTACCCAAATATAGCTGCCTACTATGTCTTATCCATGTTCAATTGGCAAAATGTCTGCTGACTTTGCTTGCTAAGGAAGAATTTGCACAGTATGGAGGCAATCCATATGGGGCCTGGCAGTGTCATGTTGGAAAATGTTCCCATGATGATGTGCCATAAAGGATAACACAAAAAGTGTCAAGATGTTATCAACATATTGTTGAGATGTTAAAGTTGTATATGAAACTACTAAGGGTGATCTGTTCTCATAGGAGATAGCACCCCATAACATCACACCAAAAGTAATGATTGTGTGCCTGTGCAAAACAACCTGGTTGGGAGCACTGGCCCGATTTTTTTCTACATACAGATGCGAAGGTCATCTGCTCTAAGACTGAAGTGGGATTCATCACTGAACACTAGGTGATGCCAGTTTGCTTGTAACCATAATGATCAGGTACGACACCACTTCAGACACCTTTATTGACGTTGGGATGTTAAAGGGCTATGTGAGCGTAACCCTGTCTCACCCAAGTGCCGTGAAATGATGTCACAAGTGGTATGGAAGAAGCTGCAGCACGTTGTATGGTGGACAATGATGCCATTGTTGCAGTTCGGGCATGTTGCACAATCAGCCAACCTTGTCTCCCATTCGTGCACCTCAGCTTTCCAGAGCTTTCATTTCGCTGATGTGTACCTTGCAACAACCTTTGCATAGCCATGTCTATACAGCCCAAGTTACCTCTTATTGCTTGATGTAACAAGCTCGCTTGCACATCCGAACTATTCAACCCCATTCAACATAATCCAATTGTCTATAAGGTCTTTGAATGTGTCAAAACGGCATTATTTGTAATGTCTCCAGGGAACTATAATGGCAATAACAAGAAAAATTATAACAGCCTGCAATTGTTAGCTGTTTTATAGGATGTCACACAATTGCACAGTAGAAAGATGTGATATATATCATTATATTCAATCATTATCTACTGCTGGATGAAGGTCTCTCCAAATACTTTCCACATAAGTCTATCCTAAGCAAGTCACTTCCACATGTCACCCAAACTTGTTCTCTTATTTCATCCATCTAATAGTTCGAAGACGTTTTCTAGGTCTTCAATGTCCTCTTAGAATCCAGTTAAAAATTTCAATTGTTCATCAACTGATCAGTTCTTGCGATGTGCCCAGCCCCTCGCTATTTGAGCCTTTTTACTTTGACAATTATGTCCTCTACTCCTGTTTTCTCTCTTACCTAAGTGCTGCTTTTTATCCCTCCTAATTATCCAAAGCGTACACTTCCCTATGCTCCTTTTAGTTGTATGTAGTTTCTGTATTGCTGCATTTGTTAGACTCCATGTCTCTGGTCCATAAGAGAGGATTGGAAATATACACTGGTTGAAGCCCTTTCTTTTCAAAGATAAAGGCAATTTTCCCTTCAGGATAAAATTGTTTCTTCCGAATGTACTCCAGCCAGGTTTAATATGTCTGTAGAGTTCCTTCATAATGTTGCCTTCTATTGAAATCATTGGCCAAGATAAATATATGAATCTGCAATTTCTAGCTTAATGTTGTCAATCTATATTCTTGTTTTATCTACGAAATCATTGAACATGATTTAGATTTTTGTAGGTTCATGTTGAGTCCAACTTCTCTACTTCTAGTTGAAAGTTCCTGTACCATGTCTTGAAGTTCTGATGGGTCCACTGGAAAAAAAAAAAAAAGTTGCCACGGAAAACTGCAGATTTAATTATTCACCATTTATATTTATTCCTTTGTTATTCCAATATATCAGCTTCAAAATCATCTGTAAGGCAGAAATAAAAAGTTTCGAAGAAATGATATCACCCTATCTCATACCTTTACTAATTTTGATATTTGCGATATCTTCATGTAATCAAACTTTTGCACTTGCATTTTTATACACACCTTTAACCATTTCAATGTACACATCATCTATGTCTATTGCTTTTAAAGAGTTAACACCACTGATGTTTGGATAGAATGAAGGCCTTCTCATAGTCAATAAATACTATACACAATGGAAGTTCATATTCATTTGTTCTTTCACTCAGTTCTCTTAATACTTAGATGTAGTCCACTGTACTTTATCCATTTTGTAAGTCAGCTTGTTCTTTTGGTTGAGCTATATGTTGGTGTGTAACTATTTGATTTCCTCATAAAATTCTTCGACCTCTTTGTTGGTATGACTTTATGTTGATGCATATGCTTATATTATCTGAAGTTGGTATTACTGATTCGCCGCTTCAGGTGCGATTGTATGAATTCTACACATACAATTCTGGTGAATTTAACTGATTTTAAAAAATCGCCAGAGAGAGCGTGACGTCTGTTGACATTAAATAATTTTAAAAATCTTTGAAATGGCGCATTGTAGCCATTTGTGAAAACCTTGAATGTGGTGGATGCAAATACTAAATTCACTGTAGTGCCCGAACGGCTAATTTTTGGAAAAAAATTCACTGAACAAAAAATGTTTATTTTGATGTTCTTCACCTGTTACACATACTTGGCAGTTCCCAACTCTTTTCCAGTGTGTTAAAAAAGGCATTTTTAGGCTTATTTTCACTAAACAGTAACACAGATCAAAATCAGAAAACGGAATTCCGGATTTCTTTGTCTCTGCTGTATTATTAGCTCATTTACTTAAATTATGTATCAAAAATTGCATTTAATTCATGCAATTGGCTACGTAGCAACGTGATGGACGTAAACAGTAGTTACGCTCTACAGCCAAACCGGCCCCTTTGCGGACACGGGGATATGGACAAACATGCCTTATTTGGTGTCCCCTATCACCCCTTAAAGTTTTACCAGATATTTTCCAAACACCCTGTATATAGTTTAGAGTCCAATACTGAAAAGTCTATTGGGCCAAACTGAATCAAATTTGGTGTATATACTCCTGGGACCATGGAATTTTTAATTATAAAAATTAGTAATATTATAGAAAAATAATTCAAATTTCTGCCACCACAAGAGAAATTGGTGCTGAAATCACGCAATTGTCCATATTTTCACCAAAAAAACTAAATTATACAAACATTGGTATATTGAAGTCAATTATTAAATTTAGGAAAGGTTGAAAAAGTTCGATAAAACTGATGCGCTGTGCTAACCCAACGTAATCATGCTTTGCTGGTAAATTCTATTATCAAAAAAGTGATAATACTAATTCCTCACTTCGAACAAGTCTAAATTGTTTTAAACCAAAATCCTATGGTCCCAGGAATATGTGCACCAAATTTGCTTCAGTTTGGCCCACTAGGTTTTTTGCTATCAGGTTCTAAACACCTCCAGCTTAATTATGGCCATCCTATATATATATGTGACCGAAATTAACATTCATTGAACCCAAAATTTTTTAATAATTTGCTGTTTTGGGATAGAGAAACATACATATGAAATTTCGAGATGATTGGATTGGATTTTTTTTTCTTTTTTTTTTTTCAAAGGAGTGTCTTATTTTACGTCAAAATAAAACTTATTCAATTGTGGTTGTAACAAGACAGAATGGATTTTTTGTAATATATAGAATTAAAGATATTACAAGTTGAATTTGGCCCTGTTGTGGTGCAATAGTAACGTGTTTGCCTAGTGTACTTTTATCCCATGTTCAACTCCCAACAGATGCCACAAAAAAAAATGAAAAACCTTGCTCACTGTAGTTCGGAGGTTGGTTACCTAGGCTATAAAAGGTTTGGGTTCTTTGGAAAATTGTAGGTTCTGACGGAGTATGACTATTGCTGTCCTTGTGCCCTAAAACTCAAAAATAAGCAAATTACATGAATTTTAACAAGTTCATCAAATTACATGGCCTCTCCTGTATGAAAGAAAATTGAAATTTTAATAAAAAGTCACTTATTAGATAGCAAATTAAAGAAAAATTGCAAAATAAAACTTTTAATACTTAACTAACTTTATTAGTAATGGCTTTTACAATTGTTCAAACTGCCATCCTTCAACTGTTATGCAAACATCATTTTTTTCGCTAAAGTTCCGTTCTAACTACATCAGTATTTATGAAAACATAAAACATGCTCTTTCTCTCATATTTCAAATTGTATCATGTGTATTTTATATCGAAAACAAGCGTATTCAATTGTGGTTTTAACATGATAAAAACAGAGTTTTTGCCGGAAACACAGGACTGAAGATATTAAAAGTTGATTTTTAACAAATGTAGTGAATTACACAGCTTCTTCTAGATAAAGACAAATTCTAATTTTTATAAAAGGTTGCAAATTTGAGAACAGATTAAAAATTGAAACACAAAATGTCATCCTTCAACCATTATGCAAAGATTTTTATTTTTGCTGAAAGCCTATTGTAACTGGTTATTGTTGGTGGTGTCAAAAAAAATACCTCTTCCGATACCTTGCTATGGTTACAATAGGCTTTCAGCCAAAAAAATTAATAATTAATCTTTTTACAATCTTTCTTCCCACTGTAGTCTTGGGGTTAGTTCCCTAGGCCGTAAGAGGTTTGGTATCCATGGAAAACTGTAGATCCTTGGAAAACTGTGATCCCAGCATGACCTTTGCTGCCCTTGCACCTTAAAACTTACAAATTGTATAACATTTTGAGAATAATTGTAAGAATTATCACAGTATACTTTCAATTTTACAACCTTGTATAGACTTGAAAAAGAAACATCACAAAGTTGGCAGTTTATAAATGGGAATTAACGTTAGTTCTGTTGGCTTTTTTTTCTGAATCAACACAATATTTTGTAAAAACATTTGTAAATTTGAGGTTCAGAAGAATATAAGTTCACTGTAATAATAAAACTACTTTAGGTATTAAATGGTGTGGTGTTTTTTTTTTCCCCGTTAGTGACCTTTCACAAAAAATTGAATTTTTCACCCAGAAATCAAACTTGTAATATCCTCGGTCTATTTGCTGCAGAAAGTCTATTCTAATCATGCTGTAGAACCATAATTTAACCATGAAATGTAATTTGAAATAAGAGGGAAAAAGTACATTTTACAATTCTAGTCAGATACTCTTTTTGATTTAATGTCATGTCGTGTAGATGAATGTATTGCTCAAAATGATAGGTCTACTATATACTGAGTGCTCTGTACATTCAGCTACTGGGTTCATATAACTGTTTGAAATTAATGTCATTTTTTCAGAACGTACTTTTCTACCTGTTATGTGCCTAGTTTTGTCTCACTTGAAGCTTTCCTACACATTGTATTTTCTCTGTGGAGCAGTGTATATATATATATATTATTACCTATATTAGTGAAACTATTATATGTATTATATTAGTGTCATAATTTGAAGAATTGATTTTTTCCTTCTTTATTTTAGTGATAAAATTGCTTATACAGCTGACGAAGGTAAGACAAAGTTGCAACAGCAAGTAAAAAGTGATTGTGCCAGTGAAAACGGTAGTTTGGATTCTAATGATGAAATGTGGGATACATCCAAAGTTGATGATGATGATTTTCTCATTGTGAAAGCCACCCAAGAGTTTGAATCTTGCTTAATTAGTTCTCAGACAAACTTGAATGCAAAATCTGTTGATCAAGTTTGTACATTTGCATCTACAGTTCCAGAATCCAGTGAGAGAAGTATGAAAATGGATTCACTTCTAAGAAATTTTGATTCAAACGGATTTGTGGTAAAAAAGGAAACAACTGAATCATGTTTTAAAAAACCTCAGTTATCTAATTGTGTGAAAAATAATTCTGATGATATGGTGTTTGAAAAAACTGACTCCATTGTGAATGAAAACTCAACTGATAGTGCTTGGGATCCTGAATTTGACAGTGATTGGGATGATATATTGGTATCTGAAACTATAAGCCAAATACCAGATGACATGCTTTTGGGAAAAGTTGACAACCCTGTTGAAGTTTTAAAAACTTGTGATAATAACGACTTTGCAAGTCTTGATTCAAAAGCAGAGCTATTAAATCACGAAACTGACAGAGTTAGTAATAAAATGCATGGATGTGATAGTATGGTTTCTTGCTGTATTGATTTCTCTAAAGCAAATAAACGTACAACCACTAGCAGTGAAGAATTATTTCAAGAATCTGATAGTGACCCATTCAGTGATGACCTTGGCCTGAATGAACAGGAAATGTTTACTTTATTAGACAGAATGGAATGTAAGTTTTACATCATGGAAGTTGAATTTTCTTAATGTAGTTTTTGTCAAACAAGCATGATTTTTAAGCATTAGATTTTTAGAGCACCCTTGTTATTTACTGTGTGTTCATAAGTTAGAAAACTAAATAGCAATAAGTAAAAGCACATAGTTCATGCATTTCTTTATGAACAATTTATTGTAAGTGTTAATGTCATTCTCTAATATCATCTTGTATTTCTACATAAAAAGGTTAAACACTGGTAAAATAGCAATGAAAAAGATCACTCAAGCTTTCGGACGCATCAGCAGCAGTCCTTCATCAGGAGTAATGACGATGTTATAGGCCCTGCGGTGGCGCAGTGTGGTAACGCGTTCTCCTATTGCGCGGCTAATCCGGGTTCGACTCCCAGCAGTGCAAAAAGAACGCTTACTCAGAGATCTCATAAAGATCGCACTGCTCACTGTAGTCCGGGGTTTGGTTCCCTAGGCCTTAAGAGGTTCGGATTCCTCGGAAAACAGTAGGTCCCGGCGCAGCATGACCACTGTAGTCTTTGAGCCGTAAAACCAAAAAGCAACCAACCAATAAGGATGTTATGTTTCTGTCTCTTTTTTATACTTGAAATTTCTGGAAAAACCCTTCATCAGAGTAGTCCCGCAGAATGGGAAAACCCAATGAGAACCAATGGGAGGCCTCCAATAGAATCATGGAAGAACCCCAATAGGGACCAATGCTGCGGGTTACCTAATGTTGGGGATGTCTCATACATTTCAGAGTAAGAGTTGTTTATAAGTTTCTGGAAGTGGTTGTGATGTATTAATGGCTTTCCCGTGTAGTTTGTAAGTTTCCCAAGATTCTAAGAAGAGTCTACTATTCTTGTTTGTGATGTGACGGTGTAGTATTTTTGTTGAGTCCCAGTCGGGTTCGTGTCCGTGTTGTAAAGCGTGTTCTGCCAGACGTGAGGCTATGTCTCCTTTCGCGAGTGCTTGTTTGTGTTCTTTTTTTCTTGTTTTGATCATTCTTTTTGTTTGTCCTATGTAATGTTTGTTGCAGTCTTTGCATGGTATTTGGTATATGGCGCCTGTGAGATCTTCTGGTGGAACTGGGTCTTTAACTTTTGTAAGTTGTTTGCGAAGTGTTGTGACAGGGGAATAGAATGTTTTGATATTTGCCTCTTTAAGGATGCGAGAGATTGTTTCGGAAATGCCGTGAATATATGGAATAGATATGCGGGTGTGAGATGTATTGTTTAAAGATGTACTATTGGGTCTACAGTTTCTGAGAATGAATCGTTTAGGGTATCCATTATTTTTAAGTGCCGTGTGTATGTGTTTTGTTTCTGTGTTTGAAAGTGTTTCATTACTGCAGTGAGAATTCGCTCTAAGACTTAATGTTTTAACAACGGAAGCTTTGTGGCATGTTGGATGATGCGATTTAAAATCGAGATATCTGTCTGTATGTGTGGGTTTACGGTAAACTGAGGTGAAGATAGAGTTATCGTGAGATCTGTGTACAAGAACGTCTAGGAAAGGGAGTTTATTGTTCTGTTCTGTTTCGTATGTGAATTTTATATGTGAGTTTAAGTTATTAAGGTAATGGAAGAAGCTTTGGAGTGTATTAGTTTTAAGTACAACAAACGTGTCGTCGACGTATCTTTTCCAGAATTTAATGTTAAAATTCGGTGAAGACAAAGCAGTTTCCTCAAATGACTCCATGACCAAGTTAGCTACAACACTTGAGACCGGAGATCCCATGGCAGTGCCAAAAACTTGTCTATAGATAGAACCATTTGAGGAGAACACAGCAGAGTCCAGACAAAATTTCAACAATGTGCAGATATTGTAAGGTGTTAATGAACTGCGTTCATGTAGTGTTGTGTCATTTTGAAGGTGTGTAAGTGCGGTATCAATTGCAAGTGATGTGGAAATGCAAGCAAAGAGAGAAATTACTTTGAATGAGACAATGAGGTCGTCGTCGTCAAGTTATAGGTTATTTAAAGATTCTCTCTCCCTTTTAAGGGATAAGAAGACTCTTATCCCTTTCACACTTAAAGTTAAACCTCTTGTAAATTCAGCCCTTGGACATCGCATCGCACATAACACAAGTCTTAAATTTCTTTCTGCTAGAATTTCTCTCTGTTATCACGTACTCGCTCAGCTTCAAAATAAAATATCCTTTCTTACTTCCCTTCTAAATACTAAACTTGATTTTCTTACCATGCTCCTAGTTAAATCCGCTACTCGCTCACAAGAATCTAAAATCCAAGAACATATTCGTCTTACTCATTCACGTAAACTTAACAACCTTAGACCTTCTATTTCAAAACACCCAAAACTCCTTACAAAAAACTGGATACTAAATCTTTCAAATAAAAATCTCACACCACAACAGCAATTCGTACTATCACTCGGCCTAAATTTCTCACCTGCTCCACTTAAAATTCCTACACCACAGATTCTCGCTTCCATAGAAAATGCTCTACAAAATACTCACACTGACGAACGTGTTGCAGCTGATATCCGCTGCAGAGTGGCAGGACTCCTTCGGCGTCCAAAACTTCCTGAGGACAACCTAACGCCTATGCAAAGGGTTGCCCTCCGGGAGCTACGGAACGACAAGGACCTTGTCATACTGCCAGCTGATAAAGGCCGTACTATAGTCGTCTTAAATCGTCAAGACTACTTAAATAAAATTACTACACTCTTATCTGATACAAATACATACACCCGCATCACAAAAGACCCTACACAAACAATTCAATCCAAAATGAACTCTCTCCTTCTAAAACTCTATAAATCTAAAAAACTTACATTTAATCTCTACGACTCTTTAAAATGCACTTCCGGCCGCTTACCATCCTTCTACGGATTACCTAAAATTCATAAACAAAATATTCCTCTTAAAACTATAGTTAGTTTCTGCAGCTCTCCTACATATAACCTATCAAAATATATTGCACGTCTACTCTCTCCTATAATCGGTAATAACGACTACACTGTTTCTACTAGCCAATCCTTCTGCACCTCTTTAAATAACCTACAACTTGACGACGACGACCTCATGGTCTCATTCGATGTAATTTCTCTCTTCACTTGCATTCCCACATCACTTGCAATCGACACCGCACTTACACGCCTCCAAAATGACACAACACTACATGAACGCACTTCACTAACACCTCATCACATCTGCACATTCTTGAAATTTTGTCTGGATTCTGCTGTGTTCTCCATGTTCGCCATGGGATCTCCGGTCTCAAGTGTTGTAGCTAACTTGATCATGGAGTCATTTGAGGAAACTGCTTTTCCCTCACCGAATTTTAACATTAAATTCTGGAAAAGATACGTTGACGACACATTTGTTGTACTTAAAACTAATACGCTCCCAAGCTTCTTCCATTAACTTAATAACTTAAACCCACATATAAAATTCACATATGAAACAGAACAGAACAATAAACTCCCTTTCCTAGACGTTCTTGTACACAGATCTCACGATAACTCAATCTTCACCTCAGTTTACCGTAAACCCACACATACAGACAGATATCTCGATTTTAAATCGCATCATCCAACATGCCACAAAGCTTCCGTTGTTAAAACATTAAGTCTTAGAACGAATTCTCACTGCAGTAATGAAGAACTTTCAAACACAGAAACCAAACAT
>QLNU02015360.1:236212509-236228871 GCA_006491805.2 Dysdera silvatica
AAAGCTTGGGTGATCTTTTTCATTGCTATTTTACCAGTGTTTAACCTTTTGTATGTAAATTTCCTCCCTGGTACCCTGTATTTTATTTCTATCACCTTGTGTTATTTTCATGTTTTGAAGTTTAATTCTTTTTTTTTATCCCATCTTCAGAATTAAAAAAAATTTACGTCAAACTATTTTTTATTGCCTCCTTAGTGAATGTTTTGTTCTTAAAATGCCGTTTTCAATTTCTCTTACCCTCATAATATTATTTTTTATTTATTCTGATATTTTTTATATGTTCAATTGCAGGGTGGTGACAAAACAGGGAAATCAGAGAATTCTATCATTTTGGAAAAGTCAGTGAAACGTTAGGCAATTTCACTAAAATTATTTCATAATCATGAAACTTTGAACTCTCATAATTCCTATATGATGTATCACCATCTTTATTTCCCAAAGTTCCGGATACCACATTCATGTGCATTAGAAGTCCCTCTCCTTTCTTTTTCTGCCTTCTAGATTACAAGAAACTGCTAACTTAACCAGTGGAAAGTTACACTACTTTGCAAATGCTTAGGGAACGATACGTTTTTCATTGTAATTATTGATGTGCCTTACAAGAAATGATACTAAATATTTAGTCGAGGTACTGCGGTATCTTTATTAAACAAAATGGTGCAGATTTCGCACCAAGAAAATAATAATATAACAAAAACAAACTGCTCATGAACGATATTAACCTGCACAGGAATAACACAATTGCCAAATAATGGTCAACCACACAAAGCCACTGGAGCGAGTTTTCCTGGAGGAATTTATTTTTTACATAATATTTTTCGACACCATATACCACATATCTTTCATCCTTATATACAGAGAAAAAGGTCGTTGCTCTTGTCCTCGTTCGTCTAGTAGGTCAAGACACTCCAAGCCAAACGGAGGGACCTTGGTTCGAATCAAGGATGAGGATGGTGGCTCTTTTTCTCCTAAACAAAAAACAGCTCTAGTTTGAGCTTATTTCTACATGGGTGTCGAAAATTATTAAGTCTAAAACAATTCTCCCACGAACCAAAACCCGCCTCGGGTGGCTTTGTGTGTTGACCATTATTTGACAATTGTGTTATCCCTGTGAAGGGTAATAATATCTTACATCCTTATATACGGAGAAAAAGGCCATTATTCCTGTTCTTGTTCATCTAGTACAGTGGTTCCCAACCTTTTTCAAGCCGCGACCCACTTTTATAGTAGCCAAATAATCCGCGACCCCCCCTTTGTCCGCAGCCGCCATATTTGCATTATAAAAGCATTTTTAACGGAGTAAATAAAACACATTAAACACAAAATACTATATATACATATTACAATGGTTATGAATATTATATTAATTATATAAATGTATATTATAATAGAGAATATAACAGATATTAATATATATAATAATAAAATTAACAACCATTAGTAGAATATTGCAATATGTGTGGCCACGTTGAAATATAAAACTGTCGACAACGTTTGGTATAAAATTCCTTATTAAAATAATTGCAACCAAAAATAGTTGCGGCGACCCACAGAAACCTGTTTGTAACCCCCAGGTTGGGAACCACTGGTGTAGTAGGGCAAGACACTCCGGGCTAAACGGAGGGACCCTGGTTCGAATCCAGGATGAGGACGGCGTCTCTTTTTCGTCTAAATGAAAACAGCTGTAGTTTGAGCTTATTTATGCCTGGGTGTCAAAAATTATTAATTAAAAAATAACTGTTCCTTCAAGCGTTTTCGAACAGTCACAGAAAATGAGGCCTCCCACGTAAATGATGGCAAATTTGGGTGCCTCAGTTGGGAGCATGTCCTCCTCAGACGCTAATACATGTTCCTCAGCTGTTTGCCATGCTTTCTACTAAGTTATTGAGGGGAGCTATGGGGATATATCATCCTTCCTTCAAGGCAATTTTAAGGTCCTGTAGAGTTTGTGGGGAGTGTTTATTGCACCACATGTCTACCGAGACCATCCCAGGCATGCTTTATGGAATTCAAGTCTTTCCATTACCTCAGCTACCCTAGCTACTCTGTGTGGATGAGCATTGTCGTTCATGAACAAATATTATGGATCCACTGCTCCACAGAAAAGATGAACATGATCCAGGAGAATCTCTGTACAATAATGTGCTGCTGTAATGGAACCTGTGGCAAAAATGTGAAGAGGTGTTCTGCCATTATGCATAATACCCGCATGATTCCTTGGCCATAACGCTCACTTTCATGGACGTTCTGCTGTTGATAACAGGTTCGCTGTTCTTCCATGTTAGCTGTCGTCCACTATCACTGTTGATGGTAAACCAGGATTCGTCTGAGAACCTCACTTTTGACCACGCTTGATGATCTCAATGCAGATGCTCATTACACCACTGTAATCTTTCTTGATGATGGCATGCCATTAATGGAATGCATATGACAGGTGTCCATGCATAGAAGCCGACTTGATTTAGTTGAGAAATGGTTCTGCCAGATACACAAGAGCCTGTAGCAGTTGCAAGCTCTGCGGATAACTGTCCAGGAGTGAGGTTTCTGTTTCTTTTTGCTAAAATGACTACATATCTGTCATCCTGAGCTGTTGTGCTTCTTCCACAGCCACCACCATGCCTTCGATGGGCAGCTCCTCCCTATTCAACAACATTTTTAATCGATAAATGAAATTTTTCGACATGCCTATTGCTCTTGCAACTTAAGTGACACTTTGTCCTGCCTTGAGCCATCCAACAATGCATCCACGATCATACTCATTCAAATGATGTCTTTGAAATATTCTGTAACCAATATTTGCTGTAAAACAAAATATAAAGTTAAATTTTCTGGCACAGTCTTCCAAAACCTACAAAGTGATTTGACCTTCAACCTTCACAACTTCTGTTTTTACACGAATAGGAGCTCATGAAGCACTGCTTTTTATATAGGTAAGAGAACTTGCACAGCAAGGCCCTCTTCATTTCGTTTTTCTGAGACTGGGGGGCATTGGATAGCATAAACTAGTTTTCCCTTAGAAATTGTCAAGCAGTGTTATAATTGTGTTCTTTAAGCATAAAGCACCAATAAAAACTAAGGTTTTGCTCTGTGAATTGGAAATATTCAGTTCAAAGTGATTCTGTTCTAGCTCTTGGTGGAGGTGGATGTGCCTCTGCACACTGCTCTTTTCTTTCATTTTTCCCTTTTCCTTTTAACCCCTTCTTTGTCTTTTCTCCCTAAGTTATTGCTCTTGCAATGCTGGATTCTTTTTGCCTTTTCTACCCTACTTTTCAACACTTTCTGTCCTAACACTTTACCTTGCAGTGATGATATGCCTGTCTTCAATGGGAGCTGGGATTTTGACTGTTTTGCTTTGGAGTTTCACCATTTGTATCCTTTTGCTCTCTCCATCATGGGTTCCTTGCTGCCTGAGGTTGTTCTTCGCCTGATGTCTTCGTTTGCCCTTTCCGCATCTGCTTGTGTGTGCTAGTGTTTATCCCAGGGTTGGCAAGTTTCTGCTAAGGTAGTTAAAACCATCATGGCAAATAAACAGTTTCTGCCATAAAAGTGGCAATAACTGGCAGAAACCCAGAAAATAATTATTTTGTGTAATAAAAACCTTTCAAAATAGCAAAAATTGTGAAAGGGAATGCATTTGAAAGTAAAATAGGTTTAGTCACATAGTAGCAAATTCTCTAGCATTCAAGTTCCACTTTTTCATGAAACAGTCTATAGCAAAAGATCAGTTTTGCTGCCGTTTCTTCACTCAAATAATTTCTTAATTTATTATGAATAAATGAAAAGTGTAAGAGAAATATTCTTCTAAGCTTAACAGAACTTGCAAGCATTATCATTGCATAAACAAAAGTTACAAAATCTTCATTTGTGGCTGTTTTCTTCGTTAGACCACCACATAGGAACTATGGCAGTTTCTAAAATATCGTTTGAGTAATATGTTTCAGGAAAAGGAACTTTTGATTGTACTCGAAAAGCTACTCTGTAAGGCACAAAGTTTGGGTTAATGACATAAGGAATATCCTAGCATTTTCTTCTTGCTCATGAAGGAATTTATCTCTCATATACTTTGGATGAAGCATATATATAAGCTAGTAAATGATGGGTGGTTGAATTTTAATCATGCAACGACAGTAAGGGTTATTCTGCACCAAATAAGTTGAGACAGTTATGTACAGTTTGAAGCTAGCATATGATATTCAGTTATTGCCTGATTAAATCTACTTTTTATCTATCTTTAATTTCTATCAGATTATCATCATCCATTAAGACCAACTAAATTTCACAAACATCTGCAACAGACCACTCATCTTTTTGGACCTTGTACAGGGCAACAGCAATAGGTTTTAACAGCTACAGTTGTTATTTTTTTTAAATCATTATTAATCATCTGATTATGACTTCAGCAGCTGCTTTATCATCTATATCATTTTCATGATCTGCGAGTAATACGGATGATTATTTATGAATGATTCCAAGCAATTGACCTTTTTGTCCCTTATATTGCTGGGTATTTGTGACTCTACAGCATTTGAATATTCCTTCAGCCGAGCCCGTTGCTTTTAATGATTTCTAAAATATTTCTAAACAGATAACGCATACTTTACAATAGACTTAAAAAAAGGTATAGTACATTGGCTATAATACAGCTTATCTGGTTGGTCATTAACCTGCAAGATTTTTTCTTACAGCCAGCCTGCCAATGTTTTTGCTTTATATTTTATGGTCAAAGGTCTAATAAGTCAGAAGAAGACAGATAAGACCAAGTAAGTTAAATAATATGGCCTTCAAAAGATGGTTTTTGTAACAAATCTTTGATTTACTCTATTTTTTAATTATTTTAAAACATTTTAATTATTGAAACAATTACTATAAAGCTTTATAATATATTAAATTATTGTAATAAACATATATTTTGTAATCTTTCATTTACTAAATGATAAAATAATGTTCTAAGCACTTTTATTAGTTTCTGCAGTTATAACCTTTTTCTGGCATGGCAAAAACTAGTTTCTGCCAGCAGAAAGCCAACCTTGGTTTGTCTTGATGTCCACATGTTTGGCTTCCTTTCTTTCTAATCTGTCCTTAAAGGTGATTGCTGTGGCATTGCATCTGATGTTGAGTTGTTAAATTCTTTGGTGTGACTTTGACTTCTTGAGGACTTGATGGTTGTTATTGAGTGGCTGAACTTTCATGTTGTTGCAAGATTAAGGTTTTGGAGTGACGGTCTCAGCTGCTCCTGGTTCAGCTCTAACTTCCTGCATGTTCTGTCTTTCCTACTTCACTCCTTCGGAGTCCCAAACGTTATCAAACTCCTTCGTTAAACTTCATACTAAGGCTTTGTTTTTCCTTGTCTGATTTATTCAAAGCCTTTCTAATGTCTCAGTTTCATTCTATTCATTTTTCGGAGAATAGGAGTTCTTTCCTTCATCTGTTAGTACTTCATGCAATCCTTGTCTAGAAATACAGAGCTGCTTGTTCAGCCAACTTTTCCATTTCTTCATTTGCATGATTAATAATAATTCAGTTCAAAGTAATCTTATTGCTCTCTATAAATGCTCATTTTAAAGTAAACATATACCGTCAGTGCTACTTTCATTCAGTGTTCATGACAGTGTATGTATTTAGTACTGTGTATATATGAAGAAACAGAACTTGAAAATGTTCCTTATGGCTAATATGCATGATGTAGAGCTACCATAAAGAATTCTCTGTCTCATTGTATCTATTATAGGCATTATTCTTTTTGTTATTGATGTAATTTTTTAAACGACAGAATATGTTTAAAAATGAAATTGCTAAATATTTCTAAACCCAAATCAATACAAAAATGATGGCTACCCATTTTGTCTTGTTACACAAATCTGAACTTTTTCCAGGGTTTAGTATTTTTAAAATCCATTTGGTGATTGTTCAGTCTATTAAAACGGAAGAGAGAAAAAATCGTTAAGTCATTGACATTAAGGTCAACTCTTCTTTTTTTATGAATAAAATTCTTCTGTTTGTAAGTCGATGCTAAAATTTGAAGCAAGGCTATATTCAATCTTTTTGTGTCCTTTGGATAAAGGACTATATTTTCATCAGCCATATTTTTTAATAAAATAGACAATGTATAAGTAAATAAATTTGCTATTTATTTTTAATTGGTGCGATGTTTTCCATGAAATGGTCATGATTTATTTGCTTTTAATACATTAATAGCCAAAGCATAAAATATTGTTTTTGTTTTTTTTAGTAAATTATCTCTGTGTTTTCCATCGCCTATGTCTTATCCTACTACTACTATATCCTATCTATGTCTATGAAAATTGCTGGAATTGGCAATTTTGAGTAGCTGAGTTTCTAGTCCAGTTGGTTGCACGAACTACCACATTTTCCATCAGTGTGACATTTACTTTTAGTGTTTATCATATAAACAATATATATACAGTAGCGGCATATATTCTAGAAACTCTAGTTAATCTCAGGTGTCAACTATAGTTTTATCCTTTTTTACAATTTTTTTGTAGCTTTTTCTCTTATAAATTGTTCTGTAAGTTACCAGTGCATATGGTTTTACCATGTATTTAGGAAAAAAACTGTTAACAAATAGTTTCTAACAAAAACAAAGAACCAGTCTTCAGTCTCTTTAAATCCAAGGCCAAACAGCGAAACCATGAATAAGCCCTCCTACTTTGCCACGAGCTCCATAACTATAGATTTCAGCTGAGAAGCAAAAGTTTTGGTGCTGTACCAAGGTTATGTATGCAGAGGGCCGTAAAATAATAAGAAATTAGCATCGGTTTTTTGAAAGAGGGCCTATATAGGGTCGCTATCTTTTACTACAGCGGAACCAGGACTTTCCAAGTTGAAATTTGCTATTGCAACTGTAATGTGCATATTTATTGCATGTGCTAAAATTTAAATAGTTGCCAAATATCTTAGGATTTATTAATCTAAATTTATAAAAATAAAAATTTTCTCCTAAATTTCATAAACTAGAGATTATCCATGTCGCTTGCATATGCCAGGGTGAAATTAACTTTTGTAAATCAGATGCACTAAATACCCCTGGATTAGGTGCTTAAGTAACTAATAGAATAAAAAGTAAACCTCAATGTATTAAAAACTTGGAGTGAAAAATGTAAGTGCTTAGCTATATTTAAGCATGCAAGCTAAAAAAATGCAAATTTTCAAAATAATTGAACATTTGTATGTAATAAAACAAAATTCAAAGCAATTGTTGATGCATTGGGAGAAAATTATATAACATTATTCAAACAAGTTTATTTGTTCTTGAAAAAAGTGTGTAACCATAGTTTGAATGATTAGATGCCTGTATTGCACCAAGTTCAGGTACGTGTATGGATAAAATTTCATATGCACAATGCACTAAATTACACCTGCTAATTTTGAATCCTGTGCTGTGTGACTGATATAGCAAACACTCTTTGGACACCTCAGGCGTCTCTACCTCCTTAATGACCACTTTTTCTCAAAATAAATTTTTCCCCATATTGTGTTTGTTTTCTTACCTGATTCAAATGCCTTTTTCTTTAAAGTGTAATAAAATTCTTAATATTTTTGTAGTGAATATATAAATATTATTTTGAGTTTGAAATGTTATCACTTTTAGAATTTGTGCTACAATTTTTCCCAAGATAAAAAATTAGAGGCAATATAAATAATATACTATTGATTTTTAATTAAATTTTGGAAGGAATGTATGGTATAACTTTAAAAATTGGTCCGGTGTAAATGCATAGTTTATATAACTTGGCTATTCTGGTGTAAAATGCATGGTTTATATGTAACTATTCTAATTAATCAGGAAAACTTTGATTTTGTTAATTTTAGTTATTCAGTTCTGTCACCACCCTGAATCATGAATTTTGACATACAGAAAGCTTTTTCAATTTTTTTGCTTTATCTGCATTTCTAAAAATATTAATTTATTTGTTAAGACTGAGCACATAATAAAATATTCATTTTAAGTTAGTGAAAAAAATTGTTTATAATGAAATATTTCATATCTGCAGCCTTTTTTCCATGACCTGAAATTAAGTGTAGTTCCATAAACTGTGATGAAGAACCTTAATCACAAGCCTGATGAAACACTTGTCAGAACATGCCAGCCTTTCTTTTATATTGCCAAATAATGTGTAATAACAGCTTTGAAATATGTAAAAGTGTTTAAAAATGCATATAACTAAATGTATTCACTTGCAGGACGTAAGCCCATTTGGATTAGCATACTCAATACTTTTCTGCTTCCTAAAGTTGTGTTTCGAAAAAAATCAAGCTTAACCGTATTCTTGAGCAGCTAGTTAATCTTATGTTTTTTACTTTCAAATTTGCTTCGTTTTATAAACGAATTTAAATTCATACTAATAACATAGAATATTTGATATTTATGTATGTCTGTAAATTTTGAAAGTAAGCTGAAAATATTCCATAACGTTTTGAGAACTACCACTCCCTTTATCAAGCAAAGTGTGCTGCTTCGCTTGATAAAGGGAGTGGTAGTTCTCAAAAAGCTTAGGAACTTTTCTTATACGTTAAACCAATGATGGAATTTTACTAGATATGGTAAGCCCTGGTTAGTTTTTGTATTATTTTTTAAGTTAAAAAGGTAAATTTAAAATATCTACTTTTTTCTTTCCAGCTCAGTCCATTTCAAAGTGTACTCCAGAAGAAATAGCACAAAAGAAAGAAAATGCTCTTAAACGGTTGCGGCACAACCAAAGGCAAAACCAATAAGAATTGACTTCAATATTTTATTGTGCATCATGAATGTTAATTAAAATACATTATGTGAAGCTATGTATATATATACATATGTTGATAAAGATTAATTCAATTAAGATTTTTTATTCTGATGCATGTTCAAACCCATATGGATGTATTAACCTTTGTTTCAAGAACTGTATTCATTAAAAGTGTTGCATATGACGTTGACTATTCAATGCAGCTGCAACGGTATTAACTTGTTGGATAATATGACTATTAAAATGTTAATACAGAGACTTCTTTGTGATAAACATTCTCACATCAATTACTAGATATCTTTACATAAATAACGCGTGCTAAATTACAATGTTTTTTATTTCATTGTTAAATTTTAGCAGAAAATGACTGCAAGCATCATACATTTTGTAAAAAAACAAAAAAAAAAATACTCGGGTAATTACTGAGTCATGAAACGTGCACTGTTGAGAAAAAAACCTCAACTTAGATCGGCTGCATTATCAATTGATGCCATTTACTGATACCAGGCTAAATAAATGCTAAACGGCATCCTAAACTTGGACCTATCCCCTACAATTTTTTCCCTTTATAACAGCTGGATCTGTGATTACAATATTAGTCAAGCCTTGTTAACTTGAACATTCTTAACTTGAAATACTTTTAACATGTGAACTGCTTCCTAGATTTTTGTCAAATGGAATAGCAATACAATTATATCAATTTTAATTAATACTACTTTTAAGATTTTAAAAATTACATCATGAGTGTTTCCGTTAACGAGGTTCTATTGATTTATGTATAAATCTTGGAATAACTAGCCTCAAGGTCTTGCATCCTAATGCTCTGCACGTAACTTCTATTTAAAGGGGATAACACAGTTGCCAAATAATGGACAACAGCCAAAGCCACCGGGGCAAGAATTTTTGAATTTCCGTGAAAGAATTTATTATACAATGATTTTCGAAACCCATGTATAATTAGCTCAAACTAGAGCTTTATTCCTTTTTGGAGAAAAAGAGACGCTTTCCCCATCCTGGATTCGAACCAGGGTCCCTCCGTTTAGCCCGGAGTGTCTTGGACCGCTAGACGAATGAGGACAGGAAACAACGCTCTCTTTCTCCGTATATAAGGATGTAAGATATTATTACCCTCCGCAGGGATAACACAATTGCCAAATAATGGTCAACACAAGAAAGCCTCCGGGGCGAGATTTTTGTGAGTTTTCGTGGGGGAATTTATTATACAGAAGGACATTCACACATTATGGAAACAAA
Organism: Dysdera silvatica; assembly: GCA_006491805.2. Classification (NCBI taxonomy): domain Eukaryota; kingdom Metazoa; phylum Arthropoda; class Arachnida; order Araneae; family Dysderidae; genus Dysdera; species Dysdera silvatica. The sequence continues at coordinate 236,222,505 of QLNU02015360.1, forward strand.
TTTGAATTATTTCCCTGTCGATAATCCAAATTTGTTTTTCCTGGAATGTCCTATTTGAAGGCCATGGTTCTTGAATATTGCTCTGCAACGATATTTCCATGATAACAAGCTGTTTTGAAGTACAGTCATATCAAGTTTCTCTTACTCCTCTTGTACTACTTTCCATAAACCCTCTAATGTTTCTAGCCGCCTTCTCCCAGGTTAATTTTTTGAGAGACCAAACTTGGAAAAATCCATCGGCGTTGCATCTGGTAACTTCATAGGGATATGGCTAAAAGGAATGGGTGTTATTTCGGTGTCATTTTGCAATTTCACCATGAAATCCTTGGCTGATTTCGAAGTATGGCTAGAAGCTTTGTCTTGATGAAAGACAAGGTTTTGGGTGTCATTTCCATAGAGACTACCACTACCTTTGGGAAAGATCGGCTCCAGAATATCTCTTTGATAATATTGGGAATTGATTTTAATCTTAGATCCCACTTTACGTAATTTTAGTTTACCATTATAACTAAATCCAGTAACCACCATAAATCCCTTAGGGAAACTTCCTTTGCATTCGCGAAACCACATTTGCTGGTCAGTCCTATCACGATGGTGGTAACAAATCGCTCTTTATTTTCCATAATCACTTGGATAAAGCCAGGCCGCATCTAGGGTCAAAACTTTCTTCCATTTTTTGCCCGACAAGAAGTTCTCGTACAATTTTTTGCAGTTGGTCTCCCTCTCCTGAATATGGCGAGGCAGAAGCTTGTGAATCCTAGCACATACACACCCTAGTGTTTCAAATGGGTACAAAGCATACCATAATATTTCCAAGATGTAAGATTAAGGAAAATGTGAACGATACTGACCAAGAAAGGAATCCAAAGGATACAAAGGACTTTTATACTAAAGTGGGCTTTCAGCACAGGAGAACACAAACGTCCATGCGACAGGCAAGAAAAACAGTTTTCAGTAGGGGATATGATCACCCCTGACTGCGATGCAGGATGTACACCATCTGTTCATGCTCAGTAAGAGGTTGTTGACAAGCTCTTGAGGCATCATAGCCCATTCCTCTTGTAGCGCCGATCATTGCTAGTGGATGGCAATATTGCCAGGTGTCTCCCGAGAACATCCCACGTGCGTTTTATTGGATTCAGATCCGAAAACGACGCGGGCCACTCCATGCGATGAATGTCTTCATGCTCTAACAACTCAGCGACAGCCGCTGTACGATGAGGTGTAGCGTTGTCATCCGTGAAGAGGAATTCTGGACCCACAGCACCCCGGAAAAGACAGACATGAAGAAGGAGAACTATGGTACAATAGCGGTCACCAGTGACTGAACTTCTTTAGAAGATATGGAGCTCCATACAGCCACCAAGCATTATCCCTCCCAAAACGAAAACTCTGCCACCTCCAAATCGGTCCCTTTCGACGATATTGTTGGTGCTATATTACGACGATATTACGTGTACCCAACTCTCTCCAAATGTCCAAAATTGCTAGTGACACTAAATTGGCTCTCATCCGTAAACAGCACTCGACCCCATTGTTGAGCTCCCCATTCCTTGTGTTCCTGGCACCACAGAAACGTCATCCCCGATGGGTAGGCACGATGGCTCGCCGAGCGAATAAATCACCTGGGTGCAGTCTCTTAACCACATTAAAATGCGATAGCAGTCGTCCTGTTGTACGTTGCATATGGCTTGTGATTTCACCCGCTGTCAGCCGTCGATCTCTCCTCGCCTGTAGAACAAGATACCGGTCCTCCCTTGCCGTGGTTGCTCGTGGACAACCACCATTAAACCTTCGGACAGCTATTCCTGTCGTTCAAAATATCGTCCACGCTCGTGACACGATCAGTGTTGCCAGATCTGAAGATTAAAAAGTAGCAAACTGTGCTCCAAAAGTAGCGGATTTGAACTATTTGTAGCCCAAACATAAAAATGAATTATTTTGCAACTATACACCTACACTACTGATATATATATATCATCATCATCATATTCAACCATTATCTATCCACTGCTGGATGAAGGTCTCTCCAAATGCTTTCCACACAAGTCTATCCTGGGCCATTCGTTTCCACGTCACCCCAACCTGTTTTCTTATTTCATCCACCCATCTAGTTTGAGGACGTTTTCTAGGTCTTCGGTGGTCTCTTGGAATCCAGTTCAGAATTTCTGTTGTCCATCGTTGATCAGTTCTTCTTGCAATATGCCCAGCCCATCGCCATTTCAGCCCTTTTACTTTAACAATGATGTCCTCTACTCTAGTTTGCTCTCTCACCCAAGTGTTTCTTTTTCGATCTCTCCTAGTTATTCCAAGCATGCACCTCTCCATGCTCCTTTGCGTTGTCTGTAACTTTCGTATTGCTCCAACTGTTAGACTCCATGTCTCTGATCCATAAGAGAGGACTGGCAATACACACTGGTTGAAGACCTTTCTTTTTAGACACAAAGGCAATTTCCCCTTCAGGATAAAACTGTTTCTTCCAAATGCACTCCAGCCAAGTTTAATACGTCTGTTGAGTTCTTTCATAATGTTGCCATCCATTGAAATCAGCTGGCCAAGGTAAATATATGAATCAGCAATTTCTAGCTCAGTGTTGTCAACTTGTATTTTTGTTTCCTCTACAAAATTATTGAACATGATCTTAGTTTTTTGTAGGTTCATCTTGAGTCCAACTTCTTCACTTCTAGTTGAGAGCTCTTGTACCATGTCTTGGAGTTCTAATGGGTCCGTTGAAAAAATAACAATGTCATCAGCAAACCGCAGATGATTTAAATATTCACCATTTATTTTTATTCCCTTGTTATTCCAATTTATCAGCTGAAAAATCATCTGTAAAGCAGAAGTAAAAAGTTTTGGAGAAATGGTATCTCCCTGCCTCACCCCTTTGCCAAGTTTGATAGTTTTGGTATCTTTATGTAACCGAAATTTTGCACTTGCATTTTTATACACACGTTTCACCATGTCAATGTACACATCCTCAATGTCTGTTGATCTTAAAGAGTTGATGACTGCTGATGTTTTTATAGAGTCAAAGGCCTTCTCATAGTCAATAAATGCAACACACAATGGAAGTTCATATTCATGTGTTCTTTCAATTAATTCTCTTAATACTTGAATATGGTCCACTGTACTGAATCCACTTCGAAATCCAGCTTGTTCTCTTGGTTGAGCTGCATCTAATTTTTTCTGCAGGCGATGTGTTAGAACTTTTGTGAAGATTTTATAAATAGCAGGTAACAAGCTAATTGGTCGGTAATTTTTCAAATCCTCTTTATCACCTTTTTTATGCAAAAGAATTACTGTTGCAGAATCCCATTGGTTTGGTATGTTACCGCTGTTAAGACATTTGGTAAAGAATTTTGCAAGTATGTCTTCTACATATTCTCCAGCTTCTTTTAGGATATCTAATGTAATACCATCATCACCAGGGGCTCTTCCTTTCTTCATATTTTTTATTGCAAATGAAACTTCTTCTTTTAAGATTTTAGGAGCTGTTCCTTCGACTATTTCAGTGTCTTCGTTTAATCCACTGTTACTTTCATATAGTTTTTTGTAGAATTCTTCAACTCTTCTAAGTATTTCTTCCCTATTTCTTGTTACGGTGCCATCCTCTCCTTTTAATGCAATGATGTGTTTCTTCCCAACAGATAAACTTCCTTTAACAACCCTAAGGCTCTTGTTATTTTCAATGGCTTTCCTTACTAGCTCACAGTTGAATTTTCTTATGTCTTCTTTCATGCTTTTGCGCAGAGTTTTACAAAGTTCTATGTACTCAATCCTGGAACTGGTATTTCGATTGTCCACCTTCATATCTCTTCGCCTTTTCATGAGCTGTTTCGTCTTCTCAGATAATTTGCTATTGTGCTTTTTACAGGTTACACCACCAATTTCCCCAGCAGTTTCAACTATTGTCTTAACAATGTTTTCATTTGCTTCTGAGATATCACTTTCATCAATAAGTCCTTCCAGTGCAGAAAAGCGATTTTTTAATTCCAACTTGAATGCCTCGGTATTTACTTTCAGTTTCATTAGATCCACCCTCTTACTTACTTGTTTCCTAATGAGCTTCTGTCGTTCTAATTTAGTATTTAAGTGCACTTTACATCTCACCATTCGATGATCACTTCCAGTATTAAATCTGTTCAAACATGCAATTTGATATTTGATTTTTGTTTGGAGGATTAGTTATTTCACAAGACCCATTTAGTGTTTCCAAGTCCAAGTCTTTGCTCAAGATCTTAAAAAATGAACTAATGTCATAATGTTTCAGCTTTGTAAACAAAAAGTTGACGCCAACACATTCCTTTCCCCAATGCTATTATTTACCTTGTCAGCCTTTTTCTTTGTGAAATTCTTGCATGAAATCCCCCACATGAGCTTGAATTTAGTCCCTTTGGTGAAAACTTTTTTTTCTCATAAAATTCTTCCTTTCTCTAAAAAGGCTTCTTGTTGGTGTATTACCTGTCCTCTTTAAGATGGATCGAGGGTTGGTTGAAAACAAGCCTACTGCTCGACTGAGTACAAAAAGGAGCAGAAGACAATCTTTAATTCTTTTATTGAGGAGAATCAACAAACTTTTTTCCGGTTTCCGTTCCTCTAGGGAAAACAATTGTAAAGTAAAAGACCAAAATCTTCACCTTTCTTATATTTCAAGGGTCCTCAATGTGGATTTGATCTTTCTGGTTGGATTTCAGAAGAGACCACCGAAGACCTAGAAAATTTCAAACTAGATGGAGACCATAAGAAATTTCATCCAGCGGGTGACGAATAATGGTGGCCCAGGATGATGATGATGATGATATATATATATATATAAATAGGAAATAGTAGATAATGTAAATATATATATAAATCAAAATGTAGAAAATCAAGCCATCATACCACAATTACATTGTGGTATGATGATGATTCTACATTGACATTATCTACTATTTCCTATTTATATAATTTTATCATATTGATTGCTGCTGCTTCATGCGCGCTCTTCATTGATAAACTTGTTTGTATTTTTATTTTACTGCTTACTATTGTTTTTTATTTGTTTTCATTTCTCACCAATCTATTTGCTTGATTTTCTACATTTTCATTTATATTTACATTATCTACCATTTTTCATATATATATATATATATATAAACACACACATACACCTTGCGATCTTGGCAACCTTCCCCACTTTACTGTGACCACAAGAGAGAGGTGGGGTATTGGCAACCCTATCTGCCTGAGGCGGTGGGGTCGTCCCGGAAAGGGGGGATTGATTTCGTGGCAAATCCCCACGTTTTGAGTATCGTAGAAAAACGCAACGTGGCATTATGCATGACACCATGCTGATATCTCTCTTCTCAGAATGCTCATAACCTTAGATTCGCCACGAGATACCCTGTATCACTGGCGTACGCAGGGGGTGTTTATGGGGTTGTAACCTCAATGAAAGTTATTATGATAATATAATTAAGATCATGAAATTATTAAGCCTAACAGGCTGCGCGAATACATTAACGACAAGTGAAAAAAGCCCTTTCGCAAATGTAATTCATATTTTCGGAAAGTATTTTATGGAAAATACAAAATTTCAAGTATTTTGTAACGGAAATACATATTTTTAAATATTTTGCCCAGCTCCGGTCCGATATACATGGTCGTACGCAGAACGTTGCTGGTGGGGGTGGGACAGAAACAATGTCTGCCCACCCAGTGGCGTAGCTAGATATTTTGCCACCTGGGGCGAGTGATTGTCAATGCCGCCCCCCCCCGATACAAAACATTGCATGGTCGATACGCAGAACGACTGGCCCACCTCCATCCGTGAATCCATTGCAGAGGGTTTATCACCGAATGATTGTAATACCGAAAACGAAAAGGTCAAAAACCAGCTTTTTTTTTATAAGACTTATTGATGAAACATGTACACATAGGCGTGAAACATTGTTAAGCAATAGTGAAACTCCTGGGGAATCTGGTGTGTAACCTGTAATAATATAATACAAATTATTGATAAGACGAAAAGCCACCAAAAGCAATAATTTTGAAGGTAACATATCAACATACCACCAGGATTGGCATAGAGTTGTTGGCCTAACGCGCAAAAGCATGAAAGATCACATAGAATTTCAACACATGAATCCGATCTTTCATTGCGGCCAGCGGCCCTTTTTTCATCTTTCCGTCGGCGCTTTTTTCCAGGCCCTTTTTTCCGTCGGTGCTTTTTTCCAGGCCCTTTTTTCCGTGGCGCTTTTTTCCGCGGCGCATTTTTCAGTGATTCGTTTAAGCTGTAGAGTCTAATCATAGTATCAAGCCTTCATTTTTTGCATTTAACGATACCTCCGTGATTAACGCTGAATGTTTATTTACATAATTTTTGATC
>QLNU02015360.1:236228971-236244261 GCA_006491805.2 Dysdera silvatica
GCTAGGGTTCGAAATTAGTGGTCATTAGTCATATTTTGCACCTATAAATTTTGTTTTGACGACCAAGATTTTAGACCTTGTCGTTATTTTTGGCACCTAACTTTATTTTTATTGTTTATATAATGCAAATTTCGATTGCTCAATCCTTTATTTTTCCTTCTACCAGTGTCACTGATGTACGTTGCAAGATCTGAACCATTGTTGCTCTCGTTGGGGTGGGGGAGGGACACCATGGTTTGCAATCTAATGAGCTGTGGCCAACTATGATAACTTCGATTCCTTCCCCTAGCGTTCCACTTGTTGGGCAAATGCCCAAGGCACTAAATTTTATGAGGACAAAATTTCAAAAAACGGGAGAGGGTTTTTTTTTTAATTGCGATCTGTCGTTGACTTCTAATTTGTTTTCGCTGGAAAAGTGTTTCGTCGTCATATAAAATAAAATTACTCATAAAAATATTGTTATATCATAATAATGCACATACATAAGGCAATCTCAGACCTCTCTCCCCCCCCCTGGGTCCCCGCGATTTTCTGTCACAGCCATGTTTAAAGACAGATCGATGAATTCTTAATTCTACTAGCAGAAAATTTGTTAACTGCCTTTCTCTACATTTTCCACGATTTCTCATTACGTTGGGGGGTGGGGTGTTAGAATCTCGGGTTTATATGAAGTGTCAGAGCACACAATTTTAAAGAACGAACTTTTTTCTCCCTTTTTTATTTTTACTTGTGGTCTTAGTTCGTAAAATTCTGTCAATCTGCCCTCTCCTTGAAAACATATTTCCCGTTTTCTCTTCAACTTGAAATTGTGATTATTAAAATGTGATCATTGTTATTAAATTTCGTGAAACATCCCCGTCCCCAAAATAAAAATCAAGAATGAAAATTTCGTTGTGAAATAAAATTCACAGAAACATCGTTACTTTATCTTATCATAATGTACATAAAGTAATCATAACAAGCCCTCCCCCTTTCCACATACTCAGTGTTTTTCTGTCGCATTTGAGGAAATGGATCAATGAAATCATATTTTAGCATAAAATTCATCATAAATACCCACCTATGTTTTCTGCAAATTTTAATTTTTCATTTAATTTTTTTATATATTTATATGTTTATTTTTCTGTGGTAGGGGTTTAACGCTTTTAACTACAGCCCAACTGCTCAGGGGCGGAGTGTGAAATAGCGTAAGTTTCATTAAAAGGCACCTTCATAAAAACAAATCAGAGTATTTTTTTTTTAATTGTACCCAAGTGAAACGTTTTGGCAACTGAAAAAAAATTGTTGGGTGATATTGTCTAACTTTCTGTTCCCAACTTTTAATCCTGGGCATATCATGACTTGGAAAGTGGGACATCCAATTTTTCAACGTTGTCTCCTCAAATAAAAAATTATATTTCATATGTATAACACCATTATTATATATGTATGAATTTTCATGCCAGCCAGCTTGTTGGCAGCGTTTAATGGCAAAATCTCCTATCTTCTTCATTTTGTAATTTAAGTAAATTATTGCATTTCATAATGTTTTTCCTTTGATTACAGCTGAATGTGAAAGAGGCTTTAGTTATATTTTAATTTAATTAAAAGACAAACAAGACTTCCGTTATTACTTCCTACAATTATTTTAATAAGATTAAAACGTCGTATCAAACTTTTTAAAAAGAGATATAGTGAACGATCTTCTCATGGTTGCTGTGAATTGACCACCACTGCAGAATTTCAATCCAGTGGATGCTATTGATATGTAGTATTTCAGTACAGACAGGCAGAGATATACTAACCTTCATTAATACATGACATAAATACTGTATAATTGATACCAAATTAAAATTCTTGACACGCTAAAAAGAGGTACGAGTAGATTTTGGTTTTGGCTAGTGCATTAGGACTCGAAATTTCTTCTCCTGATTTTAAAGCTTATGGGTGTCCCAGTTCCTATTGGTTCAACAGGAAGGCATCCCCAAATATCAAAGGGAGATACTGATGCAATTGAACAAATTTTTAGTTCATTGAATTGCTAATTTCAGTTCTAAGCATAGTACACAGAAGTTGTATGCCGTGGAACCTGTAATGTATTTTGGAACTTGTACATATATTTTGGAAGCTTTGATATGTTTTGAAGGCTGTGTCTGTTACTGTTATGTCTTACATGTCAAATAAAACTAAATTTTGATTTCTTGAGACCAGTATGTGGTAATGAAAACTGGTTTAATGTATGTCAATTTTCAGTTGTGTATAAAACCTGTTAAACACAAAAGTGGAAGTTCTGCTTTTCAGGGAATGTAGTACTCTATGGTACTGATCAACAGGCAAAAACCAGAATTTTTGGGATTGGCATTTTTGGAAAATAATTTTTATTAAAAAAAAAAAAAATCCAGAAGGCTACACCAAGAGAACTTGGACACATATTTCCAAACGGAAGATATAATTTTAATCAGAAAAATATTACCTTTCAAATAAAAAATAACACAAGAAAATATCTTGAACTGTTCCAGAAAAAAAGCATTTTAAAATTTTTCTGAAAATCGTAAATGAGAAATGGTGCCCTGCATCTTGGGGCAGGATTTTTTTTGAACAAAACAAAAAATACGGGTTTCTTACTTTTTCCTGAATTTTAACATACGTTACATTCAAAAACACGTAAGACTATGAAGGTAAGATTTTTTCTTTGCCTGCCTGGATTGATATGGACCATGCCTTAGTGTAACTATTTCTTTATAATTTTCTTTCAGTTTGTTAAATGTGGTTATGCAGGAGCAAATTTTCCAGCTTTTACGTTTCCATCATTGGTTGGACGGCCTATCATAAGAGCTGCTCATAAAATTGGTGATATTGAAGTTAAGGTATTGATTATTATATTGATTTTGAACTTTAGAAAAATCCATAATTGTACAGGTTGCTCTTTTACTTACCTAATTATATACCATATAATCTTAATAAATAATCTTGACAAATTGCATCTAGACCAGTGATTTCCGACCTTTTTCGTCTCATGACATACCAAAACTAATTACGAAAATTCTGCGACACACTATAAAACATTTTCACCAATCTCATAAAAAAAAAGGCAAATAACAAATAAATGAAAATAGGTATAGTTTTGATAAATCTATAGTATATATATATATTAATAATGAACTGTAATTACCTACCATTTTTGCTTCAAAGTAGCTTTTAGAATCTGACAGTATGTAGTTTTTAAAAAGCAGACAATAGACCATCCTTCATTTCAACGATGTTAAAAAACCTAATTATTCCATGCAATTATGATTACCCACAAGTTATTAAAGTTTGTTTATAACAGGTATATACAGGATTTTTCTTTTCTTTGGAGATTGTATAGAACATTTTAAAAATAAAAATTCTATGGGTTGTGGAAGATCGAAGTTTGTAGTTTATAATTTTTGAGAAACTATGGTATAAACTGTTTTAGAGGAAATTTTCCTTTGAATTTTAAAATTAGTTTTTTGATTTTTAAAATGTATTTTTCATCTTTTTAAAAACATTTTTAAAAGAATTTTTAGGTTATCAGAATCTGTGTCTTAATAAGTTAAAAACAAAATCCCAGGAAAATGCTGTTAGTGGCTCCGACTAAATAATCAGGTATTGCATGTATTAAAAATTCTCACAATACACCTATGGACCTCATGCTCTATCATCTCTTCTTCAGACTTTTTACCTAATTCTTGTTTCAAATGTTCAACACCAGGACATCAAGAAAATTCATTAAGGTGGCAAACTGTACTTGGATCATTACACCTTATCTTCATTAAACAGGATTTATAGTCACTTACTGCTATACCATCACTAAATGTTAACGTTTTTCAGTTTAGCTCCTTGTACCATAAGTTTCACATTTTGATTTGTGTGATGCAAACACACATGGAGTAAGTACCACTTCCTCCAGCTAACACACTGTGCTTGGGTCGCAGTTCAACGAATTTAGAAAATCCTATCTTTTCAGTAGGATGTTTTTCCATAAGCAACTTATACAATTTCTTTAAATTTCTTAAAACTAGGCTTTTTTTTAACTTTTTTTTTAAAAAATGTCCAAAATATGATCCCCTTCCCGTCCTAAGATGAGACTTTCTAGAAATGATACTATGACATGTAAGTTTGTGATTTTTTCAAAATTTTAAAACTACTGCTTTTTGGTAAATTCAAGGCCAAAGAATTCATTGCATGACCTTGAAATTCCGAACTGTCCAAAACTAGTCGTGTTGCATATCATATGAAAGCTTATAAAATCTATCATATGGTTTTTCTTTCATCCGTCTCATTTCCAGCTTGAGTAATAATAGTTTTTGTAATTGCACATAAGCAGAAAATCATGCTTTTTGTCTGAATTTCAGAGGCCTATAATTTAAAAAATACTGCAGTTAAAAATCTAAAAATTTGAATTTTATACTATCTCTGGTAGTACACCAAATGAGCCAAATTTGGAAAAGAGAGTGAGGTTCAAAAATGCTAGAATTTTGGTTCACTTGACATGGAATGACCCTTTTATATACCTTTTCAGCTTAGCAAGGTTTTTTTTTTTCCCCCATCCATTTGCTTTTCCAAGTTGAACATTTCCACGATATTTGCATTTAGCGTACTAACTATTACTTCCTAATTTTCCCACTTTTTGTGCTTGGAGAAAATGCTGCCATGCGCTATCTGATGGTCTACCGCCCTTGTTCATTTTCAATTCAAACTTTAATTCATTTTTCTTTACTAAAAAGTTTTTCTTCTTCAGGTTTTAGGTATCTCAATTACAGGGGTAAATACCAAAATGGCTGTCAAAATACCAAATGACCCTAACAGAACAATACACAACATAAGCTGATAGAGTAAGAAGAGAACAACAGATAAGAAAGAAAACCATTTCCCACTTAAAGCCATACCTGTAGCTTTTCTCTAATCAGCAGGTGGCCCTGCCTCCTTCCAACTTCCTATTTTTACATACAATTTTTTCAATTACAAAAGGATAATTTTTAAACCATTTTCTATATTTTTTTTAACCAGTAGGTGTATCATTCTTTATTACTTACTTATTTTAATTATTAACGTTTAAACTATGCCACATAATCTTTAATGATTGACATAATACTGAAATGGAAGTGGGTATGTAAACAACAATTAATAACTAATTTCTGTTCAAAACAAAACCACCACTATTATATTCTTTTAAATTTTATACATTAGTAATTTTGGTATTAGTGTCATTCTTGTATCATCTGTGAATGAAACTTTATTTTCTAAACTGAATATTTTTACATTTATAGTTTGGAATTGTCTTTTTTCTTATTGAAAGCACAACTTTCTAATCTGATTTTCAAATTTTTATGATGTGTATTTATTGATTTCAAACATCAAATATTCAGCTTCTTGTCACAGTCACCTAATGGCAATGTTTAAAACTGAAAATTGTCTGTATAATAAAACAAAAAAGTTTTTTAGTCCATTATTATTTTATTTTTATTTTAGTCTGTGTTTTAAGAAGATCCACTGATTTTCATGTGATATTTTTCACATTTTGACGGTTTTAGATTTTAGACACTTTAGTATACTTTTGGACGGTTTCAGACAGTGAAAATCAGTTTCGTACACATGTCCTGTCCAAAATCCAACTCTGTCTGCTAGCAATATGGATGATTCTTTATGAACAATTCCAAGCAATCTACCTAACTTTTCCACCTTATATTTCCAGGTATTTGTAGCTTCACAGTGTTTGGATATTACTTCAGCCAAGTATCTTGTCTGTAATGATTTCTAAAATATTTCTAGAGATATCACATACTTTACAACAAACTTAAAGAAAAATATGATTCTTTGGTTGTGATGCAGCTTATCTGATTGGTCATAAACTACTAAAACTGCTTTTTTCTTAAAGCCAGTCTTCCAATGATGCTGCTTTTTATTTTATAGCCAAAGATTTAATAAGACAGAGAAGATAAATAAGACTAAATATTCATAATAATAATAAGTTAAATAATGTAATCTTGAAAGATGGTTTTGTAACAAATTTTAATTTACTCAAACATTTTTGTTTTAAAATACTTTAATTATTGAAATAATTAATACAAAGCTTTATAATACACTAAATTATTATAATAAATATATATTTGTAGTTTTTTTATTTACTAAATAATACAATACTGTTTTCAGTACTTTTATTAGTTTCTGCCAGTTTCTCCTCCTTTTTGCCAGCTATTACCCAGTTTCTGCTGGCAGAAAGCCAACCCTGGCCCCGATCCACTGGTTGAAAATCTCTGATCTAGACTATAATACCAGGATCATCATAATTACAAACTTCAGACTTTTTATTAGTCATACGCTCTTCAATTTCTACACCAGCTCGTATCTAGAACTGCTTAGAACATTGAACTGGGTTTTGTTTGTGGACATCATCACCTTAAACCACTCCTGATGATCCCAGTCTCTTCGCTCTGTATATATCAAGGATGGATGCAGGGAATGCAAAAAGTTCTCCCAAGAAGAACAAATTTTATAGAACATGTCTAAACTGTTTTTTAAGTACTGCATCTCCTCCTGAAATTTTTTCTGGATCCGTCGTCCTTGGCACATCCCTGTACTGTGACACAACAATGGCTGGGTGATATTGGAACACCTGGCAGATTTTGAGCATATAACCAACCACGTAGTTGAATGGTGACTTTACGTGAACGTGCATCTATGAATGCCGTGTTGATCGGCAATCCATCTCCCCCTCAGCCGCCTCTGCGGCTGATTACGCTGTTCAAGCGTCCTGTCTGGGATTACAGCGCCGCCCCCGGCGGCCACCCTTCCCAATGAAACCCTTGCACAATCCTTCTCCTCCTCACCAACCACGTAGTGAAGCTTTATATGCACTTGCAGAGGAGAGGATTATAGGTTGTCTGTAGCTTCAGAGCCCTTGGATGGATACTAAGAGGTCATGGGTTTAGGTCCCACCTCGCACCTTGAAATCATTCTTTTCTTTGTGAACAATTTGTCATCTAATATAACCAATCCCCTTGTACTAGTACAGAACACACTAAGCGACTTTTCAAAACTTGTCATAATGGACACACATGGCATACTGCGATTCTGCCGTTTTGAAAAAGCGTATTCTTTTGTGAATGGAGAAATATTTTGAAACTGTAATAATTGGAAACAATTCGATTATAACAGTTCGCAAACAATCCTCCATTAACTGAAAAATACGATTTTTGAAAATGGAGTCACCGTACACATGTCTGCCATAAAGGAAAGTTTTGAAAAGTTCACCGTAGTTATTTTAAAAAACTAAGACCTAATTTTTTCTTGGAACCTCCATTACTTTTCTTGAATTAATGAATGCTTAGCAAGGTGAGACACTTCCCCCTTCAGGATTGAACTTTGATCCCTGCAGTCTCCTGAATCACTGAATTTTGCGTAAGTAGTGAGAAATTGTAACATGGAAATTTTAAAAAACAAAATCTTCATTATTTTAGAAGCTTCAGTATTTTTCTTGAATCAGTAGGTGCTTAATGGAGGAAAGAACCCCTTCTGGAATTTGGCATTAAACCTACGGCCCCTGCAACCTCTTCAATTAATGAATCTTCCATAATTTTCAAGAGCATACATTCTTAATTCATTCACAATTTCTTTACTTCAAAGTAACTCACCTTTAAGTTTCTTCTTCCGCCTCCTGTAGAAGCTAGTAATTCTAATAGGCTCTAATTGCTTCTAAAAGTACCACAAATAACTTTTGAATATTGGCATCCTTATGTCAGCATTTCTACATAAATTCTACAAAATATAAATTCAACAGCCCCTCAAATGCAGACATGCCGATTGGCAAAAATCTCAAAAATCAACAGCACACTCATTTCACGAGGAAAAAAGTGGATGTCTGCACACAACAAAATAAGAATGCCAATTGCATAGATCAGTATTCTTAGCTCTACTAACTTTTCTCATTTGTATAATTAACTACAGCTCTGCTTAAAAAAATAACCTATGGAAAATATAATTTAAATAGAGAAAATAGAAGTCAAGAAATTTAAAATATGGTAAATTCAATGCCAGTAATAAAACTAGGGAAAAAATGTGCAAAATCGAAATAAGGAACAATAAGTGTAAGGAAATAATCGCCGAAGTGGAAGCATTTGTCACTGTGTTCTGTACTAGTACCAAACCTCCTCAGTCAGTGAGATAGCGTTTAGGAAGCACATGCAAGGTCTACTGTGCAGGTTTAGCAGTTTCGTTCCTTTTTGCCAAAAGGGCTATATAGCAGTTTTCTTACGTTGTGGACTTCCTTTGACATCCTCTATATACATATAGAGCTGTTTCACTTGTATATATAAAAAGCTATTTTACATAATCGAAAGGGTGTGTGCCTTTGATGATGCGAGGCTTTGAAGGAGAGAGATGAATTATCAAGATGAATTTTAATGAATAAATCCAAGTATGGTTAATCTAGTTTAAAAATATTAGAGTATTAAATGTTTAAAATAATTAAAACACAAAATGGTAAAATAATTGTAATATAATATCAAAGAATTTAGTATACCTTTTTTGGCAAAGCCTGCGATGGTACATGTGCATAGGTTGTTGGTAAATAAAAGACTGGTCTTTTCAGAAATACAGAATACAGTTATATATAATATTGCCAAATATGAAAAGTTAAATAATATGGAAAAATTATAAAACATGAAAATGAAATCTGTGTTGTTGCCAATTGCTAAAATTGTAATTATGCCAGTTTTGTTCCCAGGCTGTTTAAGTAGCAACAGTCTACGAAGCCCATAAAACGAAGAGCTCACTACAAGTGTGTGTATATGTGACACAAATCACACATTTAAAATATTTTATGATGTTTATAATAAATTCAATCATTTAAAAATTTATGGTACTGTTATAAATTCAAGGTACTGTTATAAATTCAAGCTTTAGTGTTTTAATTCTACTCTTTAGAGCAATTGTTATGTTTTTCTTTTTTTTTTTCTCTCTTTTGCTTATGCTGCTTCAGGATACTCCTGCAGATACACCTGTAAGTTTTGTGAATATTAGACTTTTTCATTTTGTAACTATGAAACAATTTTATTATTTTTTATAATTCGATTTTTAATCAAATTTTGAGGTTCTGATTTTTAATTATATTAAACTGCATTTTCAGTTGAGTTTGAAGCATTTAGCATTGTAAGTATTCATTTAAGTAAGTGCATAGCACTACTAAAATAAATATTGGTACTAAGTAAACATTAATTGATACTTTTTTTTTATGGTCAAAAGAGTTTTGTTTTTCAAAATTGGCTTTGAGTACATGAAAAAAAAAAAAGATCTTTGAAAGTAGTTTGACCTGTGTGGTCTATTCTGCTTAATTGGACCACTGCTTATTCGAGACAGCTGCTTAATTGGGCCAAATGTCAAGGAACAGAGTGCAAACAAAGAAACTAATAGTAATTTAAATCACTTAACTGGGACTACATTTTGCTTAATTGGAACAATTATTACACATAGTCTCCAAAATAAATAAGAAAAAAAAAGGTAATCAATTTAATATGATGTGATCTTATATACAGTACAGCAAGACTTGAGATACAAATTACTTAACATTCACCATCGGTGTGGTGACGCAGTGCTGGCACACATGTGACATGCATCAACATCATAGATCTCGACTTGTGAGTGAGGTAAAATTGAA
Organism: Dysdera silvatica; assembly: GCA_006491805.2. Taxonomy (NCBI): domain Eukaryota; kingdom Metazoa; phylum Arthropoda; class Arachnida; order Araneae; family Dysderidae; genus Dysdera; species Dysdera silvatica. The sequence goes on from QLNU02015360.1 coordinate 236,238,627, forward strand.
GGCACGGTTAGTTCAAGCTACATCATGGTGTCTACAGATCACTAAAAAGACCTGAAATTGAAAATCGGTCACGGAATTTTGACAGATACTTTTAATCTATTTTAATTGCTAAAATTTCTGCTCTTTTTTTCATGCAGGCTTTTTGTATAACTCGACTTTCAAGGGAAACATGTGGGGCAACAGTGAGAAGTAAGGGGCTGTCGAGTCATCGCATTTTGTAAGACACAATGTCATGTTCCAGAGAACTCCAGCGATATCCCCATTGACTAAAAGGAACGAACTAAAGATCACAAAATGTCCTGAAATTTTGAATAACAGGAAAAGCCTGTATAAAAGGGGGCCTTGTTTTGAATAGAACTTGTGGGATAGACCCATGTCATAATGATTCTAGAAACGAGAAGTGTGAAGCGTAAAACGAAATTAACATCAGTTTTTTGTCCTGTGTGGAAACCGGGTATTATCAAAGAATTCGCTAGGTGGTAAAAGTCGTGGAATTTCTAAAAAATTCTGGGGATTTTGTTAGAACCGGTATAGTAATGTGTTCAAGCCGGCCAGACTTTGTCATCTTTTCCCCTCAGCGTGTGTTTTTTCCCCAGGTCCAGGATGCTTTTAAGTTGCTTATGAAACCAACCATGTGTATTTTATTTTTCCAAAACTCATAGTATACGCATAGCTGCCAACTATTACGGATTGTCCATAAATATTATAGAAAATATGCAGATTTTCAGTCAGTCGTTATTTTTTACGATACATGTTGCAATTTTTGCATGATCCCTGAACTGTACTTTCTCCGCAATGTCTTCTCATCATCAGAATCAGATAATCTAGATGAATGTTTGCAGAAAGTTTTCAGAGTTTGCAAAAAATTAGAGAAATAAAATAATTTTTTTTTTTCATAATATAGTAATGAAAAAACAACGTTCATAGAAATGTGCATTTTAATTGTGTCTTAGTTCCACGAAATTATTGTAGTAATAAAAAATAATTAGCAAATTTGTTTATTGGTACTTTAGTCATTATAATAAAATAAAGCCAATGGAAAACAATTATTCATGAAAAGGATGCAAACAAATTGAATATGGAGTTATGATCTGGTTTCTAATTTTGAAGTAGACCTATCACCGGATAAGTTTAAAAAAAAGTTACCAGGTAATTGTAAATAATTAATATTTCTCTTTTTCTGCATGAGAAAATAAGATTTCTGAAGTAATTGTGTAACTTTTACCCATCAATAAAATGCATTGTATCGTACCTGCAGTGAAGAAAAACTGGTGGATATGGGGAGAACGAACATATTATATAAAGCCATTTTATCATAGAATTTATAAACTCTGAAATATGGGTCTTGAGTTGAGACACTCCTGGTGATGAGAACGAAAGTGAAGAGACCTATAGTTCTACTCTATTATATACTATTCTTTTTCTTCATCCGGTATCACACAAAGCATCTGTCATTAGAGCCTTGCACCGACGAGCCTTTACACATTGTTGTAATGATGACCTTCGCAATGTTGAATTACGACGCAATAAAAGCGTGTTGAAAAAGAACGGTTACCCGACTAAATTTATCGCTCGTAACCAATGTGGTGTTAGTGGTGGAAACAGGAATGTAGAGGATGAGACTAGGAAGACATCAGTGGTTTTGCCATATGTGGCGGGTGTCTCAAAAAAGCTGTCTCGAATTCTCAGTTGTGTGAATGTTAAGACCTACTACAAACCTGTCTACACCCTGCGTGATCTATTACTTAAAGTTAAGGATCGCGTCCCTGAGGAGGAAAAATCTGGTGCTATTTACCAAATACCGTGTGGAGACTGTGACAAGGTGTATGTTGGACAGACGGGAAGATCGATACGTCTACGAGGGAAGGAGCATATACGTGCGGTAGCTAGGGTAGACAATTCAAGCCAGTTGGCTGAACATGTCTTCAGGGAAGGTCACGAACCAGATTGGCATTCGATGAAAGTATTACAGCAGAATGTGACGAATCTGGGGAGTAGACTTTTTCTGGAATCATGGGAAACCTACGGTTTGAGGAGTCGTGCAATAAACATCGCAAAACCTCTACCAGAACCTTACAGGATTTTTGCAAAACCTCGAGTTGGGGGTGTTCATCTGACATCGTCGGGTGCGTGGGGTTTCGCCAACCGGAGCTATCCTGCATCAGATGGGGATTCCCAACATGCGGGTATATAAGCTTAGGACTTTCACGAACTCTTCATTCTGCCTTCACTTGACAAAGGGAGCAGTTGGCTCCCGAAACGTCGTGTTTTTAAACCTTACGCCAGTGTCAAAATAACTGTTTGTTATTGCACTTGATTTATGTGTAGTGGTATTACTATAATTCAATGATTGAAGAAGTATAATTCAATAATAATGTATAAAGCACATTTGTTCTCATATGAAGTTCAAGTTTCAACAAGCAAGGACATGCATGTATTTAGCAGAAATAATACGAGTGCTTGCTTCAAAAGAGTACTCATATACAATTGCTTCTCCCAAAAAGAGCTCGATCAGATGCAAAATTAGTACAAAATGGTGACTTTATATTGTTATGTACAGAACAGCTTATAATGTTATGTGGGACATGTGATTCTTATTCACAAAATCACCAGAAAACATTTAAAATACGCTATTTTTTATTCATATGAAATTACCTTAACGAAATGAAAGCATTTATTTTGAGACAAAATTTTATCAATGTTCATTACTTCCTCTGAAGATACAGAAAAACATGCACGGTTGTGTATTGCAAATGATGAATTTTTCAGTTTTGTTAGAATTTCATTTTTCCGGATATTATATTTCTCTGATCATTTGGGCACATGAATTTGTTTCCTATTTATTTTGTAAATGAAAGTACTAACTCAAGGTTATCAATAGATTCTATGATACCCACCCACCAAGTGTCATCATGCATTACTATAACTCAATTATCAACTTCTATATGGATTTTTTAGTAGTGGGACTAAGTTTGCTGTGATTCTTTAGAATGGGTTAAATTTGTAATTATTAATTCCTTAAACACTCATCCCTATTTCCTGACGTGTTTTATGCTGAAAATTAATGGTCTAGAATTTTATTTCAATTCACCTGGAAAAGCCAGGGAATTTGAAAATGTCTGGAGAGTGGCCATCCTGTGAATTCTCAAAAACACCTTAGGTTTATTTTCAACATAAAATAAGGCCAAACTCCATAATTTAGACCTATGAGCATTCAAAGCAGATGTCCTTGAACAAATTGGTTGGGAGAGGAGCCCCAATATTGAGTTTGCTCTCTTGTATGCAACAGCTCGTTATAGTTTTAATGTGTGAAATTATATTCGAGTATTGTTATGGGATTTAGTTTGATAAATGTTATTGCACAAAACCATTTAAACACAATGCCGATTTTCATGTTGGTGACTAGTATAAAGTAAGATACAACGTTAATCCAGCAGAAGTTATTAAAATTAAAAGTGCTGTATCAAATCAATGTCATGGACAGCATTGAAAGTTACTGGAAATGGCCTGATCACCTGGATAAGAAATTTTGCACTCGAAACCAGCTGATAAATTTGTCACTTGTCATCAATTTACATGGACATTATAGGTTTAAAAATTTTACATAATTGTTCACTAAATGAATACCTGTTAAATATCATGATTACCAAAGAATTAAATGTAATATAGTGATTAACAAATCAAATGTAATTTCACAATTAGCAATGAAATTGTCTAATTATCAAAGAATTCAATATACTGCAGAGCTGATCAAAAAATATAATTCTTTGCCTAATTAAGTGTAATTAACGGTTTTGTGATAAACTAACATATTCTGTATATCTAAAATAGTTCACAATTATATTAAGGTGTCTTAAAAAAGTCTATTCAGATAATTAAAATGTCTTAAATAGTATATTTTTTTATTTAAATAAATCGAACACTACGCAGATTAAATTAAACAACAATATAAATTATTAATTAATTATTACCCTAATATTTTTCTACCATCTAATCAATGCCCATAGCATCCTCACTGGAAATACTAGCGCCAATAAACGTTGATTTATATTATTGTTTAGTATATTTTTATTGAAAAGTAATAAGAAAATTATGTACTGGCCAAAGAAAAACATTTGTGGGGTGAAAATTAAAAGCAAGATTTCATTATTGTACATGCTATCAACAACACAAATTTACATTCATATTTTTTTCCTCAAGTAATTTATAGAAGTTCCAAGGTAATGAAGTCACAAAACAAGGGTAACCTTGCATACATTGTTTATTATAAAATGCTTACTAAAAAATTAAATGATCATTATTTTTTACATGTACTCTTAATTTGATTCTTCATAATGTGTATTAAAATGTAAAAAAGTTATTTATGTCAATCTGTTGCGCTGTAAACTTCAAATTACAGAAATTCTAAAATTCAAATGTCTATTTTCCATAATGTCAGTCATGTAATAAATTTAAGCTAGGGTATAAATATAAAATTATATTATAGCTCCTCTTTCCTATACTGCATAAATACATGCATGACATCCGTCAAATCCAAATTGTAACCAAATGTGAACATAATTTTAAGAGAGAGAGAGAGAGAGAGAGAGGATAAAAATATAACCAAAATGCTTCCACTTGTAATGTAGGTCACTGTGGAATTGCCCATTTGGATATTTGGTCAAAAAGAATTTTTATACTGAGTTTCATGGCTATTGCTCTATTTTTTAAGTGTATCCCTCTCACTCCCCTAACAGTGCATTTAATGATTTGCTCTCTACATGAAAAGTTGCATTTTGTTTATACAAACATAATGCTATGTTAAGTCATTGGTCACATCGCAGTCTTGGAATTTAAAATATATACGAACATACACTGGTTTCCATAAATTAAGCAACAAATGGAAAAAAACGTGATAATTTGGCCAAATGTAGTTCAAAATGCACGGAATTTGCGTATGTTACTGGAAAAGGCATGTAGCATCGATATACAGGATGCAAACGAGTGGCGCTGGTGTTGATTTATACAAATACGAAAAAGCTTAAAACTAGCTGTTTTGCAGTGAGTCGCCAATTAATGTGCGATGGTAAATGAAGAGATTTTGAGATAGCCAATTTGTAAAAATGATGTCGAAACGTCATTTGCCAGTAGAATTACATTACGCAGCTATACGCAGACTTGAAGCTGGTAAACGGCAGGCGGACGTTGCAAGATGGCTGAACGTCGACCGTTCTGTGCTCAGCAGTATGTGGAAGCAGTTCCAAACCATAAATTCAGCCTCCCGAAGACACAGCGAAGGTAGGCTAAGGGTTATGACCTCCTCGGATGACCGATACTCCCAGCTTTCTGCAAGGCAAAACAGGATCGCTACTCCAACTCATCTCAGATCTGGGCTTGCTGCAGCTACAGGAAGGACTGTATCAGCTTCGACTGTACGCAGAAGGCTACATGAAGGAGACCTGTATGCTAGGCGACAAGTATTATGCGCGCCCTTAACTTCTCGCCACAGGAGGGAACGTTTGAATTGGGCATGTATGCATGTGAACTGGACTCGAAATCAGTGGAAGTCCGTACTTTTCACGGATGAGTCAAAATTTGCTTTGCCGAGTGATTCTCGCCGAGTTTTCATCTGGAGAGAGGCTGGTGCTCGATATCA
>QLNU02015360.1:236244361-236259797 GCA_006491805.2 Dysdera silvatica
ATACATTGGTTTCCATAAATTAAACAAATGGGAAAAAAACGTGATAATTTGGCCAAATGTAGTTCAAAATGTACGAAATTTGCATACGTTACTGGTAAAGGCATGTAGTATTGATATACAGGATGCAAATGAGTGGCACTGGTGTCGATTTATGCAAATGCGAAAAAGCTTAAAACTAGCTGTTTTGCAGTAAGTCGCCAATTAATGTGCGATGGTGAATGAAAAGATTTCGAGATAGCCGATTTGTAAAAAAGACGTCGAGACGTCATTTACCAGTGGAATTAGGTTACGCAGCTATAGGCGGACTTGAAGCTGGCCAACGGTAGACGGACGTTGCAAGATGGCTGAACATCGACAATTCTGTGATCAGCAGAATGTGGCAGCAGTTCCAAAACACGAATTTAGCCTCCCGAAGATACAGCGAAGGTAGGCCAAGGGTTACGACCTCCTTAGATGACCGATACTTACGGCTTTCTGCAAGGCGAAACAGGACTGCTACTCTGACTCATCTCAGATCTGCGCTTGCTGAAGCTGCAGGAAAGACTGTAGGCAGAAGACTACATGAAGAAGGACTGTACGCTAGGCGACCAGTATTATACATGCTCTTAACTTCTCGCCACAGGAGGGGGAGGTATGAATTGGGCATGTACGCATGAGAACTGGACTCGAAATCAGTGGAGGTCCGTACTTTTCACGGATGAGCCGAGATTTGCTTTGCAGAGTGATTCTCGATGAATTTTCATCTGGACAGAGGCTGGTACTCGATATCAGCCCTCTCTTATGCAGGAAAGGGACACATATGGTGGAGGTACTTTGCCTGTATAGGGAGGCGTAGCTTTAGGCGGACGTACTGCCCTCTATGTGTTGTCTCATGGCAACCTTAAGGCTCAGAGGTATAGAGACGAGATCATGGACCCCGTTGTTCAACGGTATGCGGCTGCTATTGGCGATACATTTGTACTGCAGGCAGATAATGCCCGCCCTCACACAGCTCGTCTCGTGCAGCTGTAAATTGAAGAAGAGACTATAATCGAAATGCAATGGCTAGCACGCTCTCCCGACATGAATCCCATAGAGCATGTTTGGGATGCTCTCGAGAGGCGTGTTGCTGGCCTCCACCCCCCCTCCCCGACCCTTGCAGGGGCTTAGAATTGCTTTGCGCGAACAATGGGCATTGCTAGCCACGGAACTCATTGACAACATCATTAGCAGCATGGAACAACGCTGTCGGGCCTGTATTACTGTTTGAGGTAACCACATTTTGTATTGAGATACTTTTTACTATTTCATTGTGACACCTGTATTTCTGACTTTTTTTTATTTGTATAGCTTATACAAAATGTAAATGCTTTGTATCACATGTTCTTACATTTTTTAGTTACATATGGTATGATAAAGATTTTCACCAAATTTCATCCAAATTGGTTGTATATTTTATGAGTTATCACGTTTTTTCCATTTGTTGCTTAATTTATGGAAACCGGTGTATGTTGGCCAGACCATTGTTTCTTTGGGAAAAAAATCATTTTTCTCTCCTCTCTTCTCTCACAAGTACGTTTAATTTGATACCTTTTGCACTGCCTAAAAATCAGTGTTATCCTAAATGATGTTTTATGAAATTTATTTCATAGGATTTGATGGTTGGTGATGAAGCAAGTAAATTGCGATCTATGTTAGAAGTTGCTTATCCAATGGAAAATGGTATTGTAAGAAATTGGGAAGACATGTGCCATGTCTGGGATTACACTTTTGGAGCTAATAAAATGGATATTGATCCACAGAATTGCAAAGTGCTACTTACCGAAGCACCAATGAATCCTGTGAAAAATCGTGAGAAAATGATAGAAGTAAGTTAGGTAATTATAAAAATTATATATTTTCAGCTGAGTATGCTTATTTATGAGATAAGAAAATGTTTGTATCCTCGCCATGAATAGTGTTAAATCATGGCAGTGATAGCAAATGATATGTAGGTGCTTTATGTGTACATACATTCTTGTAGTGTGTATAATAAAGTCTTCATTATTCACAGAAATGGGTGGCATGACTACCACAGTTGATCTGAAAATTGGAAGATATTAGTCGAAATACTGAGTAAACATTAGAATTTTGAAAAATCACCCTTTATTACTATATACCAGGGTTCCCACAGTCCTTAAAAAGTCCTTGAATTTTTTTCTGAATTCAGGGCCCTGAAAAGTCCTTGTTTTTTTTTTGTTTTTTTGTTAGCTTTGCCAATGCTAAAATTATCAGTTGCCTGGTAATTATGTCGTTTCAGCTTGTGTTGGAACCTGTCCACATAGGTGTAATGTGGCGGGAACACTTACCCCCAATTTTTATTTAAAAGACGCAAAATTGTACTTTTTCCCATGCAGTGTTGTGTCCCCCCTCCCCTCCTCCCATTTATGCTATATTTAAACTCCAAGTTAAGCCTATGTCTGTCCAGACCAGTTTCTTCCATGGCATGTGCACTAGTTGGGTAGGGAAGAAGAGGGAACCCCCCCCCCCACAAGCTGATACTGAAATGACCCCCAGTATTCCGCTAGTTTAGTTAGCATAGTTCCTTTCACAGCTCAGCTTGTATTGTCCTTAAAAGTGTTTAACTTTTAGAAAGCAGTTTTCAGTTTTTAAAAGTCCCTAATTTTGCTCTCCCAACCGTCTACATTTCTTTAGAGTATGTTTTTATTTAGTTTTTTGTTATTGATGTTCTTCCCATAACACATGAATGTGAAATTTAACACATTCGCGTACATAGCGACATTCACCCCTATAATTTCCGAAATAAATATTAAAATAAAGTTGTAATATATTTATAATAGAAAATGTCATTATATTTAAGTAAATTAAGTTTGATTTAATATAAATTTAAATTAAAATATTTTTAACACGTTTGCCGACAGAGCAACATTCGCCGCTATATTCTCCAGAACAAAGCATGTGATTCCACAGATGGGTTAAATCATGGGGTTCATAACCTGGCTTTCACGAACAAAAGAAAAATGCAGGAACAATAATTCCTCATGAGATCTTCCTATAACATTCCTTTGGAGCAAGAATAAACAGTACAACGCCATTCTCTCATGCCTAGATGTAGCAATCTTTTAGTGACCCCGTACTCCCTACTTTCATCCTGCGAACAAGTGCTTATCCCTGTTATTTTTAAAAGAGTGGTACCTCTTAACTGGCGTTTAAAGTTAAACTAGCCACTGAAGAAAAAAACTTGTTACATAAAATCACAGAGTATGGGGAGGGAGTGATGGGTATTAATGATTATTTTATGTGCATTGTTATAAGGTAAAATAACGATAGTTTTAGGAACAGATTTTTTTTCCAATGTTTACGTGGAGAGGAAGGTGGTTATTTGACATAATATTTCAGAAATTTAAATTAAGAAAAATGAAAGGGTAGGGGGTGGGGTGCTTTCCCAGGGAAGATGGATTGGTAGAATTCTGTGGTAGAGAAGTGGTATTTAAAAATATAAATCTGCCGTTCTTTAAAATTTAGCATCATGAGCAATAGACAAGTTGGAACTTGTCTATTTATAAATCCTGGCGTGCCTTCTCATCCTATTGTATGGATAGCGAAAATGTTTCATTGCACTAAAAGCAAAACAATCGCTGGTTGGCTATTTATTGATGATCCTACCTGGTCCATTTGAATTGTGTAATCAATTGTCATGCAGAAATGAAGGCAGAACTCATGAATGGGAGAAATGAAAGAGAGGATAAGTGGCCCTTGAACACATTTTGCCAAATTTAAAAAGAAAAAAAAAAGTAAGTTTTTTATCTCTGAAAGTTCTGGGGCTGGGACCTCATGATCTGTGGCGTTAGATTCCGTCGATCCCGAGAGATCCAGTTTGGTGACGATACTACCCAATAATGGCATTTTTTAAACTTTTGGGCTTTATTGGCTTTATTTCTGATTAGTGTGCAATATTTTCGACCGACCGTTGTTATCTCCAATGGCAAAATACAATAGTGCTCTCTAGCAACATTTCGTCGAATTTTTTTAAAACTTGACCCATCTCCAAAATTCTGGAGCTGGAATTGCACAGTCTGTGATGTTCGATTCTTACAAACCATGGGGACTTAATTATAAATTTGAAACCAACTGACTTCAATTATCAATCTTAGTCGATTTATATTAATTATCCCATTTAATGTTAACTACTCAATCATTTTTAGGGAAGTGCTTTCCATTCTCAAACGTTTCATAATTATGTTAATATTTAAATATAATGGTAGCATGCCTTCCTAGCATGATGTTAATCAGGGTTTAACTATCAATGATGCTAAAAAAAGAATACTTACCAAATAACTTCTCATTGTTGTTTGAGGGTTGGTTTCCTAGTCCTTAAGAAGTTCAATTTCATCGGAAAAATATTGGTCCATTATACATAGTTGTACATTGGTGTAACTAGTCTCAAATTCAAGGGAGGGCTATAGAGTAATGATGGGGGCATTATCCTAACTTCTTGCTTGGCACATCATTTATTTGTATTTTCGATTTCATAAAGAGGAGGCTAAGCACCCTCCAGCCACAATCTAATTATACCCGTGTGGTGGTAACACATTTGTTTATCATGCTATTAACTTTGGTTTGACTTCCAATTATATTGTGGGATGCATGCTGTTTTTCTATCCACTGTTTGATGTTTGATTGGAAACATCGATCATCCGATAGTATCAGTAGCATAGCATATGGGGGGTGCTACCAGGGCATAAACCTTGGACACAAAATTCTTAGGGGTGAAAAATTTCGATATTGGACTAGTGGAAGGGAGTGCTAATGGGTGTACTTAACTTGCCCTGGGCATTGGCAACCTACACTACGTTGCTGGATAGCATAGCTGATCATTTTGATTAAGCGAAGTTCGGATGACCTAGGTTCTTCTGTATTTACAGGTAAAACGTTGAACGAGTGTCTAATTAAAAAAGATAGTATAGCTGGTAATTTCGGTTAAGTGGAGTTTGAATTACCAGGGTTCTACTGTATTTACAAGTAAAACATCGAATGAGTGTCCACTTAAAAAAATGGTATAGTAGGTCATTTCAGTTAAGCAAAGTTCAGATGACTCTGGTTCTATTGTATTTACAAGCAACTAAACCTCCATTAAATATATTGCAAATTGTAACAAAATAAGTATGATGCTACATCATCCTTTGGAAGTCATTTTTTGCTTGTATATATTATAAAAGCATCAATATAATATATATTTAGTAGAAACCAGAATACACACTCACGGATAAAGGAAGATGCACACCAAGAAGGAAGCATAGGATAGACCTGAAATTTTATTGATGGAAGGATACAGTTGAATGATATACATGATCACAAATACGGAGTAGTAGACCCATTACAAAGGGAGCTGTAGTACACAGTCTAGTCATCCTCAATAATGTGTCACACCACATCATTCTGCCATATAAGCAGGAATACGGTCCGGTATGGTGTGGAACAAATACCTGGTGTTGCCCTATGACAGATGGATCCATACCTGTTGGAAATTATGTTCTAAAGCACAGAGATTGCAGCAGCATGGCAGATGGTGTTTCAATTGGTCTCACACATACTCGTTACCTTCATACTTCTGGAACTGGCATCACATGGTTTGTGATAGCGATTTATTCTGCCAACTGTAAGAGATTTGATTTGGTGATGGTGCTGCTCTTAACGATTTTTTTTTTTAACATGGTTTCATGATGAAGATGCAATATTTTTAACTGACCACTGCTGTATCTTGAATGGGAGAAATGTGGTGTGGGGGATTCACAGTGCCCTTTTATGGAATGTGACAAAACTTTTTTAAAAACCTTCCCATCTCAAATTCTACATGTTATTGTACTGTCTAATGTTTGATTCTGTTGATCTTGGGAAATTTTATCTATAAATAATATATATTGAATTATATTAGAATTTTTTCTCCTATACTAAAAGAGATCTAGATAGATCTTGAACGTGGGTGTTAAATTTATTCATAATAAAATTCCCCAAGAAAAACCACAAAAGCTTGCCCCATAGGCTTTGTGTGTTGACCATTATTTGATAATTGTGTTATCCCTGAGAAGAGTAATAATGTCTTACAACATTAGAATTTATTATAAACCTAAAACCCACTAACTTTAATCATCGACCTTGTTTGATTTATATTATCTTGTTTCATAATTATGCTAATTATTAGATAAAGTTTAATTATACAATGCATCCTAACTTTTATTTTATTCTTAAAATAATGTTATAAGTATGAAGTCAGTTGCATAGATTTAGCTCTGATTCATTCAATTTCTGTTTGCTGATGGGTCCTTAATTTTTTATTACCTTAAAGGTCATGTAATGAATTGTGTATGAACCATGTAAAAGTGTTATTTATAATATTGAAATTTATTTTTAAGTTGTGATCATCTATTAGTCTTATATTATCGAAAGGATTTTTTTTTTAACAGTGTGAATAATTTACCTACAGAAATCAGGGAAGTTTACTGTTTATACAATGGAACCCTTCAGATAAGGTCATCCCGTTTTTATGGTCAGATAAAATTTTCCCTGCAAAAATTGCTCAATTACAATAATATATTTTGGATTCCTGCTTACTAGTCATTCTCAGTTATAAATGTGAACACTGTTTTCATGATACATTTCATTCCACTAGAACCCCTGTATGGACATAATAAGGTTGAACTTGAACCATTCTCTAGAGTTACTTTAAATGACTAGCAACTAAAAGGAAGGAGAAATTTTCCTTCCATTAATGTGCGGCAATTGACTCAGACTTGCTGATTGAAAAAAAATAATGCTTAATGAAGCCTTTGATGTCCTTAGGGATAAAATAGACTAATACCATGCAGGTGATGTAAGTTAGTGTAAACATCCATTAAACTCGCATGGTTAGAAATTTGCTTATTGGTTCTGAGAATTTGTGTCAATATTAATATTTGTTACAGTTGAGGTCGTAGAGGTTATATGGTCACTCTTTCATTGAAATGGTCAGCATTTGTCATCAGTCTGAACTGGTGGGTAAAACCCATCAAACATCAATTGGTCATTTTTTCCTAAAATAAACAAATTTTAATAGTTAAGGTTTTGTTGTAAATTTTTCTTGTTATATTCAACAAATGCTTACATGCATTACCTTAAGCTTGTCTTAGTGTTCAAAAATATATATGTTTCAAAATGAAGTATTTAAATGATTGAAATGTAATATTTCAGCTACTTCAGAATGATCCCCCCCCGGTTATAGATACATTTTTCTGTCCAGCTAGTGCCTGCCAATGAAAGGTTTCATTGTATAGGTTAAATTTTTAATAGTATTATATGCACCTGGCTATATGTATTAAAATATGTCTGTTTTATGTTAGGTTATGTTTGAAAAGTATCAATTCGCAGGCTCCTTTATTGCAATTCAAGCAGTTTTAACTTTGTATGCTCAAGGTTAGTGAATTTTGTATATATAGCTTAAAATGTTGATTCCTAAGTTACATACAGCAATGAAAAATGTTATAGCTTTGCATTGTGTTGCTCAATATATGTTTTAAAAGCAGTGTATGCTTTTTAGTAAGAGCTATTTGAGTTTTGTTACAGTATAAAGCAGTTGCTTTGTATATACGAGGGCTGTTCAAAAGGTATGGAACTTTTATTTAGGAAAATGAAATTTATTTCCATCAAGGTTTCAAACCGTTATCTCCTTCAAAATAACTCCCCTTGGGACTGCACATATTTGTTCCACCATTCTTTCCACTTTTGGAAGCATGTCCAGAAGTTGTCTTTAAGAATCAACTTGAGCTCTGCCGTCACATTTTACATTGTGTCATCTCTGGTATCAAAGTAGGTCCTCTTTAGCGGCATTTTCAGTTTTGGAAATATCTCAAAATCGCAATGAGTAAGTCTTACGAGTAGGGAGCTTTCTGTACCTGGGGAATGCGCAAGTGCATTGTTGTGGTGAAGCTGCCAAAATAGCACACCCCCTTTTCAAAAACAAATCTTTGATCAAAATAGAATGTACTGATCCAACATCTTCTGAAAGCTCACGGACAGTGATACGATGGTCTTCCATCACCAAAGATCGCACTCGGTCAACAACTTTATTGTTACAGCTTGTTGAGGACCTTCCAGAAAGGGGATCGCTGTCCACTAAAGTGTTGCCATCTTTGCAACAATTATACCACTCCTTAATTCGTGTAACATTCATAGCATCATTTCCCAAAAGTTTACTGAATCTTATGAGTAGTTTAAACTTGACTATTACCAAGTTTTTGGCAAAATTTAATCCAATACCGCTGTTCAAAACATTTCGTCATTTCTTGATAAATCAGAACGCAACGAGCGAGAAGTGAAAACACAGACTGACAGGCCATTTGCTAGTGACTACAGTGGTACCAAGCATTGGCACTGGCCTCACATGCATGTAAAGGTCCGCAGCAACTTCTACTACTGTGCATTAGCGCTCAGTTGACGCGTGATACCGTTAGCAGACGGGTTAGTCCATTGCAGTTTAGGGAAGGCCGTCTTGGAGGAACTGGTTTTTCCCGCGCGAAAAACCAGTTTCGGCAAGACGCCCTTCCCTAAACTGCAATGGACTAACCCGTCTGCTAACGGTATCAGGCGTCAGGTCTGCGCGAACGCACAATGGAGTACAATGCCCTGGCTCTACTTGTTCACTCATGAAAAATAAGGGTCTGATATTTTTTGAACAGCCCTTGTATAAACAGGACAGTGTTTCCATTCACCTGAAAAATCTTTACAAGTCGGGGAAAGTTCATGGAAAATAAATTTTCTTAAAAAATCGGGGAAACTTAGGAATATTCAAAAATTCATGAAAATAAAGCTTTTTAAAACTTCAAATTTTTATTATAATTTCTATCAACAGATGGCAACACTTGTGGGGTTAACAAATAATTTTTGCACAGTTGTCCTGTTTACTTTCTATCAGTCATGTATGCATCCTCCTCCCTTACTGGACAGTCAAAAAAGTTAGTGAACTGGTTTTGTTCTGCTGTTGCTGGATTAGATTAGTGGATGACATTGGATTGAATGCTTTCTTATGTAACTGTAAGGAGGAAATACTGTTTTTTCAGTGTGACTTTTATTTTATAAAATGGCTAACAAAATAATCAAGTTCAATAAATGGATCACCATGTATTTCCACAATTTACATCTTGGCTTTCTGATGTACCTAATAACCAAGAACAAGATTATTGTAAAAAAATGTAAAATATTTTAACTAAGCAATATAGGCATTCAAGTCAATTCCCATGCCAGGGGTCCACTCTATGTCAAATATCTTAAGATGAAGACAACCCAGAAACCTGTTAGTACTTTTTTCTGTCCAAAAGAGAAAGATGGCACTGACGTAAGTGTGGCTACCAAAATGTTTCAAAATGTAATGAAAACTCTGGTATGTTACAATCTTTTATATTGGAAGATGATACTAATTCAGGGTACCTGTGAGCTTTGCAAGTTGCAACAAGCAATACTTATAACTTTTGTGCAAATATGGGACATGTTTTTCAAGCAATGTTTTCTGACAGTTCACTTGCTGGGCAGTTTTAGCTTGGTACCACTAGAATAGTGTACACCACATCGTATAGTTTAGCACCATATTTTAAATTCCTTCTTGTGGATCAACTGAAGATTGTGTGAAGATTATGTAATTTGTTTTGATAAAGTTAAAGGACAAATGGATCAAATAATTCAATTCTGAGATGTGAACTTGAACAGGGTATTTACCCATTATCTCAATGGTGCATTTTTAGAACATACATCTGCTTCAAATTTGGTTGAAAAAGTTTTCCAGTGTATTCACCTTTTATCCTTTCACAACATGCTAAAACTATCCATGAATGGCCATAATATTAATTTAACTTTCTTGAATAAACTTAAGGAGTGATTGGAGAAAGAAAATATTCATGATAAGAAGTTATTAGGTGTAAGGCAGTGTTGTGCATGGGTGTTTTAAAAATGGATTGCAAGCTGCAAATTGGAACTTAAAAGCGGTATTGTGTCACATGTATTTTCTTTTTAAATACTCTCCTGCTCAATATGCTAACTATACTCAAATAACCGGAAGTGAGGTTTTTGACTTCAGTTTTGCTCCACAAGGTGGGTAAAAAATGTGTATTGTTTAGATAAGGTAATAGAAGTTCGCCCTAATGAAAACATATTTGGAGGGGGGAAAGACTTTAGACACAAAACCTGCCATCAGTCACAGACTAGCTACTAAAAATTCATTCATCAAATGTAGCTTTTTTTTTTAAACAAGTACTTTAGAATGTGAACCTTATCTTTATTTATCAATGCTCAAAAACACTAGCATCATTTTTGTATGAAAATTTGTACATTATGGTGCAAAATTTAATGTGCCAATTTGTGAATGGTGATATATTGAAAGGAACAGATACGGCTGTTATCATTCTTTAAATCTTTGTGACAAAAGTATTTGATTAATTTAGAACAAAGCATGTTCCACAGAAAGAAAAGGATAAAAAGAAGCAAGAAAAGGAAGATGTTGAAAAAATAAAATGCTTAAAAGAAGCTTGGAAACGCATTTAGGTCAGGGTGTCTACTCATCTGGAATACCTGGAAAAGTCAGGGAAATTTGAAATACAAAGGCCAAAGTCAGGGAAATTTGAAATTCATTGTTATAATAAATAACTTATTAAAATAATTTTCCTGAACTGTGCTTTTCATACCACATTACCTACTGAAAAATTTGAAAAACTTGTACTTTTGACTAAACTTCTTCCAAAAGTTACCATTTTGCACCAAAACTAATATAATTTATATAAAATTATTAAGCCTATATATTTTTCAGGAGAAAATGTTTGCCAAATATGTAACTAAAACTTGGAAAAAAAAAGTTTTTAGCTAAATTATTTAATTTGTAAGGGATTTTGATCATACCAATCTCCTTTGCCTTATATATAGTCATACACATTTTAAATGAAATAGAAGATGAAGCATCAGCTTTGCGATTATATAGTTAAACTCTTTTATAATGAACTCAAAAAGGGCCGAATGGAAATGTTGCTGTAAATATTTAATTAGTGCAAGTTTTTAGTGTAAAGAAATACACTTTTTAATACAGCTTTTGAATTTGTAAATTCACTTTAATTGAGTTATAAATGGCTTTGGGCTTTGCATTAATCGATTTTATGGCCTTGAAATTTATTTTGATTGTGCAAATTTTAGTGAATTGTGTGTTGTTTACTGTAATTAGTGACTGGAAGTCAATTAAGATTTGGTCTGGATACCAGGAAAAGTCAGGGAAGTTTGAAATAGAATTTGGGTAGACACCCTGTTAGATGTCGAATTGAAACAAGTATTGTTAGAAAAGGACACTTGAATCTCAAAAGCATTGTGTTATTTGAAAAACTTTACTTGCTATCAAGTAACCGAAAAAAGTTACTTTTTTTTATATGAAAATTAAGAAACTATAAAAATTTTACATAATTTAAGATAAATTTCATTGCATTTAGTAACAAATCAAGGTCTTATTTCAATAGTGATACACCTCCAATTTCTTTTATTTTGAGATACAGTCTTAAATATAAATGAGTGGTGAAAATTCTATGGTCAAGATACCTGAAATATTGCAGTCCATGGCTTGTTGCAAGTGATTAACCTTTCTTTCCATGTGTTTAGTTAATTACATTTCAGTGGTATTATGCCCAAAGGGGGGGAATGGAGGTGTGCCCATAATAAAATAAAATGCACATTGGAGATAAATCTGAGTAATCATTGTTGTAATGAAAATTGATTTTCATTAATAATGACAGATTTCATATTTATTACACAAATACAATTCACTTACTCTGTGAGACATGTTTCATGGCATTATCTTTCTCAGACTTATTCATTACTGCTCTTCTTGAATTTTCTGCTGTTTGTAGACCACAGAAATAACTGTGATTGACAGCAGGAATGAAAAGGAGCAAATCAAGCATATCTTGTTTCTTCTTAACCTGCACTTTTCTTTTGTGTGGATACAGTAGTGGAATTTTAATGGTGTCATAAGCTTGGGGTCGTCTTCTCCCATATTTGGGAGCAAAGTTTGCACATGGAAATCAATGTCCTCATTCAGTGTTCCTTTATAAAGCATTTTGTATGGTTTGTCTCTTAAATCTCATCCATTTCATTTTGAGCCAGTTACAGTCACCATTTTCGTCATTTTTTCCCTCCTATACACTGCATTTTGCAACTCCTTCAGTGCTAAGAACCCACAATGCTTCATTTCCGTTCATAAGATTTTTTTCCTGTCAGTGTATCTCATTACTTCATAAATATTTTATGGCAAAAAAAGAAACTTTTTTTTTAATTTAAATTCTTTTCAATGAGACTGAAGTCTCTGTTGTTAGGCAAATATGAGTGACCTGACAGCAGGAACTTTTTTTAAATCGAAGCTGTTGACACTAGAATCAGGATCTTGTGTCACTTTTATTAGTGTTAAAGCAATGTTTATAATCCTGCTTTGGCCATCACGTATGTCACTATAAGTAACTACATGTTTCTGAGAAGTAACTGATGTATGATTATGTGTTTTAATAAACAGGTACCAATTTCCTGTGATTTTTCCCATTATTATATGTTTTTCCAATTTTCTTGGTCCAGATGCTTCATCCCAAAAATACATATGGATACGACCATCTGTTAAATTGTAGCATCCAAAATTATAAACATACATGTTGCTTTTATAATAAGATATTGATGTTGTCAGTTTAGGAAATGCTAGTGTTTTCTGCAGGTCAAAGGTAAACATTAACATCTTGGAATTTGCTTCTTTACTGCATTCAGTGTCTGTGGCCATTGTCATTCTTGCAGCTTCAGCTTCCTAAGATGATCCTTTTCAGTTTTAAGGGTTTTTTTCCTTCTTCATTTGAAGAAGTTTGAATTTGAAAGTGCAATTCGTCACAAAAAGTGCACATGTCTTTATGTGATTGTCGAAATAAGAGATTGAAGTCGTTTTTAAAGATTTTACAGTAAATGTGCACCTCTCCATATTGCTCATTTTTAGAGACACATTTTTCTTTGTACAAATCATACATTTTGGCAGCACTAAGTTCAGGATTTAAAAAGCTTGTGCTTGGATTATTATCCTCCCTGGCACAGGCCTCCCAAATGGTCCCTTTTTTCCCTAAAAGTGTTTTCATGTCTTGGTCTGTTTTTTGTACTTTTGGTCCCTTTTTTTCCTATTTCAAATATTTGGGATTCCTGAAAGGCAATTACAATGGGGAAAATGAATAATTAAGAAAAAATCGATTCTAATTGATAGAAATTATTGATATTGGTTCATATATTCGACCCCCCCCCCCCCCTTTATCGATTAAAATAGTTGATTTTGTGGTGGTATATTGCTGTGGTTTTTAAAAATAAAAAAATTTTAAATTAAAAAAATAATTTTTAAAAATTTTCTTCTCTTCTTTCTATTGAGTCAGAATTGAGTTTGTTTTATCAATCAGTGCAAGGTTAGCATGAAATAACTGCATAATTAAAATTGCAGTAATAAAATGACTACATATATTATAATACTAAAAGTGAAGTTAGTCATAGAGCTTTTTGGATGTAGTCATCATTTTTATACCTAACTTTTCAGAGTTTTTAAAAACATAAATTTTCTAATCAATCAACTATATCTTGTAATTTCTATAGGTCGCTGAATGCCCTCAAATAATGAATGGGATGTGAAAAATCAAGGGTACTGTAATTGATCTCAAATTCTTTCTTAGAAAATTTATTCCTTTCTTTCTCCATCCTGTATTTAAATTTGAATAACTATTTTTTCATTGCCAGTACTTTTTAAAATTTTCAATACATCAGTAAATGAAACAAATTTTTAATTTTTGAATAATATTTAAAAATCTAGTTTGAAAATATTTTTTGGCTTACAAAATTAGAAAAAATAATTACAGACGTGTAAGTTTTTCCGATTTTTTTGTTAATATATTTTTCTTTGTATTTTTCCTCCATGTGAAAAATTTGTAAATCAACTGAATTGTTTTGGAGTATTGGCAAATCTACTGCATTTCTTTGGGAAATTGCCAAATTTATTGATTTTTTTGAAAAATTCCAAAATCTTCTGAAATTTCAGAAAAATTTCGAAATCTACTGAAATTTCAGAAAAATTTCGAAATCTACTGAAATTTTAGGAATTTCTTCCAAATCTTTTGAAATGTGGATCATATTTTTCATGCACCCCAGTTTACGAAACCTATGCTAGGTAAATTCAAGACAATACTTTCCCAGTTTACGAAACCTATGCTAGGTAAATTCAAGACAATACTTTTGGTGTCTTTTCAGGTTTATATTAGCCATCGTAGGGAAATGTTATTTTTCAAGCCAGTGGCTGTATATATAGGAAGGATACTGAAGGCTTTAAAATTTCTGATTGGGCGTGAGGATGATTTACTCTGTGTTGTTTGTGAAACAACTGTATTGATTGAAAAAGGTGTTCTATGTTGTCAAACAGTATTTTGGGACTCAAAAGTATAAGAAAACCGTACACTTGAAAAATGGTCCAAATCAACTTTATTTAACTGGTGGTGCTTCATAAAATGAACAGCAAGGTATCAAAACACCAAAAAGTATTTGTGTGATGCAAGAGATTTAGCTTACACCTGTGAATTGATTCGGTCCATGAAAACTGTGGTAGCCAACATGTCAGCTTGATCTTGTTATGGCATTGATAAACTATTTTTCCCTGTCCTGGGACAGTACCTAAACATTTTTCACTCAATCCAACAAAAGTTGGGTACCTCATTAGCGATGCCCTGCCACCATATTTTAGGAATAGAATCCTGACTGAAGCTCATGTAGCATATTTTCTTTACAGTATGATGAAACTACTAACAGTGCAGGTATTAATGAGTTACAAACTGCGATTAGATTTTGGTCAGAACAGACAACACACCATTTGGACAGTTTTTATATGGGCCACGCCACTGTTAGTGATTGCCATCGAAATATATCATTAGCTGTTGAAAATGCTGATTTATCAGTTTCAAAACTCTTAATGCTTGGAAGTGATGAACCCAATGTCAGCAAAAGTGTGTTTGGGCTATTTAACGAGAATGTCAAATCAGTTAGGTACAAAGGACTTTTCAATATTGGCTTTTGTAACATCTATGTATTGCATAATGCCTTTCAAAAAGGCCTAGAGGAGTTCGAATACGATGCATCAGATATGATCATTACAATTTACAACTTTTTCCATGACTGGCCATTCTGTTGGGAAGATTTTTGTGAAATTCAGAAGACGGTTGAGTTGCCAAACTTACAGTTTACAAAGCATGTGGATTCACGATGGTTAACTCTGGAATCTGCTGTTTTGAAGTATTTTTTGAAGTTTGTCCCATGTAATGAGAGGAGGTTAACGAATATAGTAAGTTATAAAAAATAATTTCTTTCCTGAAACAGAAAAATATTAAAGTGGAATTTAATTTTATAT
>QLNU02015360.1:236284775-236294824 GCA_006491805.2 Dysdera silvatica
TCCTTTTATTTCCATAAAAGCGTATCGACGGCAGTTCTATTTTTTGGCTATTTTACATAAAAATATGTGATTTATGCAGCAAAAATATGCTTGTGTTGGAAGTTTTTAAAAACAAAAAATAAAATCCAACAAAAGAGGGTTTTTTTTTTGTATGAAGCTGCATAAGTCATGTATTTTTTTGTAAAAAACATCGGGGTGGAAATGCATTTTTTTATAGAAATTTAGATATTTTTATCAAAGATCAATTTTCGTAATCAAAATGCGAGTAAAACAAGAAAAAGTATTTCCGTGTTTAATATATTTAACGTAAATAAAGAAATTGGGAGATTCTCTTGAAATTGTCTATCGCACATGCTAGCTTCGTTACGGCAGTATGCCACACGTGACCTGTTGCTGACGATGTTCAATACCACAGGTTCAGTACACCCTCCTCCATTCAAACATGACGTTATTTTGCCACCCATGTATTACTAGTATGGAGCATCAGGTCGTGTAGTCAAATCCAAACAAGGAACCTATCTTTAAATCCATATCCATGTGCTTTTATTTCTAGTTATCAATCTTGCCAAATCTTAAAACTTGTTTGTGTTTTATGTAAAATTGTTTTATTTTGAACTTTTGTTGGTAATTATGAGTTGACAGTCGTCGTTGTTTTCTTTTTAAAAAAACGACCGAGAATTTCTAATCGTGGATCTGCCGAAATGAAAACTAATTCTACTCTTTTGCCAGATGTTTTGGAATTAGACAAATTGGACTCTGATCATAACAAAAGCTGAAATCAACGCAAATGCACTTGCTAACTTAAAAGATAATGTAAAGAAATCAACTTCCGCAAGACATGTGAAAGTTGCAACTGTCCAGGCATAGAGATTAGCTATGGATCCAGCAAATGGGACTGGATCAAGCATAGTTTTATAGATAATTCATCATTGCATGTGAAAGAAATCTGGTGCGATGTTTGCAAAGAATATGGAGTAAAAAAATACAAAACTGAAAATTTGAAAAAAGAATCAGTCTTGTCACACAGCAAATCATCAGAACACCTAAACACATTGTCGGCTAGAGCTGCTAAGAGCACAGAGTTGCATAATACAGCAATTGTGAAATAGTTTACACAGGCAGATGAGGATATGCTTAAAAAATGGATAAATTGTATCATATTGCACACGCAATGGCAGAATTTGAAGTGAAATTTAAGTTTTTTGAAAAGTTTATTTCTTATCATACAAGAATTAGTGAGGGTAAATCAGATTTAGGTGTTATCTATCACAATGATAAATCTGGCTCTTGCGCCATAAAAAAGCCAAACAATCAATCAATCAATAATGACAAATCGTGTAGTGTTTTTACTCATTTTATAGGAAAAGATTTTTGTGTGAAAAACTGAGGAATGCTCGCTTTTTCTCACCAATGATTGATGAGTCCACAGATAAAAGTACAACAAAACTAGTTCTTTTTGTTAGGCTTGTTAATGAAGGGGATGCTTCAACTCATTTCATAAAATCAACGAACTTGAAAACGATGACCTCATGTGATATCCTTAATGCAGTTAATGCAGAGTTCACCTGCAATTTAAACTTTCCTCAATGGAAGGAAAAAATTATCAGTCTTGGAACAGATTTATACATTGCAATTTGTCACGTCATGATTTTGTTGCATTTTCTGCATTGCAAAATGCAATGTGACACCGCTTTAAAAAATGTTAATATGGATCCTGGTTTTGCTACTAGCATTTTTTAATACTAGCAAATTTTGCTAGTGATTTTAAAAAATGAAATCATGCCCTGACCCTACGCACCCTGTGATGGGGCTAGCCTCAAAGCTTAGGATTTATAGCCCCAGCCTAATGCTTCATACCTTACATTCATTTATAATTTTTACTTTTCTAATGGGAGAGGGGGTGAGACCCCAGTCCCAATTATAGGTATGAACCATAAAAAGTGCAGGGTGCCAACTAATCTGGAAAAGTCAGGGAAATTTTAAGTCCAAAGTCCTAAGGCAGGGAAATTCGAAATTCTTCGTAAATAGCTTATTAAAATATTTTTCCTAAACTGTACTTTTCGTACTGTATTGCATACTGAAAATTTTAAAAAACTTGTGCTTTTGTCTAAGCTTCCTCCAAAAATTGCCTTTTTCCACAAATGCTAATATAATTTATATGAGATTGTTAAGCTCATATATATTTCAGGAGAGCTTTTTTGCCAAATACGTATATAACTCAAATTTGGGGAAAAAAATATTTTTAGCTAAATTATGTAATCTGTAAGAAATTTTGATCATACCAGTCTCTGCGTTCTTTGCTATATAATCATACATACTTTTTAAATTGAATAAAAGGTGAAGCATCAGCTTTGCAGGCATATAGCTAAAATCGTTTATAATAATCAAAAAGGGTTGAATGAAAACGTTCTTGTAAATAGTTAATGTAACCTTGATATAATTTGACGACACTGCACACTACTAGAATAATTGAGAAGGCAACAATCGTTTACAGCTGTAAACAGCTGTTTAACAAAAACAACTTTTAAATAACTGTTTACAGCTGTCCCTGATAGCAGTATTGCAAAACAATATGGATCTGCAAGGACCAAAACTTCTGCAATTATGAAAGAAATGTCTGCAAAGGAATCCTCATCACTTGTTGAAAATTTAAGGTGCTATCCATTTTCAATTGCAACTGATGGAAGCAACGATGTTGATTCAAAGCTGTATCCAATAGTGGTAACTTTCTTCGATACTTTATGTGAAAAAATTGTGAATTGTCTTTTATCTGTGCCAACTTTGAAAGAAGATGCTACTGGGTTAAATATTGGAAATCTTCTGGTAAGTGCTTTACAATCTAAAAACTTTCCAATTTCTAATTGTGTTGCCTTTAGCTGTGATAATGCACCTGTTATGATAGGAAAAAAAGCAGGTGTAGCAGCGGTGTTAAAGAATCATCACCAAAATATTGAAATTATGGGCTGTTCCTGCCACCTTATTAACTTAGCAGCTGAAAAGAGTGCTGCATGTTTGCCATTTAAAATCGATGAAATTTTGGTAGACATTTACTATTACTTACAAAAGAGTTCGAAAAGAAAAGATAGGTTGAAAATTCTTCAAGAATTTCATGAGACTGATATAAAAAAGGTACTAAAACACGTTAGCACTCGTTGGTTGTCTGTTGTAAAGTGCTTAGAGCGTATAATCCAACAGTGGCAACCTTTGATCATTTTTTTTAAGGAAGAGACCATGAAAAGGAATCAAATTACCACACTTTCTTTCTTTACTATTCCCTCTATCAAAGTTTCGTGTGAAAATGCAGATAAAGTAAAAGAACGTAACAGCAAAAAAGCATCACAGAAATTAAAAAGGAAAGCTCAAAATTATGTGGATATTTCTAAGAAACAAAAAACTGAAAACTCCATGTCTCGTGAAGAAAGGTTGTTTTATTTTCTGTCGGAAGATATCAATAAGGCTTTCTGTTTATTTTTATCTTATACTGTGCCTGTATTTAAAAAAGCAAATGCTCAACTTCAGTCTGCGGAACCACATATTCATATGCTAAAATCTCTTCTCTTAAAATTGTACAGAGAAATGCTAGTGAAATTTATAAAACCAAGCGTCACAAAATTATGTAATAATATTTTGAAAGTCCACTATCATGAGAGGAGTAATCAAAAAGATGATGTTGATATCTTAATTGGAAATGGAACACTGAAAGTAATCCAAGATTTTAACATCCATGATAAAAATGAATTTTATGAAAACGTCAGAAGCTATTTCATAGCAGCATGTGACTACATGCACAATAAATTTCCTTTTGAGTTAGAAGTGTTACATCATGCAGAGGTTACACAAATATTGAATTTTGAAAATGCATCATTTTCCAGCTTAAAATATTTTACAGAAAAATTTCCTGTTCTTTTGTTCAATAATACAGAAGATGAAGCTGTTGATGCTTTACAAACAGAATTCAGCGAGTTCCAGGCTTTTAAAGTTCCACAAACTGTGAGTAATGAAGGTAGCATTGATGCACAATGGGCAGCCATAGGTAAAATAAAAAATGATACTTGTGAATTAAAATTTAAACGACTTTCTCAGGTTATGCTGTCAATACTTACGATCCCTCACAGTAATGCAGCATGCGAGAGAGTCTTCAGTCAAGTGAAGAAAATTAGAACTGACTTCAGGTCAACCATGTCTGATGACACATTAGAAAATTTACTAATAGTTAAATGCAGACAACATGTGAAATGTTACGAGAATGTATTTGACAAAAAATTTCTCAAATGCAAAATCTTGCACTACAGCATTTGTAAATTCTAAGAATTAATATTGCGTTTAATACAGTTTAATCCTCTATTATTATTAATTTAATAAATACTTAATTTCCTCATTGTGCCCTTTTTTCATAAATTATGTATGATTTTGTTTAATTAAAAAATGGTGGCCTGCCCACGCGTGCACGATTGACTACAGATTTTTCACTTCTAGAAGTTGGCACCTATGCCATACATATAATCGCCAACGCAGATAACACCGTTAATGAACAGTCGCCGTCGCATTTCTTTTCTCCCTTTTGGAAGAACTTTCTCCCCACATCGAACAGTAATTCTTCATCAAATGTTGCTACTGACGGCATATTGCATCCCATACAGAATAATTTTATACTACCAGGGGCGTTTCTTTTCAAACTCATGTTTTACTACCAGAGACGTTTCTTTAAAATTAAGTTCCACTACTTGAGACATTTCCTCTAGCTCATGTGCTTGATTTATTTTTACCGTTCATTTTTATTATACCTGTAACCGCCATTTGTAACACTGGTTGCCATTACATGTTGTGTTGTATCAGTTGCTGTTCTGGCGAAAATATCCCATGCTTATTGAAACAGCTGTGAACGATTAAATTTATTATTCAACTGTGTTAAATTAATTTTTTTAATACAATTTTTATGTTTGTAAATTCACTGTGACTTTGAGGTTTGTGTTAGTGGATTTTATTGTCTTGAAACTTGTTTCAGTTATGCAGATTTTAATACATTGTAATGCATTGTTCGTTAAAATGAGTGTCTGAAAATCCATTAATATTTGGTCTAGAAAAGTCAGGCAAATTTGAAATTGAATTCAGTCAGACACTGTTTTTATTAATTTTATTATTATTAATGCACTCTTACATGATAAATTACATCTGTATTTTATGATTTTTATAAATTTATACAGTTTTTCTTTTCTATCTGGTTTCTAATGATGGTTGAACCATTAAGGTGAGGTATGAAATGTTAAAATATTCAGTGTAGATAGAGAACGTTACAATTTGGACTCAAAATTTAAAAAGTCTGAAAAACAATAGTAGTTTAAATTAATTTGATTCTTATTTATTGTAGTTTAGCAATTTTATTGATTAAAAAAATGTTCTGTGTATCAAAGATTGCAAAAACACTGCACTTGGAAATTTTTTGTTACTGGTCTGGAAAACCTGGAAAAGTCAGGGAAGTTTGAAACAAAATTTGGGTATACACCCTGAAAGTGGAATTCGACTAAATCTTAATAATTTAATGGGTTAAAATGCAAGAGATTTCTGTTGCAGAAAATTCTAGATATTAATTATAATGCAGTCTTAACTTCGATTTAATGATTGTTTTTATTGGTCCGGATTAAGTTACATTGAATCCAGTGATATATTTTCTTCGATTTAACGATAACTTTTCATCATTGCCTGTAGCTGCAAGTAGAATTTCAGTTAGAAAATCAGCTGTCAGAAGAAAATCCACTTCAATTGAGTTCACTCAATTGAAGCACATGCTGGTTTACAGTGTGTAAAAAAGTATTTACTGTATTTTGACGTCAACAATGATGCTTTCGATGCATTTGAAAAAATCGAAAAGGCAATGTTAAATGCCAACTCCCAAGAAAAATCAAAACAAACATTAATCAAAGCTTTTTTTTTAAGTAGTAATTACAAATTACATATGGACTTATGTCTTCTGTTCATTACAATTAACACATTCTTCTGAACACTGGTAACCATTTTTATGATTTTCGTTTTTGATAATTTCTTATTTGAGTTTTCATCAATAGCATACCCATAATGTTTGCTTGGAGATTCAAATGCTAAAAAATATTTTTTTTTTTAATGTAATAGTTGCTACTTTTAACATATTTTACATGTAAATTTTCAACCCAGGGAATCCGGGACCCCATGCAAATATTGCTTTGATAAATGTTCTGATTTAAGCTATTTCACTAGTCCCGTGAAAATCGTTAAATCAAGGTTAGACTGTCGTTTTAGTGTTGCTTATGTATATTATATGAAAACATTTTTATTTAAATGCATAGTCAACTAAAATTTTTATTATTACATATAATAATTTGTAAGCTTTCAATTTTTAAAATTGCTGTTAATATATTCTACACACTAGTATAGATTATTTTATTACTGAAATTCATTGTTTTGTTTTCAATTTTTTATAAACTTAAAACTAACAAAGCCTGTTTTAAATAAAATGTAAATCCATAAATTTTTATTCAAGCATTTTATCTGCAAAATTTTTATTAGCATAGAATAAATTGGCCTTGAACTTCATTATTTAGTATGTTCATGTTTTTAAAATACTAAAATAATGTGTTTTTGTAACCGATGATGATGAAAATAAAATTTTGATTCCTTCTCTAATTTGTATCTTTAGCTTCCTGATGGGCGTATAATAAAACTAGGAGGTGAGCGTTTTGAAGCTCCAGAAGCATTATTTCAGCCACATTTGATCAACGTAGAAGGCCAAGGAATTGCTGAACTTGTATTTAGCACTATTCAAGCTGCAGGCATTGATATGCGCCAGGAATTATACAAGCATATCGTTCTTTCTGGAGGCTCAACTATGTACCCTGGATTGCCAAGCAGGTTAGAACGTGAAATAAAGCAGTTGTTTCTAGAAAGAGTTCTTAAAGGGGATACAGAAAAATTATCAGTAAGTGGAAGTTCCTAATATTAATTAAAACGATTTTTTTTTTTTATTGCATATCATGAGTGTATATATAGTATTTCAGGAGGGGGATGGCTTACTAATGCTGGACCAAAAAATTTGGCTTGCAAAACTTTTAGTGTGTGCAAATGATATACTGTCTGTTCACGAAAATATATCCGATGGTACCGTTAGAAATAACGGGAGCTGACGTCACAAACTGGTAGTTGCTTACAGTATAGTAGTACTCTAATCTCAGAAATTGCTTTTGGCAGTTGCCAAAAACGAGTGTAGAACTTGGAGTCCTACATTGCTGTAAGCTTCTAGCCAGTTTGTAACGTCACATACTGCTATTTCTAACTGTACCATTGGACTTCTTTTCGTGAACAGACAGTACTTGTCAACATTCAGAAAGGTGTAAGATATTATTACCCTTCACGGGGATAACACAATTGCCAAATATTGTATTGGTCAACACACAATGTCACCTGGGCGAGATTTGTGTGAGTTTTTTCGTGGAGGATTTTTTATTACAAATAAATTTGACACCAACGTATTAGTAGCTCAAACTAGAGCTATTTTTGTTTAGGAGAAAAAGAGACGCCGTCCTCATCCCGGATTCGAACCAGGGTCCCCGCGGTGTCTTGACCTACTAGACGAATGAGAACAAGAACAGACGCTCTTTTCTCCATATATTAAGTTGTAAGATATTATTACCCTTCACAGGGATAACACAATTGCCAAATATTGGTCAACACACAAAGCCACCGGGGCGAGATTTTTGTGAGTTTTTCGTGGGGGATTTTTTTATTACAAATAAATTTGACACCCACGTATTAGTAGCTCAATCTAGAGCTATTTTTTGTAAGAGATGCCATTCTCATCCGGGATTCGACCCTGGTTTGAATCCGGCACTTTAAATGGAATAGAAGCTGAAGCATCGGCTTTGTGATTACATAGTTAAACTCCTTTATAACGAACTCAAAAAGGGCCGGATGAAAGTGTTGTTGTAAATATTTAATTAGTGCAAGTTTTTAGTGTAAAGAAATGCAATTTTTTTAATACATTTTTTTTATTTGTGAATTCACTGTAATTGAGTTATAAATGAATTGAGTTATATTGGGGTTTGTGTTGGTGAAGTTTATGGTCTTGAAACTTGTTTCGATTTCGCAAATTTTAATGCGTTTTGTGTTGTTTACTGTAATTGACAATTGGAAATTGATTAAGGTTTAGTCTGGAAAACCTGAAAAGGAAAGGGAAGTTTGAAACAGCATTTGGGTAGACACTCTGTGAGAAACGTTTTGTGTTTTTAACCAAAGGGCACTCAAAACTCTTACTCCAGAGATAACTAAGGTTTCAGTGGATGTAAAATAATGAATTTATAGATCATTTTCATGGTTTTGAGTTCAACATTTGATGATGGGGAGCATATATACTATATATATAAAAGACAATCATTCACATCTATTCAATTTAATTAAAATCAAATTATCTAATTGTGTTCTTTTAAAACTGATTCAGCAATAGAAGAAATTTTTAGACTTGATTAAAATTTTAGATGTGCTTGTAAATGGAAACATAGTTTGTCATGTTTTCTTTTTTATGAAATTCATTTCCTCTTGTGATATTAACAAGTATATGATTTATGCTAACCCTTTAAAAGCATTTTTTTTTAATAATTCAAATGTATTTAATGTGGTGGTTAATGTTTTATATTTATGAGAAAATAATTTTGCTATTTTATCTTTTTCTATTTATCAGAAATTCAAGATTCGTATTGAAGATCCTCCAAGGCGTAAAGATTTAGTATTCATTGGGGGTTCAGTTTTAGCTGAAGTTATGAAAGATAATGAGAAATTTTGGCTATCAAGAGAGGAGTACCAAGAAAAAGGACTTAAAGTTCTTGACAAATTATTAGGAATTAAAACAAGCTAATTTTGAAATTAGTGTTTTCAGTTTGGGACCATAAAAGTACTTCTGTATTTAAGGAGAATGTAATAAAATCAATTTACTTTTTGTTATATCTTTATATCTTTTAAGAATTACATTCAGTTTGTGTGTTCATAATTTTATGTAATAATTCAATCACTGTAATGCGTTTTTATACAAATAATTTTTATGAGTATAAAAATTACTCAACTTACTTAATTACTACCAGATGTTCTGATGAACCAAATTAGTCCTGTTGTTTAATAAAATCTGTAAGTTTGATGTTATTTTTTTTTTCATTTTTGCTTTAGCATGTAGTAATCATACTTTTAACATTGTGAAGTTTTAAGAAAAATAAAAAATCAAGAAACAGTTCAGTCGTGCATTAAATTAGATTAAATTATGTTAATGGGTTTTTATGGTTAATAATTACATTCTCTGAGGAATGCCATATGTATCAAACTAATCTGAAATATGTTTCACTAAATAACTAATTTTACTAAAAGCTCTGAAATTTGTATGGCTTTGTTATATACTAACTCTGTTACGTATACTCAGTACTTCAGTATATTATGTGCTACTGTAGAAATAAAAAAATTATTGTGCAAATTGTTGGTAGGTAGTTAAACAGTTTAAAATCAAAAATTACTGTGTTATGTTTATTAAAGGTAGTCATGTTTTCCTCTGAATTAAAAATTTTGGTCTTACATGCATACCAATAATTATAACTTCAGTTGCATAGCCGGCTGAAGTTTTAATTATTGGTATCCATATGCAAAATTAAATTTTTTAACTTTCTACATTTGTTGATTTAACGAATTGAAACTTTGAGCTATAACAAATGTTTTCTTTCTAACTGATAATTAAACAAGAATATGTTGGAGTAATTGCAGTGTTAAGTATTTAATGGAATAGAATGTCCACACATTAATCACTGAAGCCAATTAAATCGTGATTTTAAAATCTACTGGGGGACTGCTACAACAGGGAAGCCACACTCACTTATTTCGTTCCAAAATTGTAGATTTCCTTAAAGCTGAATGTAAAGTGACCATTGCTGACCTACTTGGATAATATGAAAGCTCCTTAGGAATTACTCGATCTCAGTATTATGAGACTATTATCAAAGCCATGTTGAAATTTAGTGGTACGCCAATAGATTTCAACATGGTTTTGG
>QLNU02015360.1:236294924-236318086 GCA_006491805.2 Dysdera silvatica
TAGCAGGCGGTTTCAGGACTAGTTAGAAAATTGAGGACATTCGAGGGCTAAAACGCCATAAAGAGAAATACGGAGGAAGAGATAAAGGTGAAGAAGGACTTCAACAGTTATAACAACAACAGCAGCTTCTACCAGTGCTTAAATTGGACTGGAGCCCACCGGAGCCCAACTCCGGAACTTCTTCATTTTTGGCGATTATTTAAATATTAACCGAAGCGCCTACAGGGTCATGAATTGCCAAAAAAGGTCATGAATGTCATGAAAAAGTAATGAATTTATGATTAAGGTCATGAATTTTATTCTCTAGAAAAATGGGCATAAACTATTGATATGATTGATCGGTTCTTTTTCAGCCATTCTATTTTTCAATAATATTATAATGTCGATTATTAATAATAAATCGATTAATAAATAATCGATAATTAATGATATCGATTTATCATAATATTAGGGCTCCTGAACTTTTTTTGTTAGAAATTGAGCCCTGGCTTCTACAACTACTGCTATAGAAAAGTGTACGTTAGCGTGTAAAACGTACATTTTATAAAAATGCTTTTTTTTTCTTTCTGAACGAATCCATATTATTCGGAATTTTATAAGATCAAAGTTCGGAGTAGTAGAGTTGTATTATAATAAATTTTAGCTATTACTGACCTGTCTCCAGTTTATTTTGTGCATGATTAATTGATTGGAAGCAAGACAATATAATAACAGTTAGAAAAACTACTGAATTATTGGAATATTTATCGGCGCTTTATGGTGCAATGCACATTATTCAAAAGAAATGAAACGTCCTTTTGAAAAGACTTTGAAAAGTTATTGAAACGATGCAAATTGTGGTGAATTAGACCACTGTATAATCTTGTGTATAAATTTGTATACAATAAGGCATAATATAATTTGAACATTTATACAATTTTTTAAATTATTGGATATTTATATTTATGCAGAGATTACTATTATTATTATTATTACTGGTAATAACATGTTTCATAATTTATTTAGGATTCATTATACTAGTGCAATATGCAAAATGATACAATTCTTGACAGTCCTGTTAAATTGCACTTAGATATGACAAGTTTGTATAAATTTTATAAAAATTTCTCAGTGAGATTTTTGATATTTTATTTAATTTATCTAATTAAATATTATGGAGTTGTTTGGTAAAATTTTAATTACAATTAAATCTTGAAATGAAAATGATTAAATACTCAAGATGAATTAAATTTTAAGATAATAATCGTTATTATAGATGGCTATAAATAATGTTTTTATTTATGCATAATCCGAATTGTACAATGTATGCATTTTTAATTGTTATTTCAGAAATATATTTTCTGTTATCGAAGCATTTTCGGATCCTAAAGTACACCTAAATCATTTGTGAAAGATCTGGGGCATTTATTTGTATATACAGTGTGTTGATAGTTTAGTCATAGATACAGCATGTTAATGGTTTAATCATGGATACATGATGTTAATGATTTATTCATGTATACATTGTGTTAATGGTTTAATCCTGGATACAGTACATTAATGATTTAATGATAGACATAAGGTATTAATGATTTAAACATGGATACGAAGTGTAAAGGATTTCATCATGGATATATTGTGTTGATGATTTATTCATGGCTATAAGGAGTTAATTATTTTTTTTAATTATTCATGGGTACAAGAAATTATGGTTTTTGAACTTTAATAGTTTAAAAAATTCTAATATATTCAATTTAAACACCCAGCTACAGAATTTATATCCATTATATTCTGAAAAAAATTGTGAACATTAGGTAATAAGAGTAATAAAAATCTTACTACATTTTTTGCAGATAATAAAGTAAAATATTCAGAAGCAGACGATGTTACTCTGGACGTCCCACTCAAAACTATTTCTTGCTCATATTGCAAAGATGTTTTACATCCCTATAATCAATTACTAAATAAGAGATTTGAAGCACACACATATAATTAGCTCAATCTGAGATATTATTTTTCTTTAGGAGAAAAGGCACGCGTTTCTCAGCAATACGTAGCTTTCATTTGTACTTCGTTCAGTTACGTATTGCTGTTGTAGTATGGTTTTAGCGGTAGGAGTGTACCACTACTTTACATACAAAAAAATAACTTTGGGAAGTTGAGAAATTTGCTCTAAATGAAGCTTTTTTTCTTACTTAATTCTTACAATCTGAAGACTTACAAACTAAACACTTACAATCTAGTCTTAAAAGCTAAATCTTGTAATCTAGACCATACCTTACAAACTAAACACTTACAAGCTAAGCCGTGATAAAAGCTAAACCTTACAATCTAGACCTATGAGCTAACCTTACAATCCAGATGCTAAACCTTATAATCTAGACATAAAAAAAGCTATCTGAAGATTTCACAAACAACTGAGGCATATAATTTCATCAGCCAGTAGCTTCGGACGCGAGACCGGAATAGAAGGCCTCCGACTGCACAGCCTCCCATTACGAACACTGAGTATAATTTTATTTAAAGAAGAAGAAAGAGGTTACCGAGAACTCCAGGAAACGGGAGCTAGGAAAGAACTTCTGTCAGAAGTTGAGTGATAGACCGGGAAAGACACTAATCGCCATGGCATGGCATGACAAGTTAGGAGAAAAATTCAAAGTACACCAAATTTGCTTCGATGCTGCGCCATCGTTCATTAGTGGGAGTGTGATCCAGGAAAAAGGGGCCAGTTCTTTTTAGACACTGCCCTCCACTTAGAAGACACCGATCGGAAAATGGAAAGAAGAGTAGAGTGAGTTTAAAAGTAGTTCGTACGCCGAAACGTACAAAAAAGAAGAGGCCCAAAAGTAACTCCAAACTAGTATAGAGACACCAAGTAGGGCATGGAGAAAAAGTCTCTGCGACTCGAGTTTATATAGCGCTAAAACCTTAGCGCTAGTAAACGGATACGTAATCAGTTCATACCCCGAGGAGTGGGCTTTGCCCCGCGCGGGTGCGGTCTTTATCGCAAAACTTGTAATTAGACAGGACCTGTTTATATCAAACTGTTCTAGAAACAGGTGACGTTAATCTGGCGATTGCCTAATCACAGCGTTGCAACTGTACATTGCAATGTTATAAATTTTAAGATGTGTTATTTTCCCAGCCAGAGGGCTTTGCCCTAGCACGCGAAGTTATAAGCAAACTTATTCTGACGTGTCCTCAGGACACGACGCCTCGAAATTGTTTTCACTTTCGCGTAAAACTCGAATAAGGGCACGTTAGCAGGTTGCCTCGAAATTAATCCAACTTCGTATCTCTTTTTGCCTTCTATTACACCGCACAACTACCGCGTTGTATTTGAGAGAAAAAAAACCAGCGGGAGTAGAACCCAAGGACTGGAAGCGTGTGATTCTTCTACCACTAGCCGGTCTTTATTACTTAGCTACTTATAGATGAATCCAAATTTAAAAAATTGAGCGTTGAGTCCTTCCATTTTTACATTTTTCTTTAATTTTACGGACGAATGCTAAAATCAACGGAAAACGCGATTGAAGTTAAGCGTTTCATAAACGTAACATCTGGAAGGTAGAAACCTATAAATTACCTTCATAGAAAAATTAAAAAAAAAACCGGAATTTATTATTAAATAACAGGAATTTATTTAACTCAGTAAACAGCCAGTAACCAAATTTTAACTTCGTTAATTAAGAATTAATGTACCTTATTCTAAATACACAATCTAAGGATCTTCTACGATTTAAAACGAACCGCAAAGTATCTCACCTAACACGGCTTAGTTTTAAACGTTTGGGGTAAGATATAATTCGTATTGCAGCAGTTTATTAAGCGTCGCGGTAAATACCGCTTAAAAAAATATATGGATTTCACCCGGCCTGAAATAGACAACTTTCTGGGATTGCATTAGAGCCATTGCTTCAGGCGAACAAAACTGATTATTTTACTTGCCGAAAACAATCTCCATGTTTAACAAAACAAATTGTCGCCATTTCTTTCCCGATTTATCACTTTTCCTTGAAAAAACAAACTATGACAGTATTGCAAAATCTGCCACCAGTTAAGATAGTTTCACAAGGGTAACTTATAAATCCATTTCGTTCCCGATTTATCACTCACCCTCGAAAAAGAACTAGTGTTTTATGGCATTATTGCAAAATTCGTCACCGGTCGAAATTTTAATAAAGGTCAAGTAACCTATTTTTCGTATGGGTAATTTAGAAATCCATGGATAATCATCAATGGTTCTTCCTTTGAAGTTAAAAAAATGGATTTCACCGCTAAAACAATTCTGACAATATAAATTATCATTCTCAGGTGGTTTGAATTAACAAACAAGTACAGAACAAAATCTGGGCATAATAAAGATATGAGAGACAAAGGTTTGCATGATGTAAACAAATAGCTTCACTGTATCCTCTTCTTTCAAATATCATAATGAAATCTAAGTACACTGCAGAATGATGAGAAGCAGCACAAATAATTTGGTACATTATAAATCTTGTCAATTTCTCTCAGACACCCATTTTTGTATTCAAACGTTTTGAACTATCGTATCCTATTTCATGTCACCCCTTCTGTCATGTCCATGCTTCTCGCATGCATCCCACCTTGTAGTAACGCTTGACTTTTCCGGCGGGAGCAACCGAACGAAAGCCGCTCATTTTTCTGTCAGCATAATCGCAGCAACTGAAACAGAATATAGAACGCAGCAGAGCGAAAGCTTCTTGGAGCTGAAACAAGAGCAGATTTTATCCACCTGCAACAGAATTTCCATGACGTCACGGAAAAACAACCACGCATGGTTTTTGCGAAAGGAGAACACTGCGAAGCCGCACAGATATCGTCCCGCTCGTTTGTTGAACGTTGCTTTCTATGATGAAACACCAGAATTTCCCCTTACATAGGCTGACATCACGGAAAAACAACCACGCATGGTTTTTGCGATTCCGACCGTACGATTGGTAGCCCAGAACTAGGCTAGTTGGGGTATTACTTTGCTACTTTTATTTCTGACATTACGAATACTAAAATAAGCGAAAATTTTTCAGAGCTGTTCGCTCGATGACACCGCGATTGAAGTTAAGCGACATCGGTTTTACAAGTTTCAACGTAACTTTTGCTTATTCATAGCGTTACTCAAAACGATATTCTTCAAAAGAGCTCGAATTTGAAAACGTTTGCTGAGACCAGCGTTTCGATTGAATGGCTGGAAAATAAGGTTCAATATTCTCGATCAAAAGGTTGATGTTTCAACGAGTCGAAATTTTTTTGCTGGAATTAACAGGTTCCACGTCTATCCATTCTTTCAGTCTCGATCAAAACGTTTGCTGTGATGTGCTAGCAAAGTGGGCGACTCGATCTCCGAAAAGTTTTTGCTGGAAAATAGACAGCTCTGATGTGTTCTTAAAACGATAGGTCTCTATCAAAGGTTTGGTGTTATGTTTCAACGAGCGTTCGATCGAAAAGCTGGAAAATAAATTGACAGCGTTCTAAAAACGAAATAAATTTTAGTTTAGCTCGAAGACATTATTCGTTAACTAAAATAATATATAGATTTCACCGAATCTGAAATTTTATAAACATACGAGTTTTGGAGACGTTGGCGACTTTCTGAGATTTATTCCGATGGTTATAAACCAAATTTTAGTAACTACCAATCTAATCAAACAACAATATCAATCAACGTTTATTGGCGTAGTGATACCAACGCCGATGGTATGGCGTGATTAGATGGTGAAACGTTCGAAAGAAAATAAATATTTCTGCCTTCGGTGGGACCTGAACCCACGACCTTCCACTCCGGGTTCAGGTCCACCGAACGCTGTAAACTCGAATGTTTCACCATCTAATCACGCCATAACATCGGCGCTGGTATCACTACGCCAATAAACGTTGATTAATATTGTTGTTTGATTTAATCTGCGTAGTGTTCGATTTATATAAAATACCACTCTAATATTTAACAAAATTCTCCCATTTCTTTCCACCGCTGCGATTTATCACTCCTCCTTAAAAAAAACGTGTTATTGCAAAATTCGTCACCAGTTTAGATAAGATTTCTTTCACGAGGGTGAATAATAAATTCATTTCTTTCCACAGTTTTTTCTGCGATTTACCACTACCCTTTTTTTTTAAAAAAAAAAAAGAGTGTTTTATGGCATTATTTCAAAATCCGCCACCGGTTGAAAAAGGTAGAATGTGTATTTCGCATTTATAAATTTTAGAAATCCATGGATCGCAATGGGTCTCCCACCAAAATTTTCTTTCTTCGAAGTTGGATTTCACTGAAAATAGTTCTGGCAATATAAATTATCCTTGCGAAATATACATTCTTAGGTGGTTTGAATCAGAGGCAAAATCTGGGGAGGTTTGCATGATTTAAGTTTCACTAACCTGGTATCTCTTTCAAATAAACATATCGTGTAATGAAATCTGGGTACGCTGCAGAAATTTAGAGTGTATCCAAGTGTTTGATTGGTTGTAGGGGAGTCCTCCAAGAGTTTACATCGTGACACCTTCCAAAATGTGTACTTCACACATCTATTAAAGTTATTGTATCCAAGTGTTTATTTGATCGGTTGGGTCATTCTGCTCTAATAAACCCTCATATTCACAAAAGTCAATGCTACCTAAAGAAACCCCTTTATGAACAACACGAATCATATATAAGTAGTAGTTAATAATGTGAAATAAGAATGCCTGAAGAAGGTTTGCATGATGTAAACAGACCATTTGATTGGGGACAGCGAGGATCATTCTACTCTATTACATACATAGTTGACAAAATATCAGTTTTGAATAGGTCCCTGAGAGAAATCAACAGAACCTTTAGGTAGCATTAATAGACATATGTGAAGTACATAACATTTTGGGAGCATGATGTAAACAAATAATGGTCCCAGCAGTTCTAGTTTGATGTCCTGCACATTTCAAGGTAAAATCCTATACTAGAGTAGTAGTTAATAACGTGAAATCAGAAAGTCTGAGGGTTTGCATTATGTAAAGAGACCATTTGATTGGAACTTGGCGAAGGTCAATCTGCTCAACATATCTATTACAGTTCAAAATGTTGACAAAGGTATCACTTTGAATGGGTCTGTCAGGGAGAAATGCGACAGGATTTTTAGATAGCATTAATAGACATATGTGAAGTACATGACATTGTGGGAGCATGATGTAAACAAATAATGGTCCCAGTAGTTCTAGTTGATGTCCTGCACATTTCATGGTAAAATCCTATAAGTACGACAGCAAGTTAATGATGTGAAATAAATTCTTATAGTTGATATGTCTGAAAAAAAAAAAAATGTGTGACTGATAAGGAGTATCATTTTAATATCATGTTGTCTGTATGAATCATGGTCTACTCAATACCCACCAGGCCCGCAACTGCTAAAACAAGTTTTACGATCCTGGTGCTGTTTTTACGACGGAACTGTGTGCATATTTATCAGCGGTTCGAAACTTCCGAATATATTTTCGTCTACATATTTAATTTTCACAAACTGATAAATGTTT
The DNA here is from genome assembly GCA_006491805.2 of Dysdera silvatica. Taxonomy (NCBI): domain Eukaryota; kingdom Metazoa; phylum Arthropoda; class Arachnida; order Araneae; family Dysderidae; genus Dysdera; species Dysdera silvatica. Next base: position 236,302,422 of record QLNU02015360.1, read on the forward strand.
GACTGTATTTGTATTAATACAAATAAAGTAATTTTTATTTTAAAAACAGTACATGTTTTTAGCACAATAAACCACATTAGGAAAAAGCAAGCAATAATAATATCAAGCAAATTAAAAAAAAAAATTATAAACTAATTTCATTGAAAATAAATCTCATTTTATCTCTGCCTGTTATTTTGATACTTTTGTACAGGTTTTAAAATATTCAATTGAACATCTTCATGCTGTTAGATTGTAAATAAATAAACAACAAACAATAAAACATTCTTATTGATCAAATAAACAATTATGATTTACGAATAAGAGCATAGAATGATCACAAAACAAATTCATATAGTAATAATTTAAACAAATGGTTCCGTAAAAAAATATATAAACAAAAATTTATAATCTTGGTGGAAATAGGAATAAACACACATTATTAGCTTGTTTTTATTGAAGGAACTTTTAGACACATATTTTCAAATCTCTAAATAGTAAAATTAGTAAAGAAAAATTTAATGAATAAACTAAAAATCATGATTTTATGGAAACCAAATTCCTGTTTCTTTCTATTCAGTGCTTTTAGCATGAGCAGCAGTAAATGTCAAGAGCTTTCTTTTTTTACTATATTTTGCAGGCACAGAGTCATTTTTTACTTTACAATAATTATTTAAAAATACATTTGAAAATATAGTAAGAATTTTTTTTCCTGCTAGTTTACGCATGTACATTTTGTAACTACACAAGTTCTTCCAATACAGTGATTCATTTTCCCATTTATGCAAACGTAATTCTTTTAATGAATTTCTTTGATTTCTGATATTGCAAGAACTTGCTTTCATACTCGCCAGAAATCGATTTCTGAAATATATTGTAAATAATTATTGAAAGTTCTACAACAAAATCCATTGGCCACTTAAGTCCACCTAAAGTACTTTCAGTTAAAAGTTTGTATTCTTGTAATTTCTCAAAATCAATTTCAAAAAAGATTTGTCCAGCGACAAAGTGGACATTCTTGGCAGCTCAAAAATTTGGACACAGAGAAAGCTGCATAACCACTTATAAAAATTAAAACCATTTTGACATTGTTGGGAATGTTTTCTCTCATTACAATCATTGAAAACACTTTTAAATGCTACACAAATATCCAAATCTACTCTTTCGTTAGCTGTGCTTTCAGCACAAGACAAAAGAAAAAATTTCAAAGTAAATGCACCTGAACTAGATGAATGCAATTTTATCAAAGATAAAAGATTTTATCGAAGTTTCAACTTCTTTTCTGATTCAAGTAACTGCCTAACAGACACATTATAATTCTCCCTGACATCTGCCTATGTTTTCCAAATCTTCCTTCTAAATTGTCAGTTTGAAATTTTCCCAGAAGAATATATTTAACATTTAAATTTTCAAACAGGTAATTACATAATTTTAACGTTGACTTAGACATATGAATTAAAGCTTGACTGGTTTCTCTAGACAATTTCCCAAAACGTTGCATAGAGTTTGAAGAATTAGGCAGCATAATTCCAGTTTTCTAACTAAGTAACAAATTTATCCAAGAACGTTAAACTATCATGATTAGAATTTACTATAGGATCACAAAAAGGGTCTCGCAAATTTCTCCCCTTGTATGCATGTTTCATATTTACTATTTTCTACCAGCGTATAATTATATCCAGAAATTCTATTGTTCCTTCGAAGGATCTCCCATCAGTTGGTGTCGAAACATAAAAAGCAATTTTGTTTTTATCATTAAATAATTTGGACACCAATGAAACTTTCTGTCTATCTACAGAACTCTGAAAAAAAATTTTTTAGATAATGTAGGGGCAATTTTTGTTATTTTACTAACTTCATTTAAATATATTTGCTTAAGATCATTAACACTGGTCCATAAAGTTTTGGTATTATCATTAAATGACGGAAAATAGAATGACTGACAAGTATCTTGTTGGTTAAACCAATTATTACGCATGTTTTTAAAAAGGTGGACAGAATCAAACATTAAAAACACTTCCTTTTCTGCACCAAATGGATTTGGAATACTACATTTTAATGATCCATTTCCAAACATTTCAAACATTTTGACACGATTATCAGATATTATAGCGAGTACAACAAATCCTGGGGACATTAACACCTTCAAAATTTCTAACGTCATGTTGTGTAACTCATTAGCAGTTAAATTTTTTATGGGATATAATGTAACAACATCTCTAGATTTTGAAAGCACAGAATTAATCATATATGCCTGTACAGTTGTTGCTTTGGTTTCCGAATTATAAGATAAACATTCCCAACCCATTTAAACCCCAGACTTATACGAAAAACATGAATTTATATAAATTTCATCAATAAGTAAAATAATTTTTTCATGCTTTTCTAGAAGGGATGCTTTGAGATTTAAATACTTACCATGTGAAGTCGTAATCCAGATCTTTCTGTTCCTAAATTTACAGACCATAGTTTTAAATAGCTTGGATCAGGCAAACATTAAATATTTAAATTTCTCAATTTGGAATATGCTCCTGAATGAGTTAAAAACAATGAATAAGCTAATACAATCGTGATTGGAGAATATCGGGGCTTATTTTTTACACCTGTTAATTTAATTTGTTCAACTAAAAATCTTAAACATTTAGCTTGTTTACTATCTTCAGAACGATCATATAGACAAGTAAGCAATAAATTTTCATAAATACTAAATTTTTGTAAAACAGTTGCATTTTCACATGAGAACGAGCTTAAATGTCTAATTAAGCAGTCTAACTGGGACCATTTCCCCAATTTACAATTTTTACCCAGTATCCATTTAAATTGGCTTATTGGAAGCATAGATTATTCATGCCAGATTAGAATTGACAAATCATTGTAAACTTTAAATGGAACTACTATTTTAGGACAATCTGTATGATTTAACAAAAATAGCAAAACATATTCACTTGTTACACATATGTTAAAGTCAAAGCCTAATTTTCGCTTAGAAAAGTTTCCCGTAAAAGAGGGAAAATTGGCAATTCTGTCATTTGCCATCCACTTGCTATATTGTTTATTATCAAGTTTTTCAATCGTTCTGAAGGTCTTTACGATGTAGCGGAGGACTACTACTTTGATATGATGGCTGATTCGGAAATATATGCGGAATTGCATTAGCAGCCAGTTTGGGTATTTTTCTATTTGCAGAAAGTGTGGAGACATCTTTGGTTATATAATTCACTCTAATAACCAATTCTTCAGAAAAATGTTTACAACAAACCACCGAAGATGCACTAGGCATAAAGTCTTTTTTGGAAGTGGCACGTAACCATTTATTTTTTGGATAGTCACCTTTAGGAAATTTGAACATCGAGACTGTATTTGATTTTTCAGATCTGTAGTTTGACTTCCACCCAGATACACAACACATTCAAGGAATACTGAAATAAAATGAAAACATCGTTTAAAATTTGTAATATAAATGAAACTTCATACAAATTTGGCTTAGTTACTGTATATTTTTAAATTAGGAATGCTTGACACTTCATTTTTTTTTTTTTTAACATGGTAATCTTAAAACTTTTTTCGGCAACACTATTTTTCTGGTATCAGTGAGTGCCTAGTGGGGGGAGACCCCAACACAACAAATCAACGATGAAGATGCCAAATACACCAATGCAGAAAAAATTTGGCACAGTTACCAACCTCTGAAGAAGAAGGCCTAGAAATGTGAGTGTTCTATTTATAAATGTTTACATTTCGGCTTTTCTTCCTCAAGCGTGGCAAAAGAAGTCAAGGCGCAATCCTAAATCAACCCGGGAACCTTGTTACCAGTAGAAAAACAACCTACAGGGAAGGCGGAGCTAAGATCCGATAAAGGAGACGGGACACAGTTCCCGGTGTTAAAAAACATCAATAGTCAGGGTTGGGTGATTTAAACAGCTTGTTTGGTGTCACTGCATATGAGATTCACGTTAGCGATTTTGCATCGGATGTGGTTGCCTGGTGATCTAGTGTTCGGTAGAACTTCAGAACATGTAACCCACTTTTTCGTCTATCCTCTTCAAATCGTAGGAAATTACACTAGAACGTATTGTGACATGACATACATCTGTATGATGCAGTGAAAACTGGTGTGAGACGCCATTTTATTTTTTCTTCACGCTCCTAGTGAGCATCTGAATGTTTTCATTTTTTATGGATTATGTTTTTTTAATGGATTGAGTAGGTCATGAAAAAGGGTTTAATTGCACGTGAGTATGAGTATCCGAAGGGGAAGAAAATGGTGATTCCGTGTGTGAGATGTTGTGTAGAAGATGAATTTCAGTGAAGTTATAGGGAACGTGGTAGGGTTTTTTTCAGGTTTGGAGGGGGAGGAGAAAAAGAATGTACGAAAATAATGGGAGGTGAAGGAAGAGGAGGAGGATGATTAACAGAAATTATGGGAGAAGAGGAGGATTCACAAATAATTTTGCCAGTGCCAATTTTGGAAACACAGACTAGAATCGAGTGGGTTACGCGTTCAGTGTTTCTGGCAGTGGGATGAATTTATAACCATTGCAATAATACACTTCCTGAATCAACAACAACCTTGTGGGGGGGTTGCCAGAAACACTTGACTAGATGTGGAAACCACATTTGAAAAGGAATCGCCGTCTGGTTCGATTATGAAGTAAGGCCCTAACAGAAGGCCCCAGTTGGGCGTTAGTATAGATAACGTCTCATTTCGTTTTTAGTGGGAAGTGTTTCCAGCCCGCATGGCAACTTTGTCCTGCCTTGCCGCCATGTTGCTTACGTCACAATACAGGCTCCACCCCTACCCCTATAACCTCTCTCTCCTATTCTCTTCCTCCTTCCCCTCTCCACCAGCCAACCCTGTTTCCTTGGCAGTCTTTTACTCCTCCCCCTTCCCCTCTCTACCTCCCAACCCCTGTTTTCTTGGCGGTCTCTTCCTACTCCCCCCTAACCCTCTAATCCCTTTCTCCTGTTCCCTTTCCACTCCTAATCTCCACCCCCTTCACCTCTTAACCTTTCCCGCTGTTGGCTTTCCTCTCTTTTCCTCCATCCATTCCCCTCCTCCTTTTTTTCTCGGTGCAGCGAACAAAATAAAAACGGCATACTAACTTTTATTCCTTTTATCTGTCGGATAACTTCACCTCTTTAACTACACAGTCATCCACGTTAGGCCTAGCATACCAGCGCACCTTGCAAACCGGGCCCTTCTACTCCAAACCAAATAAACCTTCTCCCACAAACCAATCCAACAACATTCCTCTTCCCTTTCAACCGCAATTGAACAAAAAAATCCATATTGAAATGTTCCGACATCTTTCCAATCGCTGCAACACTTCCATTACATTCAAAACAACGACGAAGCATGCTTCAAGCGAGGGATTCTTACCACACCTACATAGGTGACATCACGCATCACGTGGCATACACTCTGACATCTCGCTTACAGCGACTTTTTAACGTTTCTCTAGGGAAGAAACGCGCTGTTGGGACGGTATCTGTACTTCCACCACTAGTTGTAATAATAATTTTAATGGTTTCTTTTTATATCCATGTCATTCTTTTTAGATGTATTTCATTGTATTTAAGTAACACATTTGTAGTAGTAAAACAAATTATCAAAAATAATTTCTTCTAATAGATATTTATATTTGTTGAACATATTTATAATCTCGCTGTTTAAATAAACTGTTTGTATAATGCATAGTCCATATATTGCGTGATTTTAAAAATCTAACCAAATTAAAATGGAATAAAATCCCTAAAATAGAACAAAACCTGTCTTCGTTATGCATATAACGTTTAAAAAACAACGAGTATTGAAAAAAAACCATTGAAAAACAAAAAGTATGTTACGTTATGTTTAACAAAATATTCCTTCAAATCCGCAGGAATGGCTTTGATGTCCTACTCTGTGATAAATTTTCTTCAAATTGTGATCCAAAAAATGTTTTTTTTTTAATATTTCACACAAAATTCAATTTGCCATGTTTCAAATTTAAGAAATATGTGACAAAAGTAGTATGCCTTCAAACGCACAACCTTTACTACATATTTTAATCTTGTTTATTCCCAGTTGCGCGAAATTCTTTTAAAAATAAGATCTTTTATTTACAAATCGCAGAAATATTTCGAAAAAATAACTTGCAAATTACGCGATTTTCCAATCTAAATACCGTTACTTTGACATAAAACCCTACCACGACAGATCTCCTCAATATTAAAATCCTTGCCAGTTGTTGGCATGGTAAGTATTGAGAAGGCCATGGTATGAATACACACCAATATAGATTTTCCATGAGCCGTCCAATAACATTGGAAGTTTGGGACTCTCCAGCGACCAACTCCTACATTCATCCGCAGCACAACTGAATAAGATTTTATTTTATATTAATATATTCATTTTAATATTAATACGGTCATTTTAATATTATGCACAACGTGTACGTTAACGATATATGTATAGTTGCATATATATCGATGACTTCCGGTGATAATCGATAATTCTACAGCTCGTTCTCAGTTATTGCAGGTTCTGTTTTTATTCTTTTTACCTTGGCATATGGTTTCATTCGCTAGGAGAGAACTACGTTGTTTTACGGATAAAAAAAAACAAAAACAAAAGAAAAAAACAAACAAACGAATTCTTGTAATATTTCTTTTCATTTCAGGAAATACATCGGAGATAATGATTTTCACAGCTCTGAGAAGAAGGAATTTTAATTAAACCAGTACCGTCATCATTGAACTGAATGAAAAAATATTTTTCTAGCTTTTTCCTAAAAGGACTGAGAGTTGTGTGAAGTGTTTGTGTTTACATGTGAAATTTTTAAATTTCATGCTGTGATAACGTAATCAGAAATTAGTTTCCACAGGTACTTTGTAAGTTGCATTCCGAACTCAAAATGGTAAATGTAATTTTTATGACTTTTGGTGCTTGAGCTTCTGCTCTATTTTGAAAATACAGTATTGAAAAATAAACTACGGATAAACTTCCATTTTTTTGATGCACTTGTTTAATATGATTAATACAACAAATATGAAGTAATTAAATTATTTCTTTTGCAACAACTCTGAAAGTTTATATATTTTAAGGTTTGAAAATTATGGTTAAAATAATAAAAGGGACATATTTCAGCAAAGCTGAATAGCGAAATAGAATCATACTATATGACTTTTTCCAACATATTGTACTATTTTTAAAAGAAATGCAGTTTTAGTTGATACCAAAATTTTAATCATAATGTACACTTGATTTAAAATTGTTTTTACGTATATGCATGGTGTTGATTTGGCAAAAATCATATATTTAGTGGTTTTCTCCCCAAGAACTTAATAGAAAAAAAAAGATTTTTTAAAAAGTCAATTGAGCAGTATTGGTAATTTATACATTCACACATAAAAGTATGTTAAATGCCATTTTTACTTGAAGTTTATAGCTTGTATTTTCATGAAATGAGTTCCTTGCAAATTTCTCTCCTTTAGGTTTTCTTTCTTTATATTTTTTAGGTACTGCTGCCTAAGTCACAACCCCTTGACGACTTTTTTGAGACTCTCTTATTGTTTTTTTCCATGTTCTGGGTCCATTTTTCCTCGTTAGACTCCATTTTTAGGTGGTTAGGTGGCATTTTTTTTAAATGCAGGATAACAGATTAGATTTCTCGGTCTTTGGCCGAGACTGGCCCCAATGTAGGTGTTACTCCAGATTACGTATCCCTCAGCGAATTTTGCCAACTTACCATCATGGCGAATGCCAGTGAGCGGCGGCCGTTCATCATGATGGAAAACTGTCATTTTGTTGGCGATTTTTGGCAGTTTTATAAAATGAAATACAAGATTTTTTTTTTTCAGTTTACTCTCTAGACGTTTTCGTATTTCTTGGCCTTAGGCCTAGATGGCTTGAATGGTATACATTCGAGAAACCTGGCCAAGCAGAAACCTTGGATCAGTGATTGTTGAAGGGTGCTACTTCACAGTCCGTCCGCTGGTTTTCTTTCCTGAAATTGGGCGAGAACTTCAGTAAATCGGCTTGTGATGTATTCTCACTGATGTCATTCCTATGCCTCTCTTCTGAGGTTTACATTCTTCGTCGTTCTTTTTCTGTGGTTTGTTCGTTGTAGTAAATTATATCATGCCTGAATGGTTGACTTTTTTTTTTGTGGAATTGCCGTGAGTGGAGTGGGCTGTGAATGAGGGTTTAATTGCGTTAGAGTATGAGTGTCCCGTATGTAGGATCTGATGAGATTGCGGGCTAGGCATAATGTGGATGATGCCTCTCATTAGTGGTGTGAATTAAAAAAAAATCTTCCTGCTAATGTAATAAATATTCCCATACACATTTGATCAAGACCAATAAAGGTTAGTACTTCGTGTTTTTAACTTCGTTGAATTGAGACAATTACGAATATCAGGCTTTTTTTCTCAGCATTCAATATTTTAAAGTTTCGGGCATAACTCGAATGTGATCAAAATAGGCAACAAGGGTGAAGTGGGGGTGGGCGGGAGGTCTTCTTCCCACAACCCCTTCACTGATTCTGGAAAATTAACATGGCCTAAAAATATCGTAAACAACATGACAGGTCAGTTGCCTTGTTGCCATATGTTTTGGAAACACTTAAAAAATTCAATAGGAAGGGCTGTGCATCGTTATCAAGTAAGATATTGAATGGTAATAAAAGACATTAGCGTTATTTTTTTGGGGAAAAAATATTCTTTAGAAAGAAAGGAAAATTGGGAAACTGTGCAGAATAAAGGCTTATCAAGCCGGTTACCAAAATTGCTCGTATACTCTAAAAATGAGGTGAAGGAAATTTCTTGGCTGTGAGCTTATCATAGCATTATCAGAGCATCAGTTTTTTTTGGAACGTTGCCAAAAAGATCGGTGGTCCACGGCAGCCATTACTTTTTGAAGAAACACAGAGGTGAATCCGCCATGTTTACAGTGTTTTTTTTGGGCCCTGGTTAAAACTTTAGAATTATCCCAGTCACCAAAACTCATGCTATACTCTTAAAATCGAGTCTGAGAATTCTAAGTACCGTGTCTGTGCGTGAATCGTAGTGTACTCAAAGCCTGACTTGTATCTTGGACGATGGCCATGTTTCTTTCATATGCAAGGGTATTTTTTGCAAATTGGTATTTTTTCTGAATCAGTGAAAACCTGGTGGAGGTGTCCCCCACCAAAACTCCAGTAAACCGTTACGCGTTCTCCCCAATTTGAAAGCACAGTAAAAAAAATGCTTCTCTACATACAGTTGTTGCTAACGTTAATGAAAGGAAAGCAGGACATATTTATCCAAGAGAACGAAACTTCAATGGTCATATTCTGATCTTAGCAAATTCCATGCAACAACATCACTTGAGTTTTTTTCAAAACATTTTAAAAATTCCTGACTCGCAAAATGTCAATCCATGATGACATCATCCGAGAATGATTATCAGAGAAGGAAGTTAACGCCTTTGGCGACCGAGATAATTCTAAAGTGTGACCGGGCCCTGTAATTTTCCTGAATCAGTGAAGGGTTAGTGGGGGGGGAGGAGTCTCCCTCCATCTTGGGGTATTCCCTCGCTGTCCATTTCGATCACATTAGTGGTGCGCTTCCTGAATCGGTAACTGGCGAATCAGTATTTTCCTGTAAAGTTCTTAATAGGCAAAGAAGTGTTCTGCACTCACTCAAGCAACTGTCCAAATGTTATTGCACTGTGGCAAAACCTAAGAAGGAAGTTAACGCAACTGGTGACAGAGGCAAGCCTTTAATCTGTACTCACGCCGAAAAGTGGAAAAAAAAAGCCTTCAGAACAAACTTTGGAGAAGTAAAATTACCTATCATGGAAAACCAAACAAAAACCATACAAAATCAAACTAAACCATCTTGACAAGGTTACCAGAAAACCATATTCAAAGCCAATCGCCAAGCACTGTAAGGGATGCGTAATTTGGAGTAGAGCCCCAATGGATAATGTTCAAGAAAAGTTGGTGGAAAAGTAGGGTCTTGATTTTTTTTTAAAAAAGAAACTATATCAAGAAAATAAATTTGGTGAGAAAACAAGAAAAAAAGCAAAGGGTTGTGACATGCATTAATGCCGATTTTTTTTTTTTCTAAGAAATTTCAGTGTTTTTATGTCAAAACTGTAATGCAATTATTTGATAATTATGGGAAAAGTGCAGAACAATCCCATCCTGCCAAGCTGCTTTTGACAATGTCTGCAAATCTCAAGTTATACTCATGAAATTGGTCTGAGAATTTTCTGCATGGTCAATCTCCACACTGCATCTGATCATGACTTCTTTTCTAGATGTGGCCATGATGAATTTACATTTTTCATGAGCGTTTTAAGAAGGACGTGTATTATTTCCGTAATAAACTTTTTTGTGAAAACTGTTAAATCTATCTTCCTTCTATAAATAAGTTTCATGGATGATGCCATGATGGATTTACGTTTTATGAGCTGGGAATTTTTATAAATATATTTAAAAAGGAGTTGCCTAGGTTTTCCAAAGCTTCCGGAATATACATTTTTGGAAGGTTAAAACAATATTCTCTCCACAACTAATCCGTAAAGATACGTGAGTTTCTTTGGAAAACATCTTATTTTTCCCATTTTCACCATGCAGGCTTTTCTAATATAACAGTTTTCTGGTGCCTTTTTTATCTTATGTTTTTCGGTAGCAGGGGTGTGTGTGTGTGGGGGGGGATACTCCCTCCACTAGGCTTTTACCAATTCAGAAAAGTCACTGGGTTTGAAAAACGTGTGTGAAATATTATTTCACTACCACAGACTTCTACTTTGCTAACGTACCAATGGGCAAGCTAGGATGTGCAAATGCAGTATGCAGATGGACCACATACACAAAATTCTCAGACTAATTTTAAGAGTATGGCTTGCGTTTTGGCAAAAAAAGGAACTTGTCATGTTGGGATTGTTATGCAGTTTACCCAAATTATCAAACAATATTGTATATTAGGAATGTAGATGACCAACAGGAACCTAAAAGTTGCATCATTATTGCTTCAGTTCAGAGATGAAAAATGAATTTTCAGATGTCATTTCAAATTTACGAAAGCCTAGATCTCACAGTGAAATTATTCTCTCAATTATCGAATTATTTGCAGTTGTATATACAGTGTTCTTCATCATTAATCCAATTTCAAAGATTGTATTGTTTTAAGGAGTCTTAGACATAATATATCTATGGATAAAGTTTGAAAAGTGCAAAATTATCTTTATATACAGTTTCACTCAACAAAAATTATTTTTGTAGATAAATTTGATAAACATTTGTACTCTAGGAAATCTGCTGCAACCACAGTAAATACCATTATAGACATGTTTATGATTATGGGCAATATTGTTATATACAGATTAAGAAATAAATTTATGCATAGCATTATTTCTCTTGGACAGAAAGGTAAACCCTTTGAAATGGTGGAAACTTCATGAGAAATATTTTTCTGTTCTAACTAAGCTGGGGAAATGTATTTAAGCGCTCCACCCAGCTGGCTACTGTGTACAGTGAGAGTGTTTTCAGTGGCTGGAAATGTATATGAAAAGAAAAGGAAAACAGTTACCTGACAATGCCAAGGAACTTATTTCTTCATCATAACTTGCTCTTGTTGATTTTTGAGTACAAATAAAAATCGTTTGATTTTGTACTTTTACCATCTTTAAGTTTTTTAGATATCAAATCAGACATGCGTGAAATGTTATTTTTAAACAAGTAGCCTAAGATTTGTTGGAATTAATAATTTGCAACACATCATATGCTAATTGTTGTTGTTGAATTGGGATTAATCACTGGCAATAATTTTAAGTTATTATGAAAATTGATCACAATTTAAAGTTTATGGTAAACAGAGTACCTGTTACTGTCATTTTTTTTGTCATTTAATTCACTTAGTTGAACTTAAATTTTTGCCTATCGGAACCCCCAAAAAACCAAAACAAAACAAACTATTTGCAGTTAGTTAAATCGTTGAATTCTTTTACTTTTAAAAAATGTTTACTGATTTTAGTGCTGATAAAAGATGAACAATAATTAGTAAGGAATGATTGATCAATATATCTAATGAGGGAACCACTTTTGTGGAAGCTCGCACTTTGAGACAAGACATATCACAAATGATAGTCCCTAAGTTCCTTTATATTGTATGTATGATCTCACCTTGATTGGCACAGAATGACCATTGCTGTCCTTGTGCCATAAAACAGCCAACTAACCCCAAGTTCCTTATTAAAAATATGAAATCAGTTTTTTGTGAATAGCATATAAAATTTTTTTTCATTAATATTTAAAGTCCAAAAATCACACTTTTTAGGTGAAGTTTGATATTTTTTATTCGCACTGTATATGAAGATAATAACTTTTGAACTCAATTTGAATAAAGAGGGTGATTGCATTTAATGAATAAAATTATAAAATTACACGAAAGGTCATTCAGAGTATTTTAAAAAAATTTATAAAAACTAAGCTTTTTAATACCAATATTTGGCGCATTTGGCTATGGTTTAGAAGAATTGGCGATATCGGCATGAAGTATAAATGTTTCGTCAAAAAAATTTCAAACAAAATTGTTCTGAATAAAATCAAAATTGATGTAACACATCAAAATGAAATGGGTCAATTCTAGCGGTAACGGAAGGACAATTTGTCAACTAAAAGTAATATATTTTCACTTTTATCAAAAAACAATATTGACGTTTTTAAAATCTGATGACTACATCTTTATCTTCATTGTAAAAGCTCCCTAGAAAATAAAATTAAATATTTGCTCAGAAAATTTTTAGAAATTTCCATTTTAAAATTAGGTAATGGAAGGACATTTTCGGGACATTATGTTCACCAGTTTTTTCGTCATGAAAATTTTGATAAACCACAAGTGACAAAATTGTGAAAAAATTCTTGGGTGTTACTCAGTGTTAAGTTACTTTTTCATATCCAGTTTGTAACAAAAAACAAATCAAGTACTGAAAAACTAAAATTAATGAAAGTAATGGAGGGACAAAACTTCTCAAATTGGAAAAAGTTATTTAATCATACATATACAGTTATTAGATACAGAAAATATTATATATATGTGTGATTATTGAAATCGCAGGCTTATTCTGCAATGATAGAATTTGAAAACTTAAAGTTAGTGATATCGTGTGCATGAACCATTCGTCAAAACTTGAGGGGATTCCAAGTTTTTAATAATTTGTTAAACAATTAATAAAAAGATTAAGAAATATCAACTTCATACAAAATAATTAAATTATTATAACTATAATTTAGTTAAACATTATCCTATACTATATGACAAGTAAGATTCATAAAATAGGGATGTAAAACATGCTTAATTTAGTGCTTAAAGACAAACAAATTGATTTTAACAAAATTTAACCCTGAAAAATACATGGAATACTTTATAGTTTATGGGGAGTAGTTTGTGGTTTAAGATCTGCAAACCTGGCAGCAATAGCTTTATTTTATAAATATTCATCTTGATCGTTTTTGTCCAAGGCACTAGTATTATAGTGTTATTATGGAAATTCAATGCTGGAATAAAAAATTTTTATAAATCAACAAATTTCATCACGCGTTTTGGATTCTAACGTGGGAATTTGAATCATCATCGGGGAAGGATGGTGCGTTATTTTCTGACGGCTGGGAATGACATTTAGGCACAAGGGCGGGTAAGTTGAAGGGCATGGCACTTAATAGGTTCAGCAGGGCATTGCGCCCTTCTATTTCGCTTTAGATGAAACACTATGTATAGGATATTGTTTAACTAAATTTTATAGTTATATTAATTTAATTATTATTTTGTATGAAGTTGAGATTTTTTAATCTTGCCATCTGGCAACACTGACATTAGATTGCAATAATCACGCACACCTTCCGCTCGCCTTTCACATATACTTAACTCGGAACTAAAAAAAATACTTACCTGCAAATGAAAACTAAAAAATTTAAAGAAAGAAACAATAGGAAATAAATTAAGATGTCATTTAAAGGAGTTAGTAGTAGTAACAGTGTACTTGTATGAAAAATTAGAAATTGACAAGTTTCTGTATTTTTTAAGTGTATTTGGAGTGAAAAAAAAAAAAATGGCCCTTTGGCAGGCCATCTGTTCTGCCCTAAATTTTTTTCTAAATGAAACATTATGTAAGGCAATAATATTGAAATATGGTTATTTTGTTTGTACAGAAAGTACATAAACTATTTAATTGAATTGCAAGTAAATCGGTATATTTAAAATACAAATCATACTAATTTAAATACTTTGTGAACAAATCACACAACACAGTATTGATAAAACCCATGAGAGTTTTTTTCATATTGACAAGTTCAATCACATTAATCTTCTACCTATGAACTTTGTGCTCCTTTTTAACCAGTTGTGAGACATAACATTTGATTCAATGATAAGGAAGTAGACTTAATGCTGAGAAAGTATACTTGAGAAGGGTAATAATATCTTACAAAGTATACTTAAATTAAAAATAAGATCATCCTTTATTAATTTCTGATTTTAAAGTATTTTTTTTTTTTTAAAATCCAACCGGGTTTTTAATGGAGTTTAAGTGTTTTTTTTTTAGGCTGGGCAAAATCAGCCCAAACCTGCATAGAAGCCTTAAGCTGACACTGGATCCAGCAACTGTTTTGGCCTGCTTAAAAAAAAACAGTTTGTTTCTTTGCATGTTAGAAAGCAGTTTTTCAAATTGTTTGGCATTTTTGTTTCTATCACTAACAAATATGCAGGGCTTGACAGATCCAGTCACCATTGGCTATTAGATTTTTAAAGGAGTATTCATCCTAAGCGTTTTTCGAAGGGCCCTCCGCCCTGCCCGCCTTCGAAAGCAAAAATCCCATCCTACATGCCTTTAAAATGAAAAATTGCCGCTCTTTTTACCCTTAAAACAGCAAGATAGCACCCTGTGTAATCCCTTTGAACGTGACTGAATTTCTGGAAACGACTCACTGACATCTAATTGTAAAACAGTACTTTTCTTTCAGTACCTTTTTCTTTTGATCACAAATTTTCAGTTCCTATGTCACCAACTTAAAAGGAGCTCATCCCCTCCTCAGTTGAAACTAGACATGGTGGTTGAACTAGACCTTAGAAACTCGAATTGCACTGTCCAAAACGATACAGTGTGCATGCCCACAGACTAGTGCTTCTGAATTCCTTGGGGGTGGTGTAAGAATTGAGGAAACGTTGTATTTCGACAAATTAGAAACTCGAAATGCACCGAATAAGTCGTCAACGGCATATCGGGGAAGGGGCCTGGAAACCTCCCCCCATCCCTTTTCTAGGCTGCTATTGGAGCTACGACCAGAGATTCATAACTTACCAAAATGAGTGTTTTTTGGGTACCGGTTTCCGTTATGATACAGGAATGTATTGAATAACGAAAAGGTACAGTATGACGTTACTACGAAAACACCAAACGGAAATAGTATGGGAGTATGTAACGTTATTATCACTGAAAGGATGACGGTAACGCAGGGTGTCTACTCAAATTCTGTTTCGAACTTCAATGACTTTTCCAGACCAAATCTTAATCGATTTCCAGTCACTAATTACAGTAAACACCACCTAACAAATTACAATTTACATAATTAAAATAAGTTTTAAGGCCATAAATTCCATTAATGTAAACCCCAAAGCCATTTATAACTCAATTACAGTGAATTTACAAATTCAAAAACTGT
>QLNU02015360.1:236340020-236350391 GCA_006491805.2 Dysdera silvatica
AACTATGTTGAAAAGTGGTTTGTTTGATTGGTTGTATTAAACTTTTCTTTGGATACTTGATTTGTTTTGCTATTATGCAGACAATGTGTGACAGCGGAGGTGAACTCGATGTTATTATATCAGAACAGAGCATATCTGGTGTTGGCGGTTTTACTGCACGACATGGGCCAAGTACACATAAGAAAAAACGGCAAAAGCGTGATGAGTTGAGTTGGGAAGAGAAAGAGAGCAGAAATCTACGGGAAAAAAAAAATCAGCTCGAGCTGTTAAATGATCCAGCTTCCAAAGGATAGTTAAAACCAGTACATGGAAAATATTTTAAATGTAGGTGTGTTGCATGTAATGGTGAAGTTTTGTGTGGTAAAAGCGAACTGCAAAAGTATACCAAAGGTATGAAGCATATGAAATTAGTAAAAATATTTTTAAGTAGTACTTCCATCAGTTCTTTTATGGTTAAAACTGATGATGACGAAGCAAAAATCCATATGTAGAAAGTGAAAGAAGAAGAAATCAAACTTGCAAGTTTTTTTGATGAACACAATGCAGCATTTCAGATAGTCGATCGTCTTGTACCTTTGGTTAAAGGTTCTTTCCTGATTCTAAAGTAGCACAAAATTTGCATTTAAAGCTTTCAAAATGTACTAATTTAGTAAAAAATATTATTGCCCAGTTAGAGATAGATGAACTAGTTAATGATATAAAAGCAACTCTGTTTTCAGTAATTGTAAATGAGTCCACCGATATTGGGATGTACATATTTCTTTGTGTTCTCGTTAGATATGTTTCACCACTCATTGGCCAAATAAGAACAAATTTGCTAGGACTTATTTCAATTGATGCAAAAGGCTGCTCTGCAGAAAGTATTTGCAATGCATTCAAAAAATATTTATTATCTAAAGTGATCCTGCTGACGAATATCGTTGGTGTATCAAGCGATGGGGTAAATGTTATGGTTGGTGCCAATAATTCTTTTGTGAATCGTTTAATTCTCATGTTGTGGAAACGATGCTACTGTTACGTATTTGCCATTCGGCAGCTTCAGTTGCAAGTAAGGCTTGTGAAAAACTACCTTGGGCGCCTGAGGAACTAGTTAAAAATATTTCAGTGTATACTGAATTGGAAATGCTAAGCGCTGTGCGGAATTTATAGAGATACAAGACTTCCTAAATATATAGACAGAAAAAATTAAAGCCTATACTTACAAGATGGTTATCAATGCACCAATGTGTGTCGCATCCTTGAAGTTTGGCTCGCATTGCAAAATTATTTTTAAATAGCAGTTTTTGAAGACAAGTTGAAGAGTACAGACTGGGTTTTATCAGAACTGAACATGCACACTAAAACATATTTGCTGTTCTTGAAATACACGCTAAATGTCATGAATTCATTTAATGAACTGTTTCAAAGTCTCAAAAATTTAATCCATGTTCTTTCCGAAAATGCAGTAAAACCTCTTCGAAAAATTGGCCAAAACTTTTTGTCAGCCAATGCCCTAAAACAAATGCAAAAAAAAAAAAAGTTTCATGACCGAACAATTTTGTTCACTTTGAGAAAGCGTCCGGAGTGTGAAAATCTGTCAAAAGAACAGCCTAAACAAGGTGTAGCTGAATTTCAAAAACGATGCTTAGACTTCTATATTGCTGCAGTCAGTGAAACTCAAAAAAGGCTACTAATCAACAAATCAATTTTAAAGCAGATGAAATTGTTGTCAGCATATGTGGCACTAAATTCACAAGCAAAACACGAACTTCAAGAACTTACTCATTTGAGTGAGCATTTTCATCATTCAATGAATTGTACATGGAGTGGAAAAATCTGCCACCGTTTTTTAACGAAACCCAGAGAAAAAATTGATGGCTATGGAAATAGACACCATGTGGGATGAAATATTTAAAGCAAAGGATTTAATCATGAATTGAAATTCCCTCATTTGAGTAAGTTAGCCAAACTTGTTTTAAGCTTACCGCATTCAAATGCAGAATCTGAACGTATCCTTTCTATAATGAATGATGTGAAGACAAAGAAGAGATATAGGTGACGTTACGTTGAATGCGGTAGCAGTAATTCGCTCGTTATTCCAATCAAAAGACGTCAGTTGCCGCACTTTTTAAGTCAAAAGCAATACTTTGAAGCTACACAAGGTAGATATATATTGGGCATAATTGGAGCAAGTTTTCTAAATGAATATATACCTTATTAATTTGTTGAATGAAATACACACACATGTAATTGAAGCGGTCGTTGTTAAAAGGGGATATGTTACAAAATCAATATTTTGAGAAAAGCGTTAAAAAAAAAAAAAAGGTTGAATTTAAAGGACATTTTTTTTCACATTTATTAGTCGCAATATACAGTTGCAGGAATTGTATGGTACAGTTTTTGTGCCGTTTTACATCGAAAGACGCACGTGTCTAAATATGGAAATATGTGAAAACATATTTTCTAATAAAAAAAATTGAGGGAAATTTCGAGCCGGTGTGGGAAATTTTCTTCGGACGGGTTGGCAATACTGGCGTGAGAGTCACTTTACCGTCAAGAGTATACACTAATCACATCCACGTAACCCCATCTGCCAATCGGAAATGGTTTTTGAACGCTACTCAGCCCTGGACGCAGACACCTCCGTGTTTTTGCATAGCCATTATCATGACATTTAGCATATTTAAAAGCGATTCCTTGAAAAGTTTAACCTTTATTTCAGCATCTTTCATGCTTGATACCTTTACAATTTGCTTGGGTATACAAAATAGCTTTGGTGTCGTTATTTTCCTAACAAATTTGTAAAAAAATTAGAGGAGCAACATTTTGATGGATAACTGAATGCACCATCTGGCAACGTATCGAAGTTAAGGTAGTTTTCCATGACTTTTACAGATTCTGGACCAAAAACTTTGTTTTTCCCCTGACCTGTAGGGATGATTTCAAATTCCCTGACAATTCCAGGTTGCACAGGAATCCTGAAGAAAGGTTGTATCACAGAATCGAGGAAAACTGTATATTCTGCCCCTACGATTTGATTACTACCTAATCTATCTGCAAAGTATTTAATTTCCATGTGTTGTTGAATGATACGTCTATAAAACTCACCCAAATCTGGAATATTAATTACAACTGCCGTTAGGTTCTTTAAATCTTAAAAAAAAATAAAAATAAAAATGTAACTTTCAATAACCTTTATTTCGACACTGGCGTAAGGTTTAAAAACACGACGTTTCGGGAGCCAACTGCTCCCTTTGTCAAGTGAAGGCAGAAATTCTGCCTTCACTTGACAAAGGGAGCAGTTGGCTTCCGAAATGTTGTGTTTTTAAACCTTACGCCAGTGTCGAAATAACTGTTTGTTATGGAATCTCCTGGTGAAACTCTGTATTGTTTCGTTTCAATAATCTTGCTATACTTAATGATATGGGAGCAATTTGAAGCAACCAAACAAAATATTTCCAAAAATAATTCAACCAAATCAAGTTTTAACAGACAAACAGCATAAATATTTTATTTACATATTTCATAAAAGTGCTATGAAGTATATAGTGATAAAATTCTGAGAAAGTACAGCAAACGATAGAATGTATACCATAAAATGATGGCGCATTTAGAAATATACATTAAAGAACGTTATTAAAAATTAACACTGTAATATACAAAAACATCCTTACAGATGAATATTACAATTTGCATAGATAACATTTGGTCAACAAAGGAAAATCACATTTTTTTCTGAACAAATAAGCTATAGAAGAAAAGAATATACAAAAATATGTATATATAGCAATATCACAAAATTACATTGCAATTTTTCACATTAACTCATCTAACAAACTGCAACTGTAAATAACTTTTTATACTGTAAATAAATTTATAACATTTTGTGTGAATTATATACTAAATGTTAAAATTAAAGTTTTGACAGTAATCTGCCAGTGCCAAAGTGTAAACGGATAAATTTTCATAGCTCAATATTTTCATAATAAAATGTGTTAATTTACCTCACATTTAACAAATTTTATTATACTAATTAATTTCAACTATACGTTATTTTAATAAAAATTAATAGGAAAATGTGGACATTTTTACTTTCTTAAGACATACACATTTTTGCTTTCAGAACTAAGTTATATCAGTCACATAAGCAGGATTAATAAAAAATTTATTTCAGATGATATATGATTATATTCCCTTTTCAGTATATTTGAATAGATCTGACAGAGCAGCCATGGGTAAAGATTCTCATATCTAACAAAAAATCCCACATTGTCTTAAATGAGAAACATTTACATAAAAGTGTTTTCATCAAATGTATATTTACGATTCACAATGTAGTTTATACATGGAAAATAATACATAAAAAAACAAAATTATAAATATGCATGAGATAGTTGTGGATATAAATTTTACAAAATGGAAGCAAGTTCAAATCTTATAGTCTACTGCAAAGCATATATCACATTCTAGGACCTAGGCAACTAACAAGTATCACTTTAAAATTAATTCTTGAGGTGTGAGATAGTTAATAGCTTTAATATAAAATTGGGTTGGCAATTGAGGGTTACAAGGTTAATATGTGCATCAATTTTTAAGCCACTGAAAAGACAGCAATTTTATAATTGAAAAGCATATCCTGTAATAGGATCTGAGTGTTTCAAAAGATCTCAGCAGCAGAAACAGAGGGTATAAAACTGAATATCGGAGGCAAAAGTATATGTTTCAAAGTGAGGTAATTCAAAGATTCTATTTAGTTGTGTAACTCCTAACTAGTACACAGTAGTACAAATGCCAGAACAACAGGGAATAATAAAAGTTGAATAGGACCGATTTCGGCAAATAAATTCAGACATTTTGAATTGTTCCTATATTTCTACTTACATTTTAAAACATATGACATGACTGTGGAAGTCCCATTGTACATTTGATTGTACACTAACCCAAAGAAAAAGGGTTAAAGTAAAAATGAAATAGTACCATTTATGTTAGCATTAAATTCGTTTGAATTAATATTTTTGATTAGTAAAAAAAAAGGCATTTTAGAAATGTTTAATATGAGGTAATTTGTTTTGAAGAAATATATATATAATAGTAGAATGTCATATTTCATTATCAATCACACAAATTAGATTGGAAAGGGCTTATTAAGAATGCATAAACGTAACTGATGGTCCTTAATTATTATGACTAGCCTGAAGATATGTATATGTGTGTGTGTATATATATATATATATATACAAAATTGGCACTGGCACTAAGAACTCCACGTGGAAGTCTGAAAATAACAATGAACCAAGTCATCTAAAATTAATTTTGAATTAAAAGCTATTTACTATGTATTTATTACCTTAACATTTAAACACATGATGATGTTAAAATGTCAAAGCAGGGATATCTCCCATCCACTAGTTAAATAAAATAAATTTACTTAAACGTTTTGGTTTCACGACTCAACGGAATATTAAATTTCAGCGTTATTAGTTAATAAAGAAAGGGGTGGTGACTAAGTTAAAAGAATTTTTATGCAAAATAAAGAACGTTCAAGACATTTAAATGAAATTAAATATAGAACTGATGTTTGTTATCCATACGAAAAGAACAATACTTGTCCTAAACAGCTTCACTTTGAATAAACAATAACCAAAATATACCATACAGCTAATATTCTCAATTCAAAAATGCACTTTCATTCTAGTATTTTGCCTACTGGTTTGTATTTTACAGTGCAAGGACAGCAAAGGTCATGCTGCCCCAGCACCTACAGTTTTCTATGGAATCCAAACTTCTTAAGGAAGGATCTAGAAAATCAACCCCCAGGACTATATAGTGAGCAGCGTGCGAGTTTTTTTTTCTTAGCATCATTTGGAGTCAAATCCAAGTTAATGGCACGTTAAACCTGTTATCACTGCACTACCATCTTTTTGCCTAGAACAATGATCTAACATAGTTTTTAACTTTCTTACTAAACAATCCCAAAACTATTTTCAATTAGTACGCAATACCCTCGACCAGTATTTCTCAAAGTGTGGTCCATGACGGCTTAGCAAGTGGTCTGCAGGATCACCACTAAATTTCAGAAAAAAAAAATTGACTACAAATTTCCGGCATAGCTAGAATTTAGGTTCGAGTGAGATTTAAGGAATTTCTCATAAATATTACCTGTTATAAACCTTACCTTTCGGCGATTCGTGAAAGTTTTGAATCCTTAGAATACACCAATGTTCTCTACAGTGTTTATTATTTAATTAATAAATCAATGATGTCATTTTCATTGTAAATTTGACAAAATAAGATCGTAACTGACACTCTTTTCATCAAATAGCATTACTCTAAAAATTATTTTGTTTCAGGTGGGTTTGGCAACCAACCCATATTTTAAGAACATGGTCGGAGATTTTAGAGATTTTCTGCCAAAAGTTCATGCTTTTTTAAAGTAAAAAAAACTGAAAAAGCTTAAAAAATTTACCACAAAACGAGCTAAAATTAACTACAAATTATATTTCAATGAATGAATAAGTCTCTCCTACCGGAGCCCTTATATACGTATAAAAGCCTGCCAATAAATCACATAAATCGAGGGTTACTCTGGTTATGTTTTCCTTTGGGAGAGGTGTGGGGGGTGAATATGATGGTGGCTAAGTAGTCTAGACTGTAGTGGCAGACCACATGCGCTTGTTCGTACCCCATCGCACCAATGCTGGACAACAGATCGATCTTTCTACACATGTGCATGGACTTGTAGGTACTAGTAATACCGAAACATGCTGTAAATTAGCTAGATTTATTAGCATCTAGCTGTTAGACAGCGGTATTGCTAAGTATTTTTATATTAGCATCGTATTTTAAGAATAATTAATCGTAATATGTGAGTATCGTTTTTTTTATTTTATTTAAATACACTGTGCATGAAGATACTGAATTAACAGATAGCTATTTTTGCCTATTAGTCAAGTAAATGGAAACACTGATAGGAATTTTTTGCAAAGTCAACGCACATGCACAGAAAGATTGATCTGTTGGTCAGAAGGGGCACAATGGGATGCGTGCCACTATGGTCTAGTGCTAAGTAGGGCTTAATATTATTAATCATAGTTAGCAACCTTAATTTCAGGCAATATGTATTTTTTAATGGGGGAGAAATCCCCACCCAGTCGTCCGTGATAAATAAAAGAATGCTCAAAATGGTCTGTGAGTGACCAAAGTTTGAGAAACACTGCCCTAGATAAATCCCTTCTTAGTGGTTCATGTTTTGATAAATAATAAGTTTGTTAACTAATGATTTCTATTTGGTAAGCCATACCAAATAGAGATTATTAGTCATACTTAATTTGTTTATGTTATGTCATCACAAGACTGCATAACAAGTTGTCCAAGATAGAACTAGTGGCTTAATATGACCTTCAAACCACGATACATTTATTTATGACCAAACTTTTTAGGGTTTAAATGTAATCTGGTAAGTTAAAAACTGTGGTTATAACTATTGAACAATTAGGTTGTTCATTGCACATTTCAAAGTTGTTTTCAACACTGGCAAAAAAAATAATAAATAAATCATAATTTGGAACCATTTCTTACAACTTCAGTTCATACCTAACAATTTGTGTTCTGTGACACAAAGACAGTTAAGATCATGTTGCACTAGGACCTACTTTTCTAAGGGATCTAAACCTCTGTCTGGAAATCAACCCGTGGAATATGGATTGATAGAAAAATCGTAAGTGTTCAGTACCAGCAAGGTTCAAACCTGTGTTTGCAGTAGGGTAGACAAGCATGTTACCATTAAGTAACCATAAAGCTTCATTACTATGTATAAAACTAAGATATTCTTTAATGCAAGCATGAACATCTCACAAAAATGCTTAATAGGACGTATTGAAAAAGATAAAAATGTAGCTATGGTAATGAGCTAGGTGGCAAAAGTCGTGGTTGCATCCCCATATGATGTATGTGAAATATTTTGTAACAATATCTTTAGGTGCAATTAGTTCAAAGTTTTGTGTTTTAGGCCATTTTACAGTGAAAATTAACTATTTCTAATATTAAATTGTGGATCAATTTTTCAATTTTTTTAATTCATATTTCATAGTGCTAGGATCCATAGTTTAGACTACTCGTAAGAAAATATTACCTTGGGAAGAATTCAGTGGTGAAGAAAGGTACAAAAGTATTGCTGCAATTTACATATTTATTTCTGCATTCACAATTCACATTTAGCAAAAGGAAATCAAATTTTGTTTTCAAATTTTGGCATAATCTGCATGTCAAGAAGCCTTGCTCTTATAAAGTTGTGTCTAGCTGAATGTCCAAACACTTGATTCGACGAAGCTATGACATCTTTTACGATCCTTTCTATAGCCTGGCTGTGGCAGGGAAGGTTGAGCAAGTCATCAATAGCCAGAAGCGATGTTTCGTCTTTGTTAACGATTTCTTGAAATGTTTCCGTCAGCAAAGATCTTGTGATCGAAGGTTCAGTCATATTAGAAGCAGGCCAATCAATTATTTCTACATAATCATCTGCAGCAAAGTTCAACTGAGGAATGTCAAACTTCCTTATATCCAAGTCACCCCGATCTGATTGCAGGGTTCTCACTTCCATGATACGCTCAGCAGTTAACTTTCATACACAGCTTCTTTTATACTTTAACACTGCTACTAAGAGATTCTCTAGGTAGGTCCAAAAGGCATTGTTTTCAAAAACACTGTGAATCAATTTCTTTCTTTTAGTCATCCTTGAGGTACCAAGTGTGAACCATCGTTAGCCAGAGGTTTCTTAGAGCATGTTATTCTATGGTGATTCATTATGTGGAACCACACTGGTTCATAAATACACATACATTATAAAGGCTACTAAATCTTTAAGAGCACGACTGTGGTAAGTTCTGGTTACACAAAGACATAAGATATGGTAAGTAGTCGTTAGCCATCGAGCATGATTTACAGGTCTTGGGAGATTTTCAGCGAGATTAGAAAGACAGTCACCAAGGGCCACTGCATAACACATTTGTAAGAAAAAGTTTTGTTTTACTTAAATCTTCCAATTCTTGGTTAGTAGTCCAGAAATTGCAGTTGATTGGTTCAAAATTGATGACAAGAAATTTTTTACAAGTCCCCAGTACTTTTCCAATTGGACCAGTGAAACCAGTGGGACCATATGGTTTCCCTGTCTGTTATTTCCATTAGATGGTGCAAGGGTAGTTCATTGCAATGCAACTGACAGATTTCCCACTGCAAGGCCCTATTGAGCAATGCCTCCAGCCAGCAAATGACACCAGTGTGCTTTCCGATGTTTTTAGACTCCCTGTCTGATCCAACACAGGTAAGGGTGGACAAGGGAACACCACTTTTAGTAAGACATTTTCAAATAGTCTGTGCGACTTCTTCAGTAGTTCTATGGGATGCAGATACATGATTTAAATACTTCCATCCTGGCTCCTGAACTAAGGAAATGTGTTCTTCTCAGGAAACCCTCAGATGCACATTTCCATCATTCCTCTGCTCCATGTAGTAATAAGATCTTTTCTTCCATCAAAGACTCTTAACTTCTAAACCAGGAAATAGTTGTGAAACTGTAATTTCTACCCTGGACTTCTTGCACTCACGAAATATTTTACTTTTGTCGAATACAGTTCCAAGTTTCTGTTTGTGCCCAGGTTGGGTGTTGCCCATATCAGCAACTAGAAATGATGCCAAAGATGCAGCAGCTCGGGTGGATACACTGTATCGATGGCAAATTCACGCAAAATTCGGTAGCCTCACGCGTGTTTGAGTACTGGATGATGATGAAGATACTGCCCAAGGTGCGGGAGTGAAGTCACCATCTGGAGTTTCTGTTGAGAAATCTGCATAAGATCCTACTTCTATATCTTTGGAATCGACAGCCACACGACTTGCTACTTATTTTCTTCTCTTCATCATTCTGGCCTGATCTTCATTCTTTCTAGTGGACCTCTTGAAGTTCTTTGTTGTTTTGGTATCAATACAGCTTATTACTATTTCCCTTGTTTTAAACTGGTCTGAAAGGAACTCATGCTCATTTGTAGGACTTTTCTATTGAGTCCACATCTGCATGACCAAAGACCTATACATTTACAAGAGTATATATCGAAAAGATCATCGATTTCGACAAGATAATCATCCTCTTTTTTCTGAAAGGCATCAGGTCATGGAACAAAATTATACTTGTTTAATGTTTATATTCTCCTTTACAATGATATCCTTGATTCTCTTCCTGGAAACTATTGGAATAGATGCTCTCATCCATATCTTTTCGAGAGGAACAGTAACTATCTCACTCATTTCAGCGGTAGAGGGGTCTTTGCCAGTAAGTTCTACCTTCTTTTGTAAACAAATCAAATTATATAAATGCAGGACACTACGAACTGTAGGTAA
>QLNU02015360.1:236350491-236362486 GCA_006491805.2 Dysdera silvatica
AATAGATGCTCTCATCTGTATCTTTTCAAGATGAATCATAAGTATCTCACTCACTTCAGTGGTGAAGGGATCCTTTCCATTAAGTTCTATCTTCTTTTCTTTTGTAAACAACTCAAATTACAAAAATGTAGGATACTACGAACTGTAGGTAACAAGGAATTTGCTAACTCCTCACGTGTCCCAATAACTTAAAAAATTTCTGACTTCATTTGATTTTTTCTCAGTGCCATTCTATACTACAAACTGAATTTGAAAAATACATTTTGTTACAGTGGAATTACAGTACGGTCAACAATGCCGTTGCCATCACATACACTCATGCTGTATCCACGGGCTGTGACAAGTTGCTGCAAGCAGTGCAAATGAGCTTTGATAGCAGAAAAATAGCATTCACACGGCAAATTTTTAACATGTTAGTCGCACGTGGAGTCAACACTAGGATTATTTTGTATAGTGTTTAACACTGATTCAGAATATGTCTTTAGTTTTTTGCAAAACTCATTTTTTGAGAATTATGTCCTCTTAAAGACGAGTTGGCAACCTTTTGGCAAGAAATTTGAATTTGAATTTTGTTAAATAAAATATAATCTTTTAATGGCAGTGAAACTGTATGTAAAAATGAATAAAACACAATAAATTATAACAATATGTACATTTTAAAAATGAATAGCTATCACAATGCAAAATGTCACAGTTCTTGCAGTCCAATTTAAAAGACAGTTCTTGGACATTGGCGAACTTTCATGGATTGAAATTACTAATATGGCATTTGAGCCAAGAATACT
The DNA here is from genome assembly GCA_006491805.2 of Dysdera silvatica. Taxonomy (NCBI): domain Eukaryota; kingdom Metazoa; phylum Arthropoda; class Arachnida; order Araneae; family Dysderidae; genus Dysdera; species Dysdera silvatica. The sequence goes on from QLNU02015360.1 coordinate 236,351,277, forward strand.
GGATCATTGGTCTATATTTGGGCGATTGTAATTGGTTATAAACCAAACTATGAATTTAATAATTGTATTTCTGCTTTTTACATCTATATCCAATAAATCTATAACAATTCGATTTGTGATTTTCTTTACAAATATCTTACACTGAATGCTGCAATATAAATTTTTCGTAGTCATCTTTAAGCGGGCATAATTTCTCGAAAAATGAGTTTTGCCAAAAACTAAAGACCTATTCTGAATCAACATTAAAAACTTTACAAAATAATCCTAGTGTCGACTCCAGGTGGGACGAACATGATAAAAGGTTCCCTTGTTAGTGCGAGTGCTTACCTGGCCATTGGCCAACATCCAACAATCGAAATTCGTTAAAATGGAAAGTACACTGCTCTCAATACTTCTTACTTAGGGACAATCCATAAATGATGTCACCCTTTATGAGGTTATTTTCGGCACTTGCATCCTATTCCCTTGTCATGAAATTTCCCATGGATTATGGTGTCTCACATACAGCACCCCTCCCCCACCCCCTGGACCATGACATCATTTATGGACATCCCCTTAGCTAAATAAATATTTGAATAAAACTTAAAAGTTAATGTTTTTCAAATCTTTTCTGCCTACCTTGCAATCTTCTTTATGATAGTCTAAACTGGGTCCTAATACTATAAAATATTAAATATCAAGCAAAAAAAAACAAAAAAATTGATACACGCTTTAATATTAGAAATAATTTTCATCATAAAATGGCCTAAACAATGAAATTTTGGACTAATTTCGAAAGCTAAAGATACTGTCACAGAATAATAATATTTCACACACATCATATGAGGACACAACCACAACTTTTGCCACCTAGCCCATTTCCATAGCTACATTTTCATTTTTTTCGATATGCCCTAATGCCTTATAATGACACATTATGCAACAAAATTAGAGTTTCGTTTCGCTTTCTTTTTGGTTTTACGGCTCAAAGACTACAGTGGTCATGCTGCGCCGGGACCTACTGTTTTCCGAGGAATCCGAACCTCTTAAGGCCTAGGGAACCAAACCCCGGACTACAGTGAGCAGTGCGATCTTTATGAGATCTCTGAGTAAGCGTTCTTTTTGCACTGCTGGGAGTCGAACCCGGATTAGCCGCGCAATAGGAGAACGCGTTACCACACTGCGCCACCGCAGGGCCTCACAAAATTAGAGAAATTATAGCATGCCATCCGTTAAAACATAAAATGGTAAATATTAAAGACGTTATATTATAAATTTGAAGTATATACAGTGAAAATCTGTCTATCATAATACTCTATGGACCAGAAAGAGATATCGCTATAGGCAGTTTAACATTATAGGCAAGGTTGAACTTAATATGCTATTATCTGTCAAGACTATGGAAAATATCAGTGTAGGCAATATCATTATATATAGATTTCACTGTATATACAAGCCAAGAATTATCTTTTAGCTAGCCTTGCTTTATAATATAACTCTTCATACATTAGAAATATTGTAAATCTGCTGCTTTAAGAATAAAAAGATTTAAAATTGACTTGGCCTCTTTATTTTCAGTCATCCACATAGGGGGAAAGCAATGAATTTTTCAAAACTGTAAAATCCATCTATACACGTTGGTGCTCAAAATAAAAGGGCAGTTTACAAAAGCAAATATAAATCACAGCATTGAGAGAACATAATACTACATGTTATGAGATTTATTACATAGCTTCAGAAATTTTAAGTGGAATACAACCACTAGCATGAATTATATGGGTGAAAGTAAGATACGCACAATGCAAAATATGTCGCATATAACTGTTATAATTGTGAATCGCTAGTACAGTAAATAGTTGCCTGGAGAATTATACATCTCTCAGAATAATTCTGTATACTGTTTACAAGATCTTTAATGAGTTCTTGCGGTAGTTGATATATTCACATAACAAAAAATTTAATTATGCACTTCCATATACTGTGAATTATGCATAAATTTAAATATCATCCTTTAATTTTGAGCACCATGTGTTATTAAAATAAAGCTAATAAATAAAAAGCATGAATATTTGTACTAAAAATCTATTTCAAAGGGATTTAACACTAAGATTATATTGTGGAAGGGTAGCAATGAAACATTACAATATGTATACAAAAGCTTAGGAAGCTCATAAAATATTCAGGTCACCACAAGAACAATTACATGAAATGTTGTATAAGTACATTATAAAGATAAAAAGTTTTATTAAATATATGTCAAAAAATGGACGCACATTGGAAATTGCTAAGAAAGTTGATAATTACGTCCAGTGTAATTAGATTGAGAAGATTGGGAGAAAAACACTGAGCAAATATAATTACATTTAACAGCAACATGTGACTAAAATAAATAAAAAGTTATAAATAAAAATGAGACAAAAGTAAAATTATTTACAATAAATTCATTGCATATTTATTCACTTTTGCACATGAACATATGTGCAATATTGCTACAGCAATGCATATTAAAATAAAATGGAATCAGTAAAAAGGTTAATGATGATAAGAGTGTTACATCAAATAATCACTTTCTGGATACCTTTAAGCATTTTAAAGTTATAGAGATATAAAATTGTGCAACCACTGTGGAAAAAATGAATCAAACATTTCAACATTTGCCATGCTTGGTGATTGTATATAAATCTAGAAAGGCTTATGCCCATTATGCCAATGTCAAATGATAAATACACCTTAACTTCCTAAAAAGTCTCTGAATATTAAAAAATCAGGTAAATATAACTTGCAATGCTTTTCACATTTATAGCTCACAAACTAAAGAATTATGTAGAGATATTAGATGTTATAATACTAGAAAATTCTTATGAAATAAAACTAATAAAACAAGGACCTCAAATTTTTTGGGGGAAAACACTATCGGTTATTATTGATCATTGACAATGCAAAATAGGAAAAGATTAAGATTTGTCTTTTATAGCAGAACGACAGCTGTGCTGGAACCTACCGTTTTCCCACGAATCTGAACCTGTGGTGTGAAGGAAATCAAATAAGAACGGGGGGGGGGGCAGAAAAACAGCACATATTCCCTGATACCATTGGGGGTTGAACAAGGGTTCATGGCATGATAGACAAATGCATTACCACACCACCAAAGTAGGGATCAATCATAAAATGGAAAAATTTTGCTCAACTTTAAGTTACAAAATTATACTGAATTTAAAGGTTACATCAGACAAAACCTTCGTATGTGTGTGTGAGCCAAATTATACTTTAAGTAATCATTGTAGAAGATCATATATTCTATGTAATATATAATTTATTATAAAAGCTTATTTGTGATGATGTGTATCTGCTTTGATTTCACCCATTAATATGTATCTACTTACGTTTACTGAAAGATATTCCTGCAAATAACAATCCATAGATATCTCAATATACTATCATACTATATATTCATTACTTCATGGTATAGTTTACTTTTATTTTAATATAAAAATAGCTACATGCTGTTATTTTTATCTTACGTTACCTGAAATAAATTAATATTTTTATACCTCATTGATCATTAAACATATTTAATTTTTTGAAATAAACTTCTATATTTTTTAAATTGGAACACAGGTGCTTTTTGGTTCTATAACCGAAAAACATCTAAGTTTAGAAACTAATATTTTATAAATCGATGTTTAGAAACCAATATTTTATAAATATGCTTTTTTTCAATAAGGAAAATTAGTTAAATGTTTCTAAAATTAAAACAATGGTAATTTTAGGTCATAACATTTTTTAAAACATCGATATAACATCAAATGAATATCGATGTTTCGAGACTGACATTTTTCAAACATCGATGACACTTTGTCGATGTTTTGCTAACAATGCTCATCCCCTCCTCATAGGTCAATTTTTAAATTTAAAAGTACTCTCAATTATTTTGAAAAATGTCAATAACATAATTATCAACCAACTTCTGCACATTTTTTTTTTTTAATCAAATAATTTTAAAAAAGCCACCTATGCTTATTTTCCTAATTTAGCTAATGTTGCTTAATTTGTAATAATTTCGCACTTTGGGATGGAGATACAGAAAGAAAGAAGATGAGGAGGAGAAGAAAAGAGCAAAAATAGTAACTGATCAATGAAAAGAAAGGTCACCAACCAGTAAAATAGTATGAAAAAGAAAAAGCAGATATAAAAATAAACGCAAATTAAGGGCATTCCATATGAAAAATGTTCATATATGTTGCTTGTGTTTTATGGCACAAAGGTAATAAAAGTCATATTGTGCCAAGACTTAAATTTTTCAGTAAATCCAAACCCTTTAAGGCCTAGAGTAGTGCTTCTCAAGTTTTATGAGGCCGCAACCCAGTAAATTCCTTTTTATAAGACTTAAAGGCCCAGTCCCAACAAATTTACTTATAACACACTTCCATTTTTTAAAGGTCATACATATCAAACTATTATAAGTATGAATAAACTAATCATGGCACAACCATAGAGCATCAGTAAACTCCTTATATTAATATGCACTTTGCTGATATTTTCTTGCTCTTATTGGTCACTGGCATTTACAACACAAACGGTATTTCATTCAGTTTTAAGGACAGAGGATGCACCGCACATTACTGTAATCGGTTTACAGGCACTTTTTATGACTGGCTATAACAAGCGTTATACCCTTACTTGAATGTTAAAAGGTTTTAATGTTTGAATATTCTTGTTCGTTCATGAATACTAATGTATGTAAAAATACACGACTTGGTCAGTGGCATTTATTGCATAGATGTTATTTAGGTATTCTGAGGCTGAGATTTTCGACATATTCATGACTATTATTCTCCTCAAGGTATTTCCATGATAAAATATTTATTCATAAAAAATGCTTGAAAACATAAAATAATGAATTCAGGAGAAATTCTCATGGCCCATTATACTGACGTCTGGCCCGTGGGTTGAGAAACACTAGCCTAGAAAACTAACCCCTGAACTACAGTAAGCAGTTAATGTTCATTTTTTGGCACCGCTGAGAGTCAAACTTGGGTGAACGGTGAACATGCTACTACTGTACCACAGTAGGGCCATCAATGAAAATTGTTTGATAAAGCATAAAGTAATGTACTGAATATATAAAAAAAACTCATGAGCGCATAGATATAAACATATTTAACTTTAAACTCATTCTTTTTTCTTTTTTTTTTTCCTCAAAAAACTAGGAGAAGGTCCATATGCAGTTATTCCTACTCTCTTCCTAATGTAAAATATAAGCTACCACACAAATTAAGATGAATATAACATAATCCAATTCTCACAAATATGGAAAAGATATCAGGGAAAACCTGTAAGAAATGGAGTAAGAAATAACCAATAATGTGTACTGACAGTATGACAACCAACTTTATAATTTTGTCATATTAAGAGTATGACAATCAAAATTATAAGGTTATTTTGTTATCCCAAAATATAGTTTCTATCAAGTTTCATATATCAAGTATTGTGCTTCACAACAATTAACACATACAAATCAGATACTTGATAATACTTAAAATACATAAAATGCTACTTTTTCAATGAGTAAATGAATGAAACTCAACATGCAGCAACAAAATATGGTGGATTTGCATATACATGCAAGTATAACATACAAAAATGTAACAGTAGTTGCATAGGAAAATTATGATTTTTGTTTTATAAAACACATTTGGAGAAACATTCAAATATTTAGCCGTGTACAACATTTTAACTTGGAACAAAATACAATGCAAATAAATGCATTGGCTAACAATTTATATTAATAGTATGCCCATTTATTTTAAAGATATAAAGGAATGCTGATTTTTAAAATATATGCACTCCATTACAAAAAACAAAAATATTAAATTGGAATTATATTAAAAAATGAAATGTGGCTCAACATAGGCTAATGAAAAATCTGTAAAATCCAGGTGTCATTGAAGGTGTAATAGAATACTTTTATTGAAAATTTAATCCATTAATACCGACAACATAATTTTGTAATAGCCTAACCTGCCAAAAATGCAGCAATCGATAGCTTTTAATTAAATTCGAAAATTGTAACACATACCACAAATTGGCATGTATATACTTAACGTCAATAAAGTGAAAAAAATACATTCTTTCTGTGTGAATCTATCAGTTTCCTATATTTCTTTATAGAAAAATGTATAAAAATATATTTATATGCATTGTAATTAATTATATGCATCAGCTGTTAATGGCAATCATCTTTTCCAACACTCACATATATATATACTAGGTTTAATATTAGATAAACCACTGCGAATAGTCTGCAAGCTATGTATATATTTTGCAACAAATTAGTTTTAAACTTTTACAAAAAATGAAGACTACCCACACATTTTTTTAGAAAATACTTCCTATTATTATACAATTATGACAAATGTCAAATATCTGTATTTGCAATAACAATTGATGAAAATTTCGGACTAAAGAATTCAAAATTAGTAATAATGCAATACTAACAAAACTCAATCACGTTAATAACCCTGGCATGTTTATACACTTAACATTCACATGTTTGTACAATTACGAACAAAATTTCAAAAAGGTAAAATCTCATTACCTTTGTTTTTGAATTTTATTGTAATTAAAAAAAAAATACAGTGTCAGCCAAGTTTAAAAATTTTATAAATTCATTTAAAAAAATATCACAATGAAGTGTGTGTATAAGCATTATCAGAATAGGAGGTTTGTTTGGGTTTTTTTGTTTGGGTTTGGGTTTTTTTTACAGAAAAAAAAAATTGTAGTTCAAACCTCACAGATAGGTGGTTCTTTAGACATTCAAAAGGCAAATGAAAATGACTACTGTGTGTTTGTGTATTATACTAACAAAGTGTTTGACATGACCTCCATCCACCACAAGGTATGGCCCAATTCAGGAAAATAAGTGGCAAAGCCTGTGATTGTACAGCATATCAAGAAAGATGAAAACTCACCTCACGCTGAATGGAATCTTTCAGTTCCAATAACGTTGAAGGGCCTAATTAATAAACTTGAAAGCTTAAATGTTCCCACATCCAGAAATCAAATGGTGTCAAATCTGGACATCAAGAAGGCCACAGAATTTTGTAGTACCCACTGTTAAGTCTATCTTCAGTAAAACTGTCATCAGAAATGTCTAGAATTACAATGTGAACTGGTATCCAACCTTGCATAAGTGTTTAGCAAGTCATGTCATCTTTAAGAGAACAAAACGCAAAATCTTTACAGCAACAGTTATGTGGGATGGAACAAAAACTCACCTCACCTCACAATTCCAGTAAAGACATTTCTTACTGACACATTGAGTGCAGGCGTGCAACTATGTGGGCTCCAGCACTCCCCAGACGTCTGCTGAAGTGCCCTTTCAGAACCCCAATCTTTAAATTTACCCCCATGAACAAGTGAAAAAATTCTATAAATCTTAATAACAGAGATTTCTCATAAAATTTTAAGAACAAGTAAAAGCAAACACATTTCATGCTCTTTAGATGTTTTATTATACACACACATTATATATATATATATGGCCTGCAAAAGGGTTGCTGGTATCTAACTGGAAGGAGACCCACACGTTGAACGTATATGACGACGTGTGGAACCGGCCGGGCCAGTAACCTAGTGTCCTACCCCGCCTTCAAGTGGTGCAGGCTGGGCTTTCTATCCAAGAGGCAAATTAATATTTGCTGCACGGATGGAAAGGCGGAAGGGGAGGGCTAATTCACCAACCCGTCTAGCCAGCGTGGTGAAATGATGGCTAATTCCTCCAATATGCTAATACACCAAAAACCATGGCCCCTAGTCTCCAGGTGCTGGAGTGCTCCTGATCAAGGCAGCGGTCAGCGTGGCATGAAAGCAGGGGGTGCTAAGAATCACTGGAATGGCCCAGGCTGCCGTTTGTTATTGACCTTGGCAACGTATAATGGACGATCCCTTGCTTCTGAAGCAAAACTTCAAGAGTGGAAAGAACTTGACAAAGATTAAATGGGACATTGTAGGACTCAGTGAAGTTAGAAGAAAAGGTGAAGAGTTGGTGGAACTTAAAAGTGGACATTTGTTTTATTATAGAGGAACGGAAACTGGAAGAACAAGTGGTGTTGGCTTCTTAATCAACAAAAGAATTAAAGACTACCTTCTTGAAGTCGAAAGCACGTCAGATCGAGCAGCGAGGCTCGTTGTTCAACTAACCCAGCGATACCAACTTCAGATAGTACAGGCATATGCACCAACATCAAGCCATACCGACGAGGAGGTTGAGGAATTCTATGAAGAAATCAAACAGCTACATACCAAGGGGAAACAACACATCAAGCTCATCATGGGAGATTTTAATGCAAGAATTGGACAACAGGAACAAGGAGAGACATCGGTTGGTAAATACGGATACGGGGAAAGGAATGAACGTGGCGATCAACTCATAGAATTTGCCGAAGCTGAAAATCTTAGCATCATGAATTCATTTTTTAAGAAGAAACTACAAAGAAAATGGACATGGAAACACCCCAATGGAGGAACCAGCGAAATTGACTATATACTGGCAAACAAGAAATCAATTATTGAAGATTGCAGCGTACTGAACAGATTTAATACTGGAAGTGATCATCGAATGGTGAGATGTAAAATGCACTTAAATACTAAACTAGAAAGGCAGAAGCTCATTAGGAAACAAGTATGTAAGAGGGTGGATTTAAAGAAATTAAAAGAAAATACCGAGGCATTCAAGTTGGAATTAAAAAATCGCTTTTCTGCACTGGAAGGACTTATTGAAGAAGTTGACATCTCAGAAGCAAATGAAAACATTGTTAAGACAATAATTGAAACTGCTGGGGAAATTGGTGGTGTAATATGTAAAAAGCAGAATAGCAAATTATCTGAGAAGACGAAACAACTCATGAAAAGGCGAAGACTTATGAAGGTGGACAATCAAAATACCAGTTGCAGGATCGAGTATGTAGAACTTTGCAAAACTTTGCGCAAAAACATGAAAGAAGATATAAGAAAATTCAATTGTGAGTTAGTAAGGAAGGCCATTGAAAGCAACAAGAGCCTTAGGGTTGTTAAAGGGAGTTTGTCTATTGGGAAGAAACACATCATTGCATTAAAAGGAGAGGATGGCACTGTAACAAGAAATAGGGAAGAAATACTTAGAAGAGTTGAAGAATTCTACAGAAAGCTATATGAAGGAAACAGTGGATTAAGCAAGAAGACACTTTTGACAGTCGGAAGGAACAACTTCTAAAATGTAAAGAAAGAAGTTTCATTTGCAATATTAAAAGCATGAAGAGAGCTGATTGATGATGGTATTACATTAGATATCCCTAAAAAGAAGTTGGAGAATATGTAAGAGGTATACTTGCAAGTGCTTTACCAAATGTCTTAACAGAGGATGTAACATACCAAATCAATGGGGATTCTGCAACAATGAATGCTTTTGCATAAAAAGGTGATAAAAGTTGAAAAATTACCGACCAATTGGTTTACATTACACTGCTATTTATAAAATCTTCACAAAAGTTCTAACACATCGCCTGCAGAAAAAATTAGATGCAGCTCAACCAAGAGAACAAGCTGGATTTCGAAGTGGATTCAGTACAGTGGACCATATTCAAGTATTAAGAGAATTAATTGAAAGAACACATGAATATGAACTTCCATTGTGTGTTGCATTTATTGACTATGAGAAGGCCTTTGACTCTATTAAAACATCAGCAGTCATCAACTCTTTAAGATCAACAGACATTGAGGATGTGTACATTGACATGGTGAAACGTGTGTATAAAAATGCAAGTGCAAAATTTCGGTTACATAAAGATACCAAAACTATCAAACTTGGCAAAGGGGTGAGGCAGGGAGATACCATTTCTCCAAAACTTTTTACTTCTGCTTTACAGATGATTTTTCAGCTGATAAATTGGAATAACAAGGGAATAAAAATAAATGGTGAATATTTAAATCATCTGCGGTTTGCTGATGACATTGTTATTTTTTCAACGGACCCATTAGAACTCCAAGACATGGTACAAGAGCTCTCAACTAGAAGTGAAGAAGTTGGACTCAAGATGAACCTACAAAAAACTAAGATCATGTTCAATAATTTTGTAGAGGAAACAAAAATACAAGTTGACAACACTGAGCTAGAAATTGCTGATTCATATATTTACCTTGGCCAGCTGATTTCAATGGATGGCAACATTATGAAAGAACTCAACAGACGTATTAAACTTGGCTGGAGTGCATTTGGAAGAAACAGTTTTATCCTGAAGGGGAAATTGCCTTTATGTCTAAAAAGAAAAGTCTTCAACCAGTGTGTATTGCCAGTCCTCTCTTATGGATCAGAGACATGGAGTCTAACAGTTGGAGCAATACGAAAGTTACAGACAACGCAAAGGAGCATGGAGAGGTGCATGCTTGGAATAACTAGGAGAGATCGAAAAAGAAACACTTGGGTGAGAGAGCAAACTAGAGTAGAGGACATCATTGTTAAAGTAAAAGGACTGAAATGGCGATGGGCTGGGCATATTGCAAGAAGAACTGATCAACGATGGACAACAGAAATTCTGAACTGGATTCCAAGAGACCACCGAAGACCTAGAAAACGTCCTCAAACTAGATGGGTGGATGAAATAAGAAAAGAGGTTGGTGTTTCTAGACATGGCACATTAAGAAGTGATGTAAAAAGAGGCTTGGGAACATGGCGCTCTGCCCGTCCCAAAGCCTGTTTCCGCCAAGAATGGGCGAGGAAAACTTTTATATATATATATATATATATTATAATTATTATTATTATTATTGCGGAGGGGGAGAAATGTTGAACTGAAGAATAAATACATATAAAGTTGGAGGGAAAAGAAAATACAGTTGATTCGTGCCTCTGAAAATAGAAATTCGGAACCAATAAGTCGATTGGTCACCAAAAATTTCAGCCCCGTCTTTGCAAACTTCTCGACGGCAAACTTTCCGTCGAAAAATTTCCGCCGTAGGTTTAGCCCACTTAGCCCATTGGTAAATATGCCGCTGTTTACGAACTCTTGAATTTACGAACTTTTTGGGGTTCGTAAAAGCGCGAGTCTACTGTATAATCGTTTGCTAATAAAAAATATGAAAAACGTATTTTTTCATATTCACGAATTCACGATCTTTAGAAACTTTCAAAGTCAACAGATATAACATTTGCGTAACTGACTTTCATTTGATTATAAAACCTATTCGTTTTGCCT
>QLNU02015360.1:236380903-236398390 GCA_006491805.2 Dysdera silvatica
ACGCTTAACCTTGAGACGGGTAATCATATCTTACAAAAACTTTATATAAGGAGAAAAGGAGCGTCGTTCCTGCTCTTTGGTGGCCTACCGGTTAAGGCATTCCGGATCTAACGGTGGGACCCTAGTTCGACTCTAGGCCAGGGCGATATCTCTTTTTCTCTTATACATTGAAAGCTCTAATTTGAGTTCAAGTACGGGTGTCGAAAAATTTCTATCTATAAAAATTCCCATAAAAAATTACGAAAAACTTGCACCGATGGCTTTGTGTGTTGACCATTTGGCATTTGTGCTAATCCTGAGAAGGGTAATACTATCTTACAAAAAATTTACTTAACTTGTTTAAAACGTCAGCTATCTTTTCATACGGCATCACCTAGTGCGGTATGAAATTAAGGAATAGCAAACCGTACATTTCGTACGCTTTATTTAATAGAAAAATACTATAATACTCAATATAATTTTCGATTAAAAGCAAATATGAAGCATATACAAAATATGTAACAACATAAAAATATATATATATATACAATAATTTTGCCACCCACCTATATATTGCTCAGGAAACTAAGAGCTTTTTTGTTTTAGGAGAAAAGGGCATGAATTTCTCATCCTGGATTATCCCTGTGAAGGGTAATAATATCTTACAACACATAGATATATAATATAATAATATATAAAAAAATGCATAAAAATAAACCTTTTTTAGTATACAGAGATTACGGTAGCAGCTTGCATTTAGTAAATATGCTGATTTTAATAAATTGGATAAAACAAAAAATAAGTAGTACATGTTATTAACCAAACATGTTTTGCAATAGACCCCAGTTTCGCAAAATTCTATATTGTAATTCAAAACAGAGAACGTTTCTATCAGATATTCTTTTAGTCACGCTTTAGTGGTTACGATCGCTTCCTTTAAGCCCTCTAGGTTGGCGTTTGATTTCTAGCAAACGTAGTTGTATGTACGTGTATCGTGCTTATGAAGTCAAATTAAGCCATCTTGAATGACTCTTTGCCCAGGCTTGAGACGTAAAGGTTACCAAATACATTTTTTGTTAATTAACTTCTCGCAATAACAAAAAATTGATTTTATATCAGGAAAAGGGAAAGGCGTTTTTAACATATTTTGTTTTTTTAGAAAATAACGTATGTTGGCAGCAAGATTTTTTATACATAGTGGTTATCAACAGATTTATGCATAATAGTTTACAAACATATTTATAAATAAAATATAATATGTTTTGTTTTAATAAAAATAATATTATTACTTTTTCAGTTATGGCATTGACTTTTCGGCTGGTAGAAACTTGTACAGGTTTTCATATGTGTTAAAGCAAAATAATTACGACGTGATGCTTAAATCCTACACCTCTCACAGCAAGCGTGGGGGGGGGGTATACAGTATGGCTTCGATGAAACATCTAGGTTAAATGGTCACGTTGAGAAGTTAAACCTGTGTCTGGTGATGAATCACATTTAACTGGATATCACCTGTATTCTTTCTTCCACTGTTTTAAAATTGGAACTTTTCAGTCATATTTAATTATCGCTACTTTGCTTTTATATTTATTTGAGAAGAAAAGTTTAATCTACGTAGCAAATTCACAAAAATGTCTAACTTTAAAGTTTTATACCGTTAAGTGAGTTATTTTCTATAAACTTAGCATTCTAACCTAAAGAAGTGACGTTAGGCAACGTATGAAGCAGGAAACTTTGTTGAAGCTAGTCTAGCTTGAAATTCAAGGGCAAAAGAGCACCCTGAGAGTAAACATAAGCATGAAAAGTGAGGAAATCTATCATTTTGACACTTCCAGGAACTTATCTTCGACGTCTGGCTTTCAGAATGATACTACAATGTAACGAAGTAAACACTGTTGTTATTTCTTTCGCTCGATTTGACTCTGTCTCAAATGATCCACCATTCATAGAGAAGTAAAATTCATGGCATTTCTTTTAAAATAAAATTTGAACGAAAAAAAATTAATGGCTGCCTTTGCTTTTATGAGCGAATTATTTTCCAAATAATAGTAGTTTTAGCATATACAATGTCGATACGCAAAAACCAATCGTTTGTATTAAAAAAATATGTTATTTAGGAAAATTCTGAACTCGCAACTTGTGTAAATATGTTGCTTCAATAATAGTATCTTAGTAGTCATAGTAACCACGACTATGAAAACTGTTTGATTAAATTTTGTTTATGATGATATTCGTGAGCAGTTGAGTACAATTCTGAGTTTAACTATTTTATTTGCTGGTTATATACATCTGTATATACAACATAGGAAATTAGTAGTATGTAAAAATAATCCGATGTAGTTTTCTAAATCAAATTACAGCGATTGTAAAATTGTAATTTCAATTATAATGAGATTCTCCTTAAATTGGAGAAGTTTGAAAATTGGTTGAGAGGGGTTGGGAAAACTTTTAATCACTGAATTTAATTGAATTAAAAAAAATTGAATTGAAAAACGAGTTTCCAGAACTATTACCTACATTAAAATACTAAAAATATTACTGGGTCATTGCTTAACATGCCATTAAAATACACATTCAAACTGTTAAGGAGTCGTATAATGTTGATGAAAAGAGAGAACGTTTGGCAGCCTTGGTTTGAATTATACAAATTTTTGGTATCAGTTCTATTTTTTTCAATTACTGCACTATCGCAAGTACAAGAAATTGTTACGTAGCGTACAAATTAACAGCACAGTTTGCATAAATGTGTTCCAAAATTGGTTATTTTCTGAGAGAAAATATGAAAAATAATTCCGCAGACGAAAGGCTAATTACATAATTCATTCGTTAAACTTCCTTTATAAGAAAGAAAATTAGAAAATATTGCCTTAGAAATAGAATCTTTATATATATACGATATAGACACGTCAGTTATTTTGAATAAGGTCCGCAATGTTTTTTTTGTTTTTTTTTCTTTCTCTCTCTCTCTCTCTTCATCTTGAAGGAGTTCGTTGTTATCAAATCACTGGAGAGAGTTTTTTTCGCCCACAGACTATATTTTCTTCTGTTCTATTGAGAATTTTTGAAGCGAAACTCGAAAACTTTCTATAGACCTTTTCTGTGTCGTTGCATTTGAAAATACTCGTCAAGAGATTTCTTGTAATGACCTGAATGTTTAATGATTCCGTTTCTGTATTTGAATGAAGAAAGCTAGTTTCAGAATTCTAACACAGCATGTCTTCCAAATAATGGAGTGCTAAAAAAATCCCATAAATGCCTTTAGATTACCTAGACCGTTGTGACTTACTTTTTTTTTACTAAATTCTTTTTAGAGACGGTGCTTCTGGTTTGGCATTTTCGAATTTCTCTATCATCAAACGAATGAGAATTTACTGAAAGACCAAAAATATACGTTACTGAGTGAATAAAAGAGAATGTGCTTGATTTTATGTTGTTATAAATTTTTCAGCTATTTAATAACGCTAATAGTAAAGATAGCTAAAATCAGTAGCGCCGACTTCATGGGTTCGAGACACTTTTTGCACCCTCAATAATTTTGTTGTGGGTTCCTCGAACCCATAATATTTTTGCTCGTGGGGAAAATACGCATACAGAAATATATGCACAAAGTTTTTCGTCATCAATTCTTCAAGATTTTCATTATTTATACCCTGTTCACTGCACCTTTTATAAAAAAACAAAACAATCTTCATTTTGTCTAGGTTCACAGAAAATACAAAAGTACAGTCTGTAGCTGTACATACAGAGACCTTTAGCGGTCATAGGGATAACGGCGAAAATATGTTGTCCAATAAGTTAACCCATCCTATCTTTCAACAGCTGGGGAATCCACAGTTTTCTTTACTTTTTACCATGTTTTGCCTATAGAAATAAAAGCAACACAATTTTAGTGGTGCAGTTAGATAACATTATCAATACGATAATACTGCTGATAGCTATTTCGATAGCGTTAACCAGCTACCGTCGTCAGAGCGAATGGCGGCTTCTGTTTATGTCCGTGCTGTTGGTCGGTGTTGCCATCACGTCGGTTGGAAACTTGATTGGGCGGGGGAGTAAAGCGTATTTGTGGAGACGTCTTCAGCCGTGAGACCCAAAAGGTTTTTCCAAGTGGAAAAGCAGTCATACCGCGGTTACAATCGCAATTATTGATCGATTTTTGAAACTCACTAAACCTAAACCGGCCTCTTCTCTCTCCAGTGATTCTTCAGCTCCTAGGGACATTGTCTGCATTCCTTATGTTCCAAAAATTTCTACCAAAATTGCTGCTGCCTTGCACAAATTCGACGTTGCATGATAAACAAATTGTTTTCCCAATTAAAGACACCATCCCGGATTCTGACAGCTGCGGCATATATTCCATTCCGTGCCAGTGTGGCCGTTATATCAGTCCAAGCCACAGGCACTACGCTTTATCGGACTAAAAGAACACAGGCTTATGTCAGAAGCGAGAACTGCAAATCGGCTCTGGCAAAACACTCATGGGAATTCGGACATCAGTTTCTATTCTCCAATGCACATATTATTAAAAAAGTCAACTCAACACTTGATCTCAGTTTCTTTGAGGCATTTCACATTCTATCAAACATCAATGTTGCAGTTAATGATCAACTCCTTAGTAACTCTATATCATCCACTTGGAAAAACCTTTTGGGTCTCACGGCTGAAGGCGTCTCCACAAATACGCTTTACTCCTCCGCCCAATCAAGTTTCCAACCGACGTGATGGCAACACCGACCAACAGCACGGACATAAACAGAAGCCGCCATTCGCTCTGACGACGATAGCTGTTTAACGCTATCGAAATAGCTATCAGCAATGTTATCGTATTGATAATGTTATTTAACTGCACCACTAAAATTGTGTTGCTTTTATTCCTATTGATTAGTGCAGTGTGTCGCTATTAAAAATATTTATGTTTTGCCTCCCAAGCGCCCCTGGAGCACCTGGGGAATTTAGCTTTATTTCAGTCACTTCGCTTTAAAGAGGAGACGGAGGGGTGGGCTGGACGCATCTTAGTATTTTGGAAGCAATCGTAAAACTATAAAGGGTGTATATGTTTAGGGGAACATTAAATAATTATCTAGAGAAAAAATATTTCTATATAATTAACTATAATTTGCTTCATTTTAACATTTCAGGTGTCTTATTGTACCAGATAATCTGATAATGAAATTTAAATTACACTTACATCCTTTTAAAAAGGGCGTGGGTCAATCGATTTAAAATTTTTGGAACTCACAATAATTTTTCAAGTCGGAGCCTATGGCTAAAATATTGCATATTTGAAACAATGAGTACATATAATTAATTTGTAATGATTTAAACATCAAAATTAATGATTTGAGCATCTGTTCTATATTTACTTGAATTTTATTTATTTTAAAACCGCTTAATCGTAATGCAAATTTTGAAAATTCTATTGGTTTTTTTTTCTTTATCAATGAAATATTTAAATTTCTCAGCTATTGGCTAAGTAACATGCTATTCAATACGCGACGTGTTTATTTAATTAAAAGCTGATGCTCTAAATTTCTGTATATTTTAATAATAGTTTATAAAGCCAAACTTCATATTGCTCCATTTTAGGAATTGTAATTGAAAATTAAAAATAAAAATTGGAAAATACGAACACGATAAAAATCATCGTTAATCCAGTTTAATAAAATGAAATTTGTAGTTATTAATGAGCTCATTTTATCATATTTTATTTCCTTTTTTATACTGTTAAGATTATTTTTTTCTAATCTTTTTTTAGTAAGATTAATTGCTTACTAAAACCTGGTTGCAACGGAGAAAAAGTTAATTCTTATTTGAAAGAATCAAAATCTATAAGTGAGTTTTTATAGACTTAAAGTATGTCCAATTTTGGGTTTTAATGTTTTCTATAAAAATGGATATAGTGTTATTTAAGGTCCGTACAAATGTACGTACTATATGGCATTTTCGTAATTCGGAATTTTTATAAAAGTAACGAAGTAAAAAATGTCGTGATATATGTTGTCTTTAAAAATGAAATATAGAACCATGGCTGAGCTTTCTCTGCAAAACAAGTTAGTTATAAAAATTAAAAACTTAAAAGATTTATTTAACCTACACTATACGAGTATCAAATTATTTATTATTAAGACAAACGCCATTTATGATGTAGTAAATAAATAATAAATCAAGTTATTTATAAATTAGACAAACGTTATATTAAATTATGTATTAAAATAATGGTTGTTTAATTGCATTATTTTAGTAAAACATATACCAACTAAATCATCGTTTTATAAAATGGTCTGTTTACTGTTATTCATACCAAAAAATTAATTGATAATTTTGATTTATGAAAGCTAAGATTTAAATTTATTGTATCTAAATTAAATTTCAAAATTTTTGATTTTTAGCCCCTTCGGCTCTGACTTTTTTTAAATTTGTCAAAATTTTTTTATGGGTAGTAATTATTACCTGGATACCTAAATATACTAAAAATTAAATTTCATGAGATTTATTGAAAAATTGTTGAAATTACAACATGTATTGCAGGAAGGACAACAAGTTTTACATTAGTAAATTATGCTGTTTTTAACAAATTTTACTTAACGTGAAAACTTTTAAAGCAGTTCCTATTGGATTGAAAACATAAAAATACCTTACATTTTTTACAGAATGCAAAAGTTTTTAATCCACATTTTTCAAATTTTCACCTTTGTTGCTTATTAGCTCTGTTAATCATATGGCCGATTGCGTCATATCTGATATCAGGAGATGGTCTTGCAGATGCTTTTAGCCGTTTCGACACAACTGGACTTGAAGATGGATGTCCTCGTTTCAATGAGCTTTCCTGATTTTTAAAGGCAAGTGATTCGGCAACTTATAATGTAGAGTCTAGTAGATCCGTTTGTTTTCTTTGAGCCACTCCTAACTGTTTGGCATCAATACGATACTCTATCCAAGAGTTTATAATACTGAAGTAATGAAATATTAATCTCAGTGTCAACTTTATTACATCATACGGTATAATAGTCCAGAAAATCTTGTTTGTCAACACTTCATGCTTGCGTTATACAGACGTATAACCTCGGGTATATACACTTCTACATGCTGTTTTTCTTTTTTACGCCATCTCTGAACTTTGTCTTTTCTCCTTCACCAATGAAATTCGAAGCCATTGTAGTAGTATTATTATCATCATGCCATTTTACTATGATCACCTTGCCATCATCGGAAACGCTGGAATCCGTTGATCCTCTTGACATTTTCTTTAGTTCTGCATCCGACATTAAAGGATATTTCTTAATTCGATTTTTCCTTAGAGTTCCTGCAACGAAAATTTGTTTTTCAAGTAGTTTATATAATAGATAAATAGATGTATAAAAGTTATCAAAATATAATTTATATCCTTTATCTTCAGGTATGCAATCAGCTAGTTTCATGACTATAGCACCAGTAGAGCTAAGTTCATCTTTCAGTCTTTCATCTACTATAGTTTTTGCCCCTTGGTAAACTATTTCTTTATAAATCAATTCTGATTATTCACAAAGCATAATTAATTTAATGCCCCATGGGTTAAGTTTCCCCTTAACATACTGCTTTATTTTTATTTGGCTAGTGAAGGGTATAATCGATTCATCAATGCATACATTTTCTTCTAACGTAAGTTGAGCACACCTGTTATCAAACATATCAATAAGTGGCCTTATTTTCCACGCCCTGTAATTTTCGTTCTCTTCAGCGTTCACATTAACAATCTGAAGCATATTGCGAAGTCTTTCGAATCTATTTCGTGTCATTCCTGTATCTTCTATTAACTTAATCGAAGCGGGGGGTTTCCAATGCATTCTTAGTCGTGGATATGGTAATATGCCCATTACTAAATGGAGTGAAACTACTTTTCTTATTTCATCAGTTATCAGTTTTAACACAAATACCCTCTTTTAAAATAGAATACATGTTTGTTTTTTCTGCAAGTTCAACAAATACAGAAGGAGAGAAATATTTGGAAAAATAAGTGAACGGTGATTCCAAAGTTACATAGTCATCAATATTCCTTATGCTTCCTAAAATGTGGTGTTTGGTGGATTCTATTCTTTTTTTCTTCATTTGATTACGGTTGATGGTACATTATCGTTTTTTTTTTCCATGGGAATTTCAGTGACAGTGTGGGTCATCCTCGTCATTATCAATAAAAGAAAAAGCCTTAATCAGTTTAAATTATTTTAAAAATTAACTGCAAATACGTTAAGTTTTTCTATTATATTTATTATATTAAATTTTTTTGATTACTTAATTCACTTGTGATGTAATATGCTAACACTTTTTGAAAAACATGTGACAAAACATTAATAAATAAAAAGCTAAATAAGCTACCTTGAATCAGATGTAGATAACACGTGTGAGTATTACTTGTCTTCTGTAAGTCATTCATCCTCTGAATTCTCAAAATCGGAACCTCCAAAGTGATCAAATATGTCATTTGAGTTGAAATGAAATATAATATACGTGGGAGCTTTTTCCTTTTTACGCCATAAAAAGAGCTTACAGGTGCACTGTGACAATCAGGTACTAATATATATATATATATGTGTGTGTGTGTGTGTGTGAATAAATAGTATATGTGTGTGTAGTAGTAATCATAGGCGCAGGAAAAGGGGGTGAGGGTGGAATAGGCTGAAGCCCCCTCCCCGCCCCATGGAAAACCAACTTACATTGAGTTTAGCAATTATTTTGGATGTCTTGTGTATGAGTTTACGCTTGAGCCCCCCATAATTTTCAAATTGGTACGCTACTGGTGGTAATAGTAACCGTCCAACTAATAATAATAGTGGAAAATATCAAAAAAACAAAAAAGTAACCCTACTAATTTTCGTTAAATAAAAGCTAAATTCAATTCTAGTTAATTTAGAAGTAAAAAACCTAAAGAACAATCGCAGCCCTGATGTTCTTGTCAGAGGACATGAATTAAATTTCTTTTAAAGAAACGGATGCGTTGTAAATCAATATATTAAAAATGTTAAAAATATTTAACTCTTAATATTTTATAAAACAAAGATTTCACTTGAAAAATAATAGTAAAAACTATTTTTATAAAACATAACAAAAATCAATTCTCACATGCTTCTCGTTCATCACTTGAAGCCGCCATTTCCTTTACATTATGGACGTTATAGTGACATCTAGTGTAAAATTTAAAAGCTATTTTGTTATATGAGATATACTCAGGTAAGTACATCAGGTTTTAAGCTAAAAAAAAACTCAATGCGACTATTACAATGAATTAAAGAAGACGTCCTGTCACAAGGACGCCGCAGCTGAAGGTGTTAAAATCGAAAATTACGAAGAAGAACATGTAATATTCTCAACGAAATAATATGGAGACATATTCGTGTGTTGTCCAACTGCTTATATATATATGCATATATTACGTGTCCCAAAAGGTTGTTATTTTGAATTACTCAACTGTACAATGTTAGCTATTTCCTCATAAAAAGTAGATTAATAAAGACGCTAAAATAGGGTGTAATATTTATTCGCATTTCCTTAATATATTAATTACTATATCTATTACGTAAATTTCAGATCCATGAGTCATTACATAAGCACTGCTATCACCCGTTCTTACATCTATTACTATTTTAATTGCATGTGTGAAATGTGTTTGCTGCTATGTGTGCGCGATGTGTGAAAATCCAATTTGACCAAATTATATTCCATTAGATTTTATAAGTGTATTGTAAAAGAGGTTGATGTGATTTTTATCCCCATTTCGGAGGGTGGTTAAATCCAATACCACACCTCAAATTCCAAGTATGGATTCGGATGAGGCAAAGTTATTTGCACATGAGAGAGTCACAAAATGACAGACCCCATGCACATTTTTTTACTGAATTCGCCGAGAAAACGGTAAACAGAAATTGTGCTTTTTTGGTGGGAGGGCGGTAGATATGAGAGGACAGCCTTTTTATTTTCATTATTCAACCTGCCCCTCCACAGACACTGGTTCGCCACGGGGACGTACTTGACCTTGAGTCGCTGTTAAAGGTTGCCGGACCGCGTAAGTCTGGCAAGCTTTAAAAATGGTCTACCATTAAAAATAATATGGGAGGACGCGTGGCATCAGCGTAAAGTTTTGAAAATTATTGGGAAGAAGGGTGGGGCAAGCACATATTACACATTTATAGGTTACAATACATTTGAAATTACGATTTATTTAAAATTATTGGCGGAGAAGGGCGGGGGCAAGCACATATTACACATTTATACGTTACCATACATTTAAAATTATGATTTATTTAAAATTGTTGGGGGGAGGGGCCTCAAGCACCAAGGTCCCATATAACACTATGACTATGATTCCTGGCATATATAGTAGATGGCCGTTGGGAGTAGAGATGGACAAGATTGTACATTGATCGAAACAATGAATGATTTCTTCCGATCATTAAGAGTGAGACCAAATCGTCACACTAATTCGGTTAGCGACGAATTCTGCTCATCTCTAGTTAAGAGGTCACGTAAAGGTACTGATCCTACCTTAAATAATCGTGTGATTTAACAAACTTAGAATTCATAACTTTATAAGCTAATTGTAAAATGCAAGTGGTTTATATGTTGCTAGTTTAAATACTTGGATTTCAACCATGTTTTTTCTGGAGTTCATTTTGCAGGTACATAAAATTTGATGTTATGGATAAATCTCCCGTTTTCTTCGTCGAGAAGTATGAAAATGCTTTTACAAACATTATATACATTTTCCAAACTGAAAATTCATTTATTTGAAACAAAAAGCATTTGCATCTGTGTGACGTCAGTGTTAAAGAAGAGCTGTTAAATATTGTTCACGCAACAATATTCATCAGACTTTAAATATGTATTTTCCTCAAAGCATGCTTATTTAGTGGATGGTGTGGTTGAAAATAAGGAAGAGGGGTACTGATATATATATACCACCATCATCAAATAGTTTTTATGTCACAACTACCAAATGTTCAGGGCCGGACATTAGCTGAAGCCATTCCCCCCCACCTCCAACCCCAACAAAGCAGTTTCTAAACAAAAAGATAAAATATTACTACTGATAGGTTGTACGAAAAGTGCTCATGAACTTACTTTACAACTTTGTAATAATTTTATGAAAGACGCTGATTGGAGCGGAGCTTGCCTACCCTCTACCCACAAAAAAAATAAAATTAATTGATGAGCTTCGGAACCATTGATTAGTTGTAATATCAATCAGATAATAACAATTATTAACACTGTATTAGGGCAAAAGGTCACTGAATTAAAAATTTACAGGACGACGCATAAGAATTATCAGAAAGTTGGAGTGGGGGGTGAAGTATATTTAACCTACAGAATATTAACCATGTTAAAAAAAATGCACGTTAAAATCTAGGCGATGGAGGTCAAATCCTCGCGACCCCCCACCCTCTCACCGTTGGGATAGGCAAATGGGACGATGTCTAAACGTTCTCTAGTGCACAATATTTAAAAACTGAGGTTTTTTATATTTATTAATTAGGGAGAGATTTAAGAAACAGCGATGGGCCGCCAATTCTAATAAACTGATCATTCTCGCGCGTAAGAATATTGTAAATTTTATTTTCGTTGTTCGTAACACGGTGAAGATAACTTGTAAAGTCGCCAAATTGGGCTTACTCTTTTGCTGATAGTATAGAACCAATGAAAAGGTTATCTCGGAAAAATAAACAACCCAGTAGTTACTCGTTAGCGCCTATTGGTGAAACTAGTCCAATCAGTGAACATATGGCTATTTCAAAAATGTTTCGTGGGTGCGGTGGATTGAACTCACCCTGTAGTATTAGATATAGTCATTATTCAGGGCATTAAAAATCCATTTATCAAATTTGCCTTCACCACTCTAACTTCATTCTTCTTTTCACCCCAAAATCATTGTTAGATCCTTTATTAATTATTGTTTCCCAAAAAGAGACGAACAAGTTTTTAAAATGTAGAAAGAGAATTAGTGGATTGAAGCGTAGGAAGAAGTAAGTTCCAAATATTTGGTCCAGCAACGCCAAGACGTCTTAAACTCAGACCAGTTCTTGAGAATTGAGTTCTATAGTTATTGAGCGAAGAGGTTGGATAACGGTGTTGGTTAAGTTGTAAATTTGTAAGGGAGAATTAATATTAATTACATTTGAGACCAGCAAACCTTAATCAAGAAAGTTTGTAGTTTAATAAATTATTAAAAGGGATAATATTAAATCTCTGCATTATCTTGACAGTCGAAATATGTGCGGGTAATTTAAATTTAATAAGTTCAATGAATTTATTTTGTAGTACCTGTATTCTCGTAGGTTGGACTTGGTTGTAAATCCCCAAATATATAGAGACAATAGAAGAAGTGGGAGAATAGAAACGAATAATAAAGTTGAATTAGCGTATAAGTAGGAAGATAGAAACCAATATTGCAAACGATTCCAATGTGTTGGCTGATTTTAGAACTAAGTTGACCAATATGTGTGTCCCATTCTAAGTTTGATTGAAGTGTTATTCCAAGAAATTCCAAGAAAGCCTTTTGGCCGAATTAAATTTTTGCAGAAAAATCCTCTTATTTTTATTGATATGATTCTGTTCGTCTTTTATATTTGCATTATGATCTTAATATGCTTAAAACGAACCTAATTAAAGTATAAAAGAGTAGAAGAAGATTTAACAAGCTAACACATTGTATATGTATGCGACAATTTAAAAATATATACCTTAATGCAAAATTTACATATTTTTTATTAACTGCAGTAGAACCCCGATTATTCAAATTTCGTTTAACTGACATCCGTGTTGACCGAAGTAACCACTTTTACACTTATTATTATTATTATTTTAAATGAATACTCAGTCAATGTTTTCCGCAAAAACGCCCACATTTGTTTTCTATGATAAAAGTTTTTTAGTTAATATCTTTAGTTATCTAGTATATACATCATATATATACATATACGTATATAACGTGTGTGTATAAATTGTGATTTATTTGTTGGGGCACGGGGAGGTTGGAAGGGATTATGAACGATTAGAGATTACTCACCTTCTGAAGCGTTAGGCTACGCCATTACTACTGCTTTATTTTACTTTGCTACTGCTATTTTACCATTGCTACTGCTTTATTTTACCTTTAAGTAAAATAAAATTTTATCAGTTTTAGTCAATTAAAGCTAAAAAAGAGCTTTTGAAGCTCTGAATTACTATAATTCTTCATTCTATTTTTTATTTGGTAAAAAAATAGTAAAATTTTTACTTCATTAATCTGACATCTTAATATTAAAGATACAAAATTATAAGGGGCAATGCGTTGTATGAGATAAGAATTTAATATTAAACAAGTTGCTTTAATGCTATTAATGAGCTCGTGTATATTTTCTTTAACAACAATAATTGGCTCGTGTTGCGGGCTTATGCGTTATAGGTTCCAGAATCACACATTGCAAATCTCAGAATCAGTTGGTTAAATATTTGGAGCACGTTATTATTGTTATATTATTATTGTTATTATTATGTAGCATGCTTACGCAGTATGCACTCTGCAAAAGGTCATGACGTTGCGTTTGCGCAGAACTGTGATGCGGCATCGCCAAACTCTGTTAAAAGCGCGCACAGCTTGACGATGATGAACTTGTATCACTTAAGACGTCCGACACGAGACTCGAACTCAAGGAAATGGCGGTGTCTCCTGCCGGGGTTAACTTGTGGTGCGATATATCGCAAATGACTGTACGTCCATATGTGCCGAAAGAATTTAGGCGACAGGTATTCAGGATGATCTATAACCTTGCGCATTCCGGTATTAGAGCGACGGTGGACATGGTTCGTAAAAGATTCATATGGAAGTCCCTTAAATCTTATGTATCATCATGGACTAAAGCGTGTGTAGAATGCCAGAGATATAAAGTGCACCGCTGTACGAAGTCTCCATTCGGAGTCTTCCCTTTGCCAAGTAGCCGTTTTTCTCACGTGCATATCGATATTGCAGGTCCGCTGTCAGTTTCGCAGGGTTTTACGTATATTTTGACTTGTGTTGATAGGTATAGCGGTGGCCAGAAGCAATACCGATGCGTGATCGAACAGCAGAGACAATTCATGACCGGATGGCTATCTCGCTTTGGAGTACCAGAATAGATGACTACCGACCAAGGTCTGAAATTGCAAGGAAATACATTCCTGCATCTGGCACGCCTGCTGGGTATATACAAGACGAGAACGACGGCATACTATCCGACCGCGATCGGCCTTGTTGAAATTTTCCACCGAAGGATGAAGGCTGCTATACGCTGTTATGAAACAGAGTGATGGGTAGAGGTTTTACTGTTGATACTACTTGGAATTCGTGCGGCGTTACGTGAACATTTGGGAACGTCTGTAGCCGAACTCGTGTATGGTACGCCTTTGCGACTACCTGGAGAGGTGTTTGCATCAACACACGAAGTGCCAACTTACCCAGAATCCCTTAAGAGGTTGCGTGCGAAGATGGCAGAGTTACGACCTGTGCCTACGAACAGATCAAACACGAGAGATGTGTTTATCCACAAGGATTTTCGGGAAACAACTCATGTTTTCATTCGTCAGGATGTAGTGCGAAAGCGCTTTAACAACCTTATGTTGGTTTGTGCCGTGTGATAACTAAAAGCGAAAACATTTTCCAAATAGAGGTCAACGGGAAGGAGACGAACGTCTCGATAGACCGTCTAAAGCCCGCCTATCTGTTTCAAGAGGAGGCCTCAGGCGTTTCGACTCAAGTACATTACATAAGATACTACGGAAGGCGAGTCCATTTTCGGATGAACCAATGATCGCACCCTCGGCGGATGGCTTAGGTGCTGGAGGGGAGTACTGTGGTGTGCTTACGTAGTATGCGCTATGCAAATAGACATGACGTGGCGTTTGCGCAGAACTGTGATGCGGCATCGCTGAACTCTGTTAAAAGCGAGGTCAGCATGTTTGATGTATGGCATTACGATTAAGTAACTTGTAGCGAGGCTAGCGGTCGTAATATTTTGAACCATTTGCTCAGTTAGATTATGTTACTGTTTTTCTAGTCATTTGTTAACGTTATTTTAAGTTAGTTCTATTTTCATTATAACAATAAAGTTAGTTACGATTGAAGTTACGCCGATTTAATATAACTTGCTACTTCGCAAACACTAAGGCCAAGTACCTGCACTGTAGTAGATCACGCTAGCTTGAATACGCAAGTGTATTGTGGCGCTAGCAATCAACGCCTCGCTACTTTCTATAGAGGTCGGAGCATCCACTGCCTTAGTGGCAGGCTACACGCTGGTATCGTATCTGACCACATTTCCACAATTATATTACAGCAATCTTATGGCCTGTATTTTCTTACTTTAATACGAGTTTTATTTTTTAGTTAAACTCCAGTCTTATTCTCAAGATTTATGAAGTTGGAACGTTGTTTGGTTCTTTTCTCATGTTTTTCCCTGGTCTTCAACTTCATTCAAGAATCTGGGTTTGTCATTTTGTCCTGTCATTCCAGCATTGGTATTTTTCAATTTCTGCTAACTCATTGCTTTCTTTACCACGTTCATTTGTTTTCTTCTGTCTTTCCTTCTTTTTTCTTACTACTGTTTCGAAACTCGTGAATTGTTTATTCATTTATCTTCCGTCATTTGTCTGACATACTGGCTTTATATGCAAGTTCTTTGTTTTCTGCTCTCTTCAGATTCTTTCTACAATATACATGTAGTAACATATAATTATAGGCATAATAGAGGATCTACGTATGGTAATGCCACGAGATCTCAATACCGGTTTTTGGAATTTAGTTATGTTTATCAAATGATTTGACTTGACTTCACTTGATTTTATGATTCGAAAATATTTCTTCATTACATATAGGGCTTCAAAATTATAGCGGAAATTATATTACGCATTTTACACATCTTTGATCTGCTGAATCATAACGCAAATTGCTTGTTTCTTATGTTTAAAAAAAAATGCCCTTTCAAAATGGATGTACAATTGAAGTTCCACGTCGTATTGAATTTACTTAGCTATATAAGTGACCAAAAATTTTCCGTTAAAAATTGGTGAATACTTGCCGATATTTTCCTCCTGAAAAGTCGTTTGAGTGAAGAAAATTTTAGACAATGTCTATTTTTTTTTTTAACTACTGGCTGATATAGCATTCTCTCTCACACACGCACGTATACAGACACACACGCACGCACAAACACATGCAAACTACAGGGTTTGGTCTGGCTCAAAACATGCTGTCGCAAAAATGCTAAAATGGGAAAAAAAGTTGTAGCAAAATGCTAAAAATATTAGTTGCTTTCGTCGCTTGAAAAATCGTATCAATAAAATTATTTACATCAACAATGCTCTGAAATATAAAGAACTAATTATTTTGGAAAATACTAACATATTTATAAAAAAAAGAACTAACGTACAGTGTGTTTCCATATACACTGAGTGGGCAAAAATTTCAGAACACCCTGCTACGCAGTACTAATATCGTGTTGAACCTCCCATGGCTTTGATGACAGTAGATATTATTCTAGGCATAGAATTTATAGGTTTCTGAAAACATTGAGGAGAAATATGAACCCATGCTAACAAAATAGCAGTTCTTAATTCCTTCAGATTGGGTAGTGGTGTTCTGGAGCTATGAGCAGATCTTTCCACCCCGTCCCACAAATGCTCAATTGGGTTGAGATCTGGAGATTTAGGGGGGAGGGGTGTCATGCAAGTAATTGGAACTCGGAATCATGTTCCGCAAACCAATCTGAGACGATTCTAGTACATTGACCTGCTGAAAACATTATGGCTATAAATGGGTTCACCTGGTCAACAACGATGTCGAAGTAGGTGAATTTATCCACGGATATTTCCAGTGGAACTAAGGGACAAAATGTATACCAAGAAAATGCTCTCCAGACCTTGATTCCTCCGCCACCCGCTTGAATAGTTGTTATGTAGCATGCCGGATCCATGACTTCGTGCTGCTTGCGCCACACACGGACCCTGGCATAGACATCATGGAGAAGAAATCTGGACTCGTCCGATCACATAGCCTTCCTTTACTCTTTAAGTGTCCAATGTTGGTATTCTTTAGCCCACAAAAACCGCTTTTTTCGGTTTTGCAGCGAAATCAAAGGAACTCTTGTTGGTCGCCGGCTATTAAAACCAATTTGTTTTAAGATCCGTCTTGCAGGGCCTACGGATATGCTTTGCAATGATCCTGCGTTGTATTGCGCTGTAATTTATTGGGTTGTAGCTCTTCTGTTGCTACACATGAAAGAATTGACCCCTTCAGGAATCCCTGAAGGAAGGGAGATGTCCTAGTAGAGGGATATTTTCGGCGGGATTGACGGGACGCGCGGTAGCGGGCAGCGAGGAAATACGCCCGTTCCTCCCTTTGCAATGTTGGGCCCTGGCTATTTGATTTTGAGGTGAAAGTTTTCCGACCACGATCTTGTACGATTTTATTCCTGTTTCGGGCGATAAGAACCCTATTGTACTGCGTTCTTTATCACCTAAATTCTAGTG
>QLNU02015360.1:236398490-236409607 GCA_006491805.2 Dysdera silvatica
CTTCGTTATTTTTATTAAGCTTATCATGATCTAATTTTTTTTAATTAAATACAAAATTTTTGCAGCTCAGAAACTTTTCATGGGCCACTAAAAATCAGTTCGCGACCCATTGGTCACGACCCACAGTTTGAAAACTAATTTAGGTCGTTATCCACTAATTGCATCCATGTATCTCCAAAGTGTAACGTTATACCCAATGGCGTATAAGGGGGGTAATGTGGATCATAACCCCCCATGGGATCTCACACCCCCAATGGGAAAAAACATTAGGTATATGGGACCCAAGCTAATTATATAGAGCCGCCCCCTTATGAATTTTCTGCGTACGCTTATGGGTATAACTCTTTTAGTGTTATTATTTGCATTGCACCATCAAGAGTCATCGCCAATGTGTCGCTAAATCACCAAAACTCGCCAAATTTAAAAATCGTATATCTCAGAAACTATTAATAACAGACATAAATAAAATCATACTTGGTATCCTAGAGTTACATTCTATCAGTTTCATCTGTTTTTGTTGAAGGTACGAAAATTTTCTTCCAAATGCAAAGCATTATATTTAACATTGAGTCAATGTAAACCCTATAATTTCAACTGCATATTTCTCAAAAACCTAATGTGATAGAGTATTTCTAATGCCAGATTCAAAATCAGGGGGCTGAAATCTTTAAGAAATACTAGGTTGCATACCAGAAGCAGACAAAAAGTTAAAATTTATTGCCTAGTGTAATCAACGCATTTGTCCAATTGGCTGAATCTGGGCTGTATTATCAAAAAACAGGTTTTTTAATCGCTATACATCTCTGGAATGTGGGAGTTAACAATTTCGAGCCAATGAAAATTGTATTTGAAAGTTTGACTCGCCTCTTGAATTTAGTTTCCTAAATTTCGCCGTCGCCAATTTTTGGCGAGAATGGTGAATTTTTGACAAGCTATTAAGAATTGAACCATTGACTTTTTGGCTATTTTATTTCCTCTCCCGCTAAGCAAAAGTTAACAAAATTAACATTAGAAATAAACTAACAGGCAAATAAGCACAACAGTAACACCCCCACAAGGTGCTAACATAATACTTGAACCCTCCCTATTGAATTTTTTCCTTGATAAATGGAAATACAAGCCCTGCGACACAGCCACTATGTCGCGCCCGTAGTCATAATCCAGAATCGATCAAGAGGGTTCTCTCAAAGGGTCTGATCTGGGTCCTCTCAAAGGGCGAATACCTTGGATTATCGGAGGGCGCGAGTCCTATAGCCCATGAGGGCGCAAGTCCTATCGCCCATGGCGCACCGGGCCGGGGGGCCAGTTGGCCAGTGGCCCAGTCCTCCCCTGAATGGGTCTACGGGAAGCTATGATGTAGAGATAAACCTTCTCATTCGAACCAACCTCTTTTAGGAATTTTCTGCGTACGTTACAGGATTAAGGGTAATTTTGCGATACTATCATTTATCAAGCTATTTATTAGTTATCTGCAGGATAGACTTCGAATTCTTGGGCTGTAAAACATGAACGAAAAGAAAAGAATCTTCGGAGCATAAAAGTTTATGATTGGCAGGTGGAGGGCATTCACGGATTCAGTAAGTATCCCAGAGGTGGGGAGGGTGCAGTGGCATAGGCAGAAAGTTCATAAGGGGAGGGTTATAGGCTTAATGGGAGGGGTTACAGAGCTACAACTCATATATTCCTATGTTAAATATACAAAATTTCATTGCAATGGGGGCGTTATAACCCCCAAAACTCCCCCCCGGCTACGCCTCTGGGAGGGTGTCGATTGAAAGTGCGCAAAGTAATTTTTAACTGCTGAGGGGGGGGGCGTTCCCGTAGCGCTGTTGGTAAGCCATCTGTATACGGATCTTGCTAACGGATGCTGGGCGGGAGGTTTTTTCCTTTTAGTACGGGTTCCCTTGGACGCACGGGGCCCCCCTGTGCAATTCACCCTTTCCCCTATCACCTGCTCTGCCCTTCGTAGCAAAAATTGAAACACTCCTTAGGCAAACTTCTTTAATCGGTGTTGCGAGTCTCGAGATATTTATTTTTCAAACTAAACTTCTTGTTTAGAACCAAGAGGGCTCCCACGGATCTTGAGGCCTCCTATGTTCGTAGTGCACCACTGAGGAAAGTTGCCAGCCCTACATAGGAGCTCTAAAATCTTTATTTATGAAATTGCGCTAATTATAAAATCAAGTCGCCAATCTCAGCAACCACAAAAAATGCCAACACGCCTGGAATCCTGTTTGAGGAGGCAATGTAGCAACCCCGCGCTGGAGTTGAAATTTTCGGGGGGAGGCAACGTCGCAATTGGTCATTATAGATCCCGCCTCTGCGAAATAAAAGTATGCATAACTCCGTGGGTATTCATTTCCGACCCCCCCCCCCATGTAAAGGACCATTATGGTCCATTTTGCACAAGGATCACGGTTATATACTTTTGACTCGATGTTTTTGGAACACCCTGTATTATACATTAAATCAAACAATCAAATTAGCCTAAACCATTTGTTCATTATAGTCGTGTTCTTCATAAAAGAATTCAACTGTATTATCCATTAAAGTATGTATAAACACATTATATATTTTACTATTAAAATGAGGGAATTTTAAAATATACACAATTTTTCATTTGAAACTTGCTTGGACCTTAAGCACTAGAAGTTTTTTGCAAATTATCAAAAAAAGTACTATAGTTACAGATAATTTATTTTAATAAAATGTATATGACTATAAGATCTCAAGAAAATCTGAATGAGAGATATGAACGCGGCATAAGTACCTGACGAATATATATATAGATGACAAGGAACTACACTAAAATGCTACTAGAGAAAGCTATCTCCCCTTTCTTCCTCCATCTACCATAAGTAAAGTAAGAATATTGCACTACAAAAAGTAAATTAGCGATATTTTGAGATATTCTGTGTGATTTATTAGCATGTGATTTGTAAGTTAATGTGTGTTATACTAATGTTAATAATGCTATCTAATAATACACACATATATTCCGACGCGGCAAAATACAAGACACGCTGAAAAAACTCGCATAAAAAATCAGTCAGAATTACCACGGCTCTTCAATCCTCTATACATACAGGCATTGCCAAGGCGTTCTAAATAATGTAACAAGGTCTAAGAATGCGCACGTTTTGCAATCGTTTCTGCGCCCTTTTGCTGGTGAGTCACTAAGTTTTTGTGACACACTTATATCATAGACAAAATATTTTAATACCATTTTGTCTTTATGGTGATTTTCGAATTCAGTATTGCTGTTGTGGATGTATTCATGGGCCTAGGGGTATGGGTCTTCGGACTGACACTATGGCATGCAACTTTTATGCACTCATATAATTGCGTAGCACTTCTGAGAGTAATTTCATATTTGAACCTAATTATAATGTTTTAAAAAAATTTAACTTTAAATGGCATTAATTGATATTAATATCAGCAAGATGGCGATAGCAGCCTTAAATCTTATGAAAGGAATAGAATTTTTTAAATTTTCGAGTCATTTTTGTCATAGAAATATAGAAATTATATAATTAAGCTCTGTATTGCTTTCAAATGAATTTATATAATTTTATTAGAGAAATTAGATTTTTGTAAAGGTAAATAAATATATTAAATATAGCGTCGACAAAAATAGACACCGAAATAAGCATATTTTAGATTTAGCCACTAATTAACAGATTAATTTACTACTAACTAACAAATTAGTTCATTACTAATCATCAAATTAATTTGCTACTAATCAAGCTATTTTTAACTTTAATCGACAAATTGTTGATTAGAGATTCCCTTCTTATTTTCATTTATTTAAATTGTCCATTAAGATTTTATTGCCCACCTCCGTCAAGATTTACTACTTTTATTTTCTGATTATTACAAATGTAACTTTCAAGGATTAAGGGAGAACTCAGCATCCTGTGTGTAGGAATTTTAATCCAAAGTTACCACAGATTTAAAATTCCAAGCATCTTTCAATGCTATTAAGAGAAAAACAAATAATAAAATAGATACGTTAAATAAAATTTTATAAAAATTCAATTTTTAAGCTTACTTAACACACAATGTAAGTTATGACATTGTTAATGATAGTAAGTCCTTGCCCTTTAGTTATCGAGCGTATTGAGGTCAATCGCTTACTGTCTCTTTAGACGTGTCGAACATATCTGTTGTTTATTTTTTAAATATGTCTGTGGACGATATATACACAATAACAACTTAGCATTAGTATATTTAGATGCTTAATAGTATCATTTTTTGTCTAACAATGTGACATTAGAAGACACATACATTAATAATGCATGAAATAATGGTAGTGTGGATTTCCATTAGGCACTTGTTTGCACGTTAAACTCTATACTTACCTCATTCTTTTGCAAGCGAACAGTGACTTCATCCGTTCTACACTTTTATAGACAAATTAAACACATATTCTTTGGCCATAGCTAATCTGTTTTTTCACTCCAATTACAGTGATATAAGATGATGAAACACGCGTTATAGCGCAAAATTATACAGTGAAACAAATCTGTCTATAAAGACACTCCAGAGACCGGAAATTTTATCTTATAGGCAGTTTATTATTATAGACAGATCGCCATTGTATAAGGAGAACTCAAATTTTGAACATATAAAATGACAATACACAAAATACAGGAAAATGATACGAACAGGAACAGGCGATAAGGAGGGGAAGTCATAAGATAGTTTTAAATAAAGGTGTGTAGTTGGAAATTAAAAATAAATTGACAGAGGATGAGATCTAACAATTAAGAAGATGAATTTTCATTGTAGGTATGAAAGTGTAGAAGCTCTTAAATGTACCGATTTGGAAGCCAGTGTTTCCCAAAAAGCTTGGTTGATTGATATGCAAATGATCTTTCGTCGAAGTTAGTCTTATTTATGTTTGAAGATAGAATAATAGATGGTTTGACCTTTCTGAAGGCATTTTTGAGTAGTCGATGTAAACAAGTTTAGACTGTAAATAAAGCATGTTATTCTTGTCATTGACTATACGGAAAACTTGGCAATAGAAGAAGTAACATCCTCATGAATGAAAACTAGTAATGTTAAGACTTCTATAATATTAAAAGCGCTTCTCGTATTTTCATTGTTATTTATAAATTATTTTTACGTCTGGTTTTAAATTTTTTCAATTTTACTATAGTTTTGCTCAGTCACATTAGAATTAGTAGAGGAATAATACCCTAAGTTTAAATTAAACAACAATATAAATCAACGTTTATTGGCGTAGTGATACCAGCGCCGATGTTATGGCGTGATTAGATGGTGAAACGTTCGAAAGAAAATAAATATTTCTCCGTTCGGTGGGACAGAAATATTTATTCAATAAACGTTGATTTATATTGTTGTTTAATTTAATCTGCGTAGTGTTCGATTTATTTAAATAAATAAATAGATAAATAAATCCTAAGTTTAGCTTAATATAAGATAACTGAAAAACCCCTTGATGTAGCTTCCAAGGACGTGACGGAAAAGAAGATGAAACTATAAGAAGATACTTTAGAAATCGTTTTGGCAATATAAGCATTGAAATTAGGCTTTCGTTGGCCCTGTAATGGTTTAGTGGTAGCGCGTCCATCTAGCGTGCTGTTGTTGGAATTTGACACCCAAAGGTGAGAAAATGAAAACAAATAATAATAATAATGAATGAATAAAAAATTCATACCGACTAAATGCTCACTGTAGCCCTGGGGTGGGTTCTATATACCTTCGAAAGTTCGGATTCTTCAAAAAAAATGTAGGACCACTGTTTTAAGGTAGCGCATTGGTTAAATAATCGTCTGTCGTGCTATTAAGCCTGATTCCTCTGGGATTGCAGTGCCGCGTTCGGCGGCCACCCTGCCCAATCCCACCCTTGTTCGATCTACTACTACAAGCCTGATTCCACTCCCGGTGGTAGGGTAGAACGCATACCGTTTTTCTTCCAATCAAGGTTTGGCTTCCTTAGTAGCAGAAGTTTGCATTCCTTGGAAAGTTCTCCGTCAGGGCACAACATGATCTTTGCTCCTTAAAAACACAAATAAATAATTAGGCTTTGGATCCGTAGTCAATTTTAAACATTTTAAGGACAAATTTTATCAATTTAATAATTGGTATTACTAGAGCCCGGATTATATGCACTGAAAACCAGCAAGATATGTACGCAAGTATGCACTAAGAGCCTCCAAATGTGCGTGTAAATGCAGTCAATATGAATAAACGTGCATCTAAAATGAATAACTTTGCAGTTAAATATTTTTTAACTTACTTGAAAAGCACATGTCCTGCGTTTTAAAATAAATAAGTTTTTTATTAACTGCTGAGTAAAAATATTCGATGAAAAGTTTGCCGCTGAGAAGTTTGCAAAGGCGGAGCTGAATTTTTGGTGGCCAATTGAATTAGTAATTTTGAATTTTAATGTTCAGAGATGTAGCTAGGTATTGACAAAAGGAGAACTGCCATGGGCGCCGCCTCGACAGAGAGAGGCTTGAAAGGAGCTAAATTCGCGAATACTTGTGAAAAGACGAATTTGAAATAACCGTCAGGAGCGTCAAATTAAGAATTCGACAAAAGGGACAAAATCTCTGTTATTCCTACTTAGTTACGTTTGGTAACATTGGGCAGCAAAATCGTAAATCCGCCTTTGAAAATGGTGCCCTTTATGTAACAATTTTTCCTTACGGCATTTCGCGATGTCT
Source organism: Dysdera silvatica (assembly GCA_006491805.2). Lineage (NCBI taxonomy): Eukaryota > Metazoa > Arthropoda > Arachnida > Araneae > Dysderidae > Dysdera > Dysdera silvatica. The sequence goes on from QLNU02015360.1 coordinate 236,405,189, forward strand.
CTCTTGCTATTTTGAACAGTTTAGCTATGTCTTCTCTGAGTCATTGGCACTTTTATGGCTAAAAATATCTTTTTTAGAGCTGTAAAGGTTATTAGACAGAATTTATAAAATTTTGCGAGTTGTCTATTACAGATAGTTTATCTGTGATAGACTATCACCCAGCTCTATCGTTAATAGATAATGATGTGAAATTTTACTGTTTGCTTTAATTTGATCTTGAGTCAACTGCCAGTCTTACGGAACAAAACAAAATCTTCGGTTTCTCTAACAGGGGCAGTGGTTGTAATTCAGCCATGACTACATTTGTGGCGCCCTGGGATATTATTGAGTTTGTACGTTCACAAATTCCTTTGCACGGATTCTGCATAAATTAAATGGAAGAGAGAAATTTAGCGGTGTCGTGATCATTTTCTCATAAAGGTATAATAAAATTCTTAAAATTACTAAAACCCTTAAAATATGCATTTATTCTGGAAATTCATGGTTTTTGTGCATTTATATGTACTAATGCTAAAAAAAAGCTAAAATATGTAATTGCAAATCCGCATGTGCATTTGCATGTAATCCGAGCTCTAGCTATCACACATCTAAGAAGCTTCCAATCTAGATTATAATTTAGACCTTCTGTGTTTATAAACAATACAACGTAGTTTCGATAAAGAAATATGTTATGATTGTAGGATTTTAAGGTGGGTCCAGGTGAGTTAAAAATTCAGAAAACAATTAGAAATGTTGTCAAGAATTTTGCAGTTTATTCAGATTTTATTTTATAAAGGTAAATTTTTTTTTCAATTTTCACACCGCAGTACAAAAGAAAATTTGACTATAATAAAACCACGCAAATGTATATTGATAAGGTAATATGAAAATGGCATGATTTGTAGAATAAGGTTGTCTTCAATTAATTTTTGAAAGAAACTTTCCCAATTTAGAAATAATTTTATATGATAACCAATTATTTTATTGGAAATTTTATTACTACTAAAGATGAGAAAAAATACGACATTTTGCAATACTCCATAAAATTTATTTTAAAAATGGCTCAATATATAAACACCATTATAAATATGGGAAATCAAAAAAATACCTAGAATTTAGTTTTAAAAAAAGCTGCCCAGAGTAAATACATCCACATAATACATAAAATACTTGCGGAAGAAACAAAGGCAGAAATATTTACTAGCGAAGGAAAACAAGAAACGGAAGAAGTCGATTATCAATGTGATAATCAATGAAGGAAATCGAGTGATAGAAAACGTGAACACTTAACCGTGAGATTAAAACCTTGGAAGAAAGGGAAGGATTGGTAATATGCGTTATATCACGCACGACCTAGGGAAAGTTAGTATTGCGTGCAGTCGTCATATTGTTAGACATGCAAAAGAATTTATTTTGTCTGAAATATAACAAAAATGAATTCATGAGATTTTAGTAACCACTAATAAATTAGGAATGAATTTTTAACTAGCATGCAACTTGTATTCAAGTTGTTTGATATGAGAATTTTTAAGAGAGCACGCAATGAAATTTAAACTGGAAAAAAAAATAGATGTAGTTTTCCATCTAAACAAGTGAGTAATACTTTCCCCCCCATCCCTACGCTCACCATTGGCAATTTTCTTCAGTATGCTGGCAGTGTGTACTACCAGCTAAAGGCGGTATGTTGCCAGTTGTTTCACCATGGGGGCATCATACAGATGACTAACATCACCCTATGATAGGCATACATGGTCCATCAAACTTACTTGGGAGTCGAACCCAAACATAGCGAGTCTGAAGGCGATGATTATATCCACTGGATCACTGGAACGCAAAATTTAATTCGTTGCAAAAGTTTAATTGATTTTAAATATGGGGATGGTGCTAGCAGAAAATTGCGCGAAAGGATTAATAAAACACGATACAGTCCTCAAATAGAGAAAAAGGAAAGCAAGAAATAAATAATTGATGGGTTAAGTGGTCAACGAAGACATAGCTTTTGAATGAAAAAAAGACAAGAGGATTGAGTGTAAAATAAAAAGAAGTACGAATATCTAGTGTATTAGAAAAGTAGCTGAAATTTAATATTAAAAAAGTATTATCTGATTGTTTTAAAACAGTTTGCTCTATATTTTCACTTTTAACAAGATGTGGGTTAATTTTAATGCCTTTGAGTTATTGCAAAATACAAACATCTCCCATATAATAAAAAAATATTAAAATTAAGGTTCAGTTTGAGTTGCTTTGCGGCAATACCATATTAATGACGCTTATTTATTTATTTATTCTCTCATCGTAGTTATTTTTACTTGGTGATAAAAATTAATTTTGATAAAAACTAATTTTGATATTGCCTTTAAATAATATTATACATAATTGGTATACCCACAATTTCGAGGCATTAAACTTTATATTTCAAATGTATGAACCAAATAATGGTTTATTACATTACATATTTTTAGTTTTTTTTCTTATTTAATTTTATATAATTCAATAAAGCAACTATAATTTTTAAAAAGTAAATTTTTTCTAAATTGTGAAATAATTTAAATCGGGGTATTTGATTTTTTATATCCAACGCCATTTTCTAGCCTTTCGGCCATTAGTGTTCTAGCGGCCCAATATCGGTTTGACAGGTTGAAGAAAACACAATAAGGATTTTCAAGGTATTTGAGAACACTGTATATCGTAATATTTTTCAAACGAATTATGCAAGCTCGGCCGCTAACTGCATTTGTCATTTTTAAATATACGATGGTTTCGATCGTGTTATTGTTCTTAACTGTTTTTTATTATTAATCATAAAACAGTAGAAAGTTGGAAAATTTCCAGTAACTGCAATGTCTACCAAAGTAACTTCAGCGCCTTTTACATAATGTCTTCAACGCAAGGTGTCGAAAACCGTCAAATTTTGTGAACGCCTAGTAAGCTGACATCAGCTATCTGTGTGTGTGTGTATATCTACTTCAAAAAATTCCTGAAAAATAGGCGTTCGACCCACTCTAAGGTACGCTGTGACACAAATTCCAAACGCTGCTGGGTTTTTCCGCGCTACACGACAAACAAGTTGCTCGATGGTGTGGATGTCGGTTCAGATAGTTGAGCCACTAGCCCGCCTGCAGTTTTTCTTAATCAACTCTATGCTAAAATGATCATCCCCATTTCATGGTGGAATGTTGAAAACATACCACCTGTGCGTGCGCAATGTATAAGCTAACAAGAATCCTGCCAAATTCTGTAATATAAATACTCAAAAAATCGCGCATATATTAACTAAGTAGAAACATAAACAAAATATACGAAAGAATTAAAATAATGATGAGTTCATGAGGCGTTCCGCAAACATTTGAAGAAAAAAAATCAATAGAAACTGCGGTTAAAATTTCTTCGACATATAAAAATGATTTTGTTAGTTAAAGACAGAAAATTTTGTTAATTAAAGGCAGAATATTTTGTTAAAGGCTAAATTTGAAGCTATATTCATTGAATCAATAAAGGTCTAAAAGCAAATCAAGATCATTAATACACCTCGACTTATTTACATTTCCATTTCACATTATAATTTCTTCTGCAGTGTATTTCTGTATATTGGAGAAGCTTCAGAAAACTAAGTGTCGTATTAGTTTGTAAGAATTCGCTTCATAGCTTTGTTCCCTAAAGTATCAATTTGCTTTTATTTAATCATTTGTTGCAAAATAGTATTAAGTTTATATGTTAAATGGAAAATCTCTAACTCGTTAAATTAAATTGTATCGGGAACGTCTTGGTTGCAGGAAGAGATCCAAATACTGATTCTTGGAACAATCTGTATTTCCTTATTGTCCCCTTTCTTCATCTGTTCCATTCCTCTGGCATCACATCTTTTCATTATCACCATACGGTCTTTATCCCATTTTTATAAAAGATAGGCCACACAATTAGCTATTAAATATAAACTTCTATTGCGACATACAAGGCTGCTACTAGTTTTGTTTACTTATAGATATTTTAATGTCGATTCGTTAAAATAGCTATGCTTTGTGCTCCTGAGATGTTTTTTCTCACATGCAAATAAGTCAATACAGATAAATACATTTTGTTCTCAAATTTATTCAATACGGAAATGAGAATGTTAAATATGAAGAGTCAATTAAAAAATTTAAATACAGCGATTTCTATCGATAACATTGCTCCAATTAACGACTATTTCCATTTAACGATGTTATTTTGCGGTCTTGACAAATGCCTCGTGTCATTAATATATTTCCGGTTAACAACTTTTTTTCTGTTTACTAACATTTGGCCTTCCTCCTCCTTATTTCTTGCCGCGGACCACTTCCTGCCGCTGAATGTAGTGCGTCAATTGGTTGTCTGAACTAATACGCAGTGGCTGTTTTAGCATTTGAGAGTCACCCCCACCTCCTCCTCAATATTTTCTTTGCGGCCTTTCCTATCCCTACC
>QLNU02015360.1:236416427-236428427 GCA_006491805.2 Dysdera silvatica
ATATGAATTCCTTCAGTAATAGTGATTTAAAAAACTTTCGTCAAAAAGAACTAAGTTTAGATTATAAAAATATATGCAAAAAAACACAGAAGAATATCATCAGAGAAATTGATGGTTTTATTTACAATGTGTCTATTAGACATACAATACCAATCAAATCATTTGACATTTGGAAAAATAATTGTATTTGTGAAGTTTCCTTACACGCTGTCTGGTATAAAAAATGGGATAGAACACATAAAAATTTCAAGAGCATTGCAGAATACAAAAGAGATTTGAAGGATTTTTATAAACGCTTTATGTTATTGAACATAGATAAATATTTTTCGACATTTACCATCATATGCAAGAGGTTCTATGCTTCAAACATACAGAAATTTCTTGATAATACAGAGCAATATATAAATCTGGGTACAAGCACTACCCCTATCTTCAAACACATACAGGGTGCTTTTGAGAAACTCAAAGCTATCCAATCTCCAATCAACTTCCCATACATGACGCTCACCGTTGAATTTCATAAAATTGGTTTTTGCACTGTTACATCTGCTACCAGCTCTTACAGTGTTAAAGCTTATGAATTGCTTCTTCGAACACTTAAACAGATTTATGTTAAAATTTCCTTAAATACCTTTATTTTAAAAAATAGTTTTCAACTTTTAAAGACTTCGAACTCCAGTGATAGGAATCCCACTTTCATTAAGTGCTTTGATTTTGAGGATCTATTTAACCAAATCAATTTAAGAGACCTATATCGTGTATTATTAGAATTATTTACAGAGTATGATATAAAATCAATTGACAAAATTTCGTTTGTAAAACTACTAAACTTCTGTCTTAACTATAATATGGTATATAATGGCACTGGTTATTATAAACAGGTAAGAGGGCTTTCTCAAGGGGGAGTATATTCTTCTTTAGCTGCAGATTTATACTTACATAAATATGAAAGTTTATCTTCACCAAGAACGGATTTATTTTTTGGCAGATATATAGATGATATAATCTGTATAGGCTATGGTATGGAGCATCAATTGGACCTTGATTTTTATCCCTCAGGATTAACACTGAAAGATACCTCTGTATCTAGAACTTAAGTTCACTTTTCAGAGCTACTTATTACTATCAATGAAAATAATAGATTTGTCTTTCAAATATGCGATAAAAGAAAACAATTTTTATTTGCTTTTGTTCAGTACTTGCAATATGACACATGTCTCAGAAAACATGTTATAAAAAATTTGATTTTAGGTGAACTCTCCAGACAGAAAGTGCTTTCAAATAGAGTTGAAGCCATTTCTGAAGGCTTAAGATCTTTTAAAAAATGTTTGGTTTTAAATGGTTTTCCAATGAACTATATAAATAAAACATTTGCAAATTTCATCGCTAGAAAGAAATCTTAAATGTTTCTTATAAAGAATAATCATTGCAATTAAATACATCTAATCGCAGTTCTCAAATATAGATGGAAGCACCTGTTCATTACTCCTTTTGGATATCTGGTATTGCTTGGTTTGTAACATGTGGCGACACTTTCAAAACTGCCTTTGACTGATCATGTGCTATCTTTTTAGCTACGAGTTTGAATTTAATTTCTACATTACTGCTATTACAAGGTACTTAAACTACTTCCTATTTTATTATTAATAAAATATGTTTGCAAAAACTCGGCTAAAAATGTTTAAAAATGAAAAATTTCTGACACTGAACAAATTCATCTATAGTTTTTTGCATTTGTGGTATTACTTGGACTGAGTTTGTTGAATTACTACTTGTAAGTCATTCAACAGTGCTACTTTGATGTGAGATGTATCGACGACTTTCTATTTCTTTCTATTTCTTCTCTTTCAAACAAAAAATTTGTTTTAATATCTGACACATGGATGGTTATAAACAAACTGGTCTCCCTGTATAATGTTTGTATTGAATGGGGAATGTTGGATCCTTAAAACATTGTTTAACGCATGATTATTGGCTCACAACGCCAATCAATGTTCGTACATTGCAGGTCCAATTTTTCTTTCTAATTTAGACCAGCTGTGATCTGTCTAAAATTATTGATTCTTCATTTATATATTAAATGAAATTTTAAAAATGCTGTGCTTTATAACTGTTTCATTTACATCATTAAAAATGGGTACATATTGGGCTTTGGTTAATGGTATTGACATGGGATTTAAATACTTGGTACTATAAATTTATCATGGTGGTGTGATATTGGTATATTTAATTACGACTATTCAAAACATTTTTATTACTATTGTTTAATTTGTTCAGGGTACATATTGTAAATTATTTTTTAATGGTTTTCAAATCTATATATGTATATATATATATAATTATTCTAAAATATTGATCATAACTAAATACATCGTAAAAATCACTACAGAAATATGAAAGAACGAATTTTTCTTAAATTATGCATGATAATTTAAGACAGTTTACACAGTTTTTAGCAATACGGACATGATTCTTCATCAGGGAACCGTATCACATCCGCATTGCCGAGTTACAAGCCAGTTTTTTCTGAGATGCCAAAGCAGCCGGAACATCAGTATGTTTTTCCATTTTCTTTTAATATTGCCTCTTGCTCTGTTCACCACGGTCCCTAAAACTGGCCATTAAACGTTAATTAAACACGTGAATTTGCTAATTAACGTACACCTTGCTTTCAATTAAAGTTTAAAGGCCAGTTTTTATATTGGTTCTGGACAGGCCTGTAGCCAGGATGAAGGGTCAACTGGGGCAAAGCAAAGGACATAAGGGGTACAGGACACACGGGAATTGTTCTGTATATATATAAATAGCTCGATGGGGTAACTGGGGCCCCGGCTTGACCACAGGACTGATTCTGGATGTTTAAACAGTTTGTAAATAGAGGATGTGGCAAATGTAGAATTTCAGCAACATGTAGATTTGTTAGTTAATGTATAACTTGATTTTAATTAACGTTTAATGGCCAGTTTGTCTTCGGTGGTCTCTTGGAATCCAGTTCAGAATTTCTGTTGTCCATCGTTGATCAGTTCTTCTTGCAATATGCCCAGCCCATCGCCATTTCAGCCCTTTTACTTTAACAATGATGTCCTCTACTCTAGTTTGCTCTCTCACCCAAGTGTTCCTTTTCCGATCTCTCCTAGTTGTTCCAAGCATTCATCTCTCCATGCTCCTTTCACTGTCTGAATTTCCGTATTACTGAAATTATTATACTCCGTCTCTGATCCATAAGAGAGGACTGGCAATACACACTGATCGAAGATATTTTTTTTAGACACAAAGGTAATTTTCCCTTCAGGATAAAACCGTTTCTTCTAAATGCACTCCAGCCAAGTTTAATACGTCTGGCGAGTTCTTTCATAATGTTGTTTCCATTGAAATCAGCTGGGCAGGTTAAGCATATGTATCAGCAATTTCTAGCTCAGTGTTGTCAACTTATATTTTTGTTTTCTCTACAAAATTATTGAACATGATCTTAGTTTTTTGTAGGTTCATCTTGAGTCCAACTTCTTCACTTCTAGTTGAGAGCTCTTGTACCATGTCTTGGAGTTCCAATGGGTCCGTTGAAAAAATAACAATGTCATCAGCAAACCGCAGATGATTTAAATATTCACCATTTATTTTTATTCCCTTGTTATTCCAATTTATCAGCTGAAAAATCATCTGTAAAGCAGAAGTAAAAAGTTTTGGAGAAATGGTATCTCCCTGCCTCACACCTTTGCCAAGTTTGATAGTTTTGGTATCTTTATGTAACCGAAATTTTGCACTTGCATTTTTATACACACGTTTCACCATGTCAATGTACACATCCTCAATGTCTGTTGATCTTAAAGAGTTGATGACTGCTGATGTTTTTATAGAGTCAAAGGCCTTCTCATAGTCAATAAATGCAACACACAATGGAAGTTCACGGTTCATTTCTATCTCTGTATGTGTGGGAACACATTTAGTTGCTCTAAAATTTTTTTTAACATGTATTCAAAAAACAAAAACCTAAAACCACATTTTCTCGACTTTTTAACTCATGAATAATATCTACAAATGTTATCTTTTAATATTTTAATTATTTTGTAGCTTTTATATGAAAAATCTGATTAATTTTCATTAAATCAACAAATAAGTGCATTTTCCGAACACGCAAAAGCAAAAGTCGAAAGACTTTCAGTCTTTATGTTAGCACACCCGTGAGATTTGATCGCTTATTTTGATAACCGTTGAAAATTTTTAACGGCCACGATTTCACTACGTAAAGCACTGTTGTCGGCTAATTAGCCAAGGATGACGTTCCCTTATTGAAACTCGTCATTAGCTGGCTTCAAGGTAAAGAAAGGGAGTAATAAATGAACGAATGCATGGAAAAAAGAACTGAAAGGCTTTTTTATGCGTTCTTACAATTGAGTCAAGCTTCAGTGATTGTGTGTGAAACGGCCTGGAAAATTTCGGAGCAAGTTTAAAAATATTACGAAGTCAGAATACCCTAGTAGATGTTGGTTAATAATGGGATTTCACATACTATTGCAAAGTTAAAATATTCCTTTAAAGCAGGTTTTATTGGTCTTCAATTATAAGGCTGCAGACAGATTAAAAAACTAGGAGAACAATAAAAATTATAATTACTTTAGCTTATCTTTAGTGGGTTTTCAACACTTGTAAATTAAATAAAAATTTAAACAATGCAAGGAAACTGAAAAAACTTCAAATAAATAACTTATATATATTTTTACGTGAGCTAGAAATCCATGAGCAGGAATTTGCTGATTATTTTTTAAATCCAATGATGTTAAGCGTAATTTAAAATTTTGTGCATTAATCGAAATTACAAAATGTTTTAAAGTTAAAGTGGTTAATTTAATTATCAAAATTTTTTAGGCAAACTTTATTGTAATGTGTTCAAAATGAACTGTTTTTCCCCATAATATGTTTAACACATCTATTAAACAAAACACAACATTTATCTAATTCTCCTTAAAATGGATGAACTGTATTTTGTTATAACTTAACAAAAGTAAAATCTGGCTTACTAATGTAGAGATAAAAGAACTGGGGAAATAGTTTCCCGTTAAATCTGATTTATTGTGGCCTTTAGGATTTATTTCGAACGGGTATCTTTCGTTTGAGTACTTATCAATGTATTATCATTAAATAATGTTTGGTTTACACCAATATTGTTATTCGCACCCAACGCCAATTTCTTCACCTAGAAAGGGGAAAAGGTGAATCATGGACTTCTAAAGGAAATTGCAAAGATGACATAGAAAAGCAACGGTTGTATGTATCTTCAAAATATTCATGTGAATAATTTATATAAGGCGGTTAATTATATTGCTTTAGGATGTGAGGAATAAGGAGTTTTTTACTTTTTAAATCAAGCGTTGCAACTAGGGATTATCCTATTTTGCGTACGATTTAAAAAAAAAAATACAATAATTTCCATTGTAAATTATGTATAATCTGGATATCTTTCATATAATGAAATAAAACTATTCTTGAAAATATCTGTTTTAAGAAATTCTAAAAATAAAGGGCCATGGAAAAATTTTCGCTATGCTCTTGAATGCCGCTCAGAACAATACGGGAAGTGTAGCAAATGATGCATTGTCCTACTAGAAATGTCCATAGTCAGGAAGAGAGACAATAATCATACTTAAGTGAGGTTGATCAATAACAATATCTAAATAAACTTGAAATCCAGTCGTTAGTTTAAACGTATCACGGGCCCTAAAGCCTCCCATAGAAACATGCCTTCTAGGACTATAGCTGCCAGATTGTGACGTTGTCACTGAAGGAAAATTCAATACGTTTATGTTGTTTCCTCAAAATTCTTCCTCTCCTATCAGAAAGCTATGGTTAAAATGTAAAAACATTTAATATAGAATTCAAACGATTTTCACCTTACTGAGAAACTTTTTCCTGTTGACTGCAGATAACCCAGATCATGCAATGTTCAGTGTTGTGGGCTTTGGCGCTGTTTGATATTGCATCAAATCCAACTTCTCTGCCATTTGGCTTACTGTTGTCACTATGTATTGTCTTGAGTCCGATATAGGACTTGCGAATACCATTATAATACTACGAACTATTGTGTTAGTCCCGTAAAGTTTATCCCACAGAACTTAAAGAAAAAGGTTAATTCTCGTTTATGAATTTTTGATGCAATTTTTTTTAATTTTGCTGAAAAGTTCATGAAACCGAGAGTCTATTGTAATCAATACATAAAGTATTAATACACTGCTAAAGAAATTCTTCTAGTATCAGGAAAGTGACTACGATGTGAAGGAGTAAGAGTTTAATTTGCTTTTTAGCACTCAAAATGCTTTTATTTATTGGTTTATTTTGTTACAAAGCGCGTAACTCTTCAAGTTAAGCCGGATTTAAAGGGTTTTGTGCCGCCAAAGAGAGTTAATTTGGAATTGAAAAAAAAAATACCCTTCTGCAAAGCACTGGGCTTTTTCCAGGCCTGGGGCCAGATTCAACTACTTAGGTTAAATCGGCATAAAGCCAACCTTAACCATAGGTTGTGCATTCACTTTTTTTTTTAAATTCCATGGATCATTATCTATATTCTATAACATCGCAAATTTTCCACAGTCGACAAGTGCACCGACTTGATTATGGCTGACAACATTAAATGAATTCGTGCCATCATTTTAGCCAATAGATGGGAGAGTACTGATTAAGTGGAAAATCATATGCAATTTAGTTTTCATTTTACCAGTGAAATTACTCTCAATAATCCTGATTTTATTGAAGTCTACACAAGTTAGGTCCCCAAACTATGAATCGAAACGTTAAGAAGGGATGTGTAAAAATAGCTTGTTTCTCAAAGGAACAAAAAATAGCGACATAAATAAGTCTATGCGCCGCCTAACTAAAGACATTGAAGAAGAAAGGTAATGTTTTAAAAAACATAAGCTGAAATAAATTCAACAAATACATGTATATGTTATTATTAGCCTGCTTCCGTAGATACAGGATTACGTTGAACTCCATGACATAAGTCGTGGAGTGGTATTAGGATATAAAACTTAGTCAAAAGGGCTAATAAACATGGTAGATAACACATAGCGACAGAATTACAGATTTTTTTACTAACTGAAAGGGGTAATTTTAATGTTCGCCCATTATCAAAAACAGTATAATTATGTAATCATTCGCGTTGTTGAATGACAAATCTCAAGTGGATATGAGGAAGGTTGGGCGTGCAACATACTATCATATGATCACGTGATGCGAGTTTCCCTGCACTTACCCAATAGTCTATGCACGGCACTATTTGTATATTACGAGGGTTTCAGAAAGTAACTTACGTTTCGCCGCTGCGCGGCGAGAGATGGCTCTATCGTCCCCTTCTTGGTGTCTGAGCGTCTAGTGAATCATTACGCATCGGGTTGTGGTAATTTGCGGTGCGTGTTGCCTCTGCTTTGTTCACTGTTAATGTTTAAAATGTGTGCTGCAATAGAAAACCCCGCGAGTTGTGAAGTGCGATCAGTGATTAGGTTTTCGTTCGCAAAAAAACTGAGACTAATGGAAATTTATCGGGAACTTTGTACGGTGCATGGAAACGACGTAATGAGTGAAGCCGGAGTGAGACAGTGGTGCATCATGTTTAAAAATAGCCGCACTAATGTTCACGAGGAAGCGCGAAGTGGCCGGCCGAGCATTGTTAACGCTGAACTGGTGGAGAAAATCAGTGAAAAGATTTGCGAAAACCGCCGCTTCACAATTTCGGAGCTCTCACTAGTTTCCTCAAATTTCACGAAATTTGTTGTTGGGTGTTGTGACGCAAGATCTAGGTTATTATAAGTTTTGTGCCAGATGGGTACCGAAACTCTTGTCAGAAGATCACAAAAAGCAGCGCATGGCAGCATCTTTGTCATTTCTCGAGGCCTACAACGAACATGGTGAATCACTTCTCGATAGTGTCGTAACAGGAGACGAGACTTCGTTACAGTTCGTGACTCGTGAGACAAAACAACAGTTTATGGAGTGAGGTCACACAAGTTCTCCCAGAAAACCAAGGAAATGTTTGAAAAAATTGTAATCAAGAAAGATCATGGCGACTGTTTTTTGGGACATGGAGGGTGTGCTTCTGGTGGATTACCTCGAACGTGGTGAAACAATAAATAGTGAGAGACATTGTTAAACATTAAAGAAATTAAGAAGAGCGATACAAAACAGGCGTCGAGGAAATTGCGTTCCAAGGTTTTTTTTCATTCATGACAACGCAAGCCCCCACACAACCATTCAAACTCGACGGCTCTTGGATGGTTTCGGATGGGAACTGTTTGTTCATCCACCATATAGTCCGGACCTTGCCCCGAGAGATTTTCACTTGTTTCCACACATGAAGACCTGGCTCGTGACACAGTGCTTCGACGATGACGAGGAACTGCATGCAGGCGTCCGTACATGGTTGAAGTCTCAGTCAGCTACATTTTATGATGATGGAATTAACAAGCTGGTGTACCGTTATGATAAGTATCTTAATTTATGTGGAGATTATGTTGAAAAATAGCTGAACGATGTGCCTTTCGAGTTTAAGTAATAAAAAATGTTTCCTTTCATTTGGATTTTTTTTTATTCTAAAACGTAAGTTACTTTCTGAATATCCTACGTATATTCATGACGCCTAAATGAAAACGCATGCGCAACACATTATTACCAATTTAAGCGTCTTTGATATTATCGGACTGTATCTACCGAGTACGTTGATATGCATCTAAGGTCGAAAAAGGATTGCAATGTATACTATGGTGATCATTCCTAGATGTAAAAGAAATATCCAAGTCTTGGTCACCTGACCGTCGAGAAATTTTTTATGTTGATCACCGATTAAGAGGATATTCATATTTTAGAATAGAATTGTATGACACACCAGCCTCAAATGTTCGAAATGAATCTCACAAATGGAAGACGTTACCATAATCATCATGTATATGATTCAGCAACCAACACAATATACCAATAGTAGCGAGGACGTCTGAGAAGCTAGTATAGAAAATGCTATATGAAAATTGATTTGCACATTTAGCACACGTCTAAATATATTGTCTGAAGTTGAAAAAGCAAAACGACTTGCTTCCTGTCAATGTTCACTTGATCCATAGGCATAGAGTTATACGGGCCCGTGGGATCTGAACTCTTCCCCCCTAATAATTTAAAATAAATTGCAATTTTACATATATTGTAATGTATAAACTTATTTAAAATGTGCTTCCTGCCCCCACCCAATTATTTTGAAAACTCCATGTCAATGCCTCGATCCTAGGTATCCATAAATCATTTTGGTAGAAGACGACGTGGCATTTTTGCACAATGGAAATTCTCATAATCATTACATGTAGACAGAAGACAATTTTCTTGCAATACTGATTATAACTTACCAATTTTATTTTTTAATTAATATTTGAGCTAACGATGTCTAAAACCTACTGATCATACTAGTTTCGATTACGCTTTGGCTGTCGCAAATATCTTCATTTCCTTAACTACTTTTTTAGATGAACTGATGGAAAGCATTTTCTTTTTCATACGCCAGTTCATGCAGTTTATACATAATAGTGGTACATAGTGACAGTTTAATCGATGTTTCTGTGAATTGCTGGGAAAATAGTGTCCTAGCCGCTGGATCATTCAGTTGAGGTAGCGATATTCCTGTTATTTGAACTCTCATTCGCAGATTTAAATTCACTCATGTATGGCATGTATTCATTCACTAATGTGCGGCATCGTGTAAAAGATGATGGGAAAAACGTTGGTAATGATACGCCTGTATTACCTGACTCTAACTTAAAAAATACACTTACTCACGAAATTTACTTCACGCTTTTACTAGGTTTTATACTTGAATAAAAAGTTAGCTCACCTTGTCTATATCTTTTCTCATACACATTCGCCGCATAATAACACCCAACGTAGCCGAAACAATAAAGTATTTCTTGTATCTTAATACTTCTAAATAATTACAAAGCATAGGTTCCAATATAAATAATTGGTAACTAGAAATAAGAGAATATTTTGAAATCAAGCACCAAAAGTTCAATTCTTAAAATCATTTGCAATATAAAAAATATCTACAAGTTCTCACTCTATTTTATAATCCATTGCACTCGTTTTCTATCAATTATGACTCTTCTTATTATTGCCAGCATACATTACAATAAAAATCTTAATTTTTCCATTTCTGCCAGAATGTATGACATGTGTCCTTTCCTGTTATATTTTGGTCTTTCCATTTGGTCTATCATTATTGCTTACTTTCAGGGCACTATAAAAAAGTAAGCACTTAGAAATTTTTCTTTCTCTGATTTTTTCCTGTAATCAGTAATTTTATTTGAAATAAATTCGTTCCTAATATTTTTCATTCTTTACTGAATTTACTTTAATACATCTTTTTACTAAATTCAGGAATTTGACTACTTTTCCAATTTAGAGTCTTTTCTTATTTTTTTCATAAAGCTTTATTTATAATCTTGTAGATAAAAAAACATCAAGATAAATTTGTCACCACAGTATATACATATATATCATATTGGATTTGGTATTATCGTTATTGTATCGTTTCATTCTCCCACAATGTGTGCACGAATGAACTGGTAAATATATGAGCAAAACATACTTATTTAGATTACGCTTGAAGCATCAGCAAATAGGTTGTAGGGTTATTTTAACTATAAATTGAAACTGACGACTACGTTTCAGAAGCCATCTATTACTGTGGAAAGTAAGAGCAATGTCGAAAAGATTGAAGACTGTTCAATGGATATTCGACATAAATATATTCCACCACAATGTTACACTCTTTAGATCATCAACACTGTTGTCTTACACCTCTCCTAGGTACATCAACCTCTCTAAGCCTCCTTAAGTCCATGTACAAATGGTCAAAGAAATAAGGATTAAAAAAAACCTAACCTTACTTTGGTCAAAAGGTATTGGCCGCACATCATTTCGTATCCCACATCTTTCAATACAATTATTTCGCCATTTTTATTCTGGTCTACCAATTATTTATTTTCTATCTGATATCTACTATATGCATCCATCGCGCTCTCAATAACCATCTAAGCTCATCCATATGCAATCGGTTCTACTACCATAAATCGGTGGGGATTCCAACTTTCTTTGCAGTCGAAATGTTCCTCTCAGTGGTTATTTCGAAACACACCCGTCTTAGATTTCCCGGATCTTAAATAGAAAGTCGAGGAAATTGAACCCAAACAGATTAATGGTTTGACCCATTAATTGAATAAGAAAAAGCGGGAATGAACTCTACTTAGCTCTCTGCTTTATTACGTAGAATGTGCATAAAAAAAATAAATGTTAAAATAAATTGTTAATTAACGAACAATTTCAGGATGATTGTTTTCGATTGTTGAAATAGCAGAAAAAATAATAGATAGAGGTAATGAATTGAACGATGACTATAAGGAATATGCACGACAAAATTATGAAAAAACGATGTACGTAGAACATATAGACTACTCAGAACAGTTGGGTGAAATAAACAGACTCGATGTAAAAAAGGTGTGTGACATGATAAAATACATGCAAAAATAGTTAGAGAATGTGTAGACCTACTGGTTGAACCTTTGTTGGTCATATTTGATGAAATAATAGATACTGAGGAAATTCCAACTGAAATGAAAAGATCTAAAATAGTTCCTAAAAAAAGGGAAAGATGGATAATATTGAAAACTATAGACCAATAGCAATAATTGCACTATTTGCTAAATTATTTGAAAATCTACTGTATAAAAGAATAATTGAATTTAGAGGAAAAACAGCATAATGAATAAAAATTAATTTGGTTTCAGAAAAGGAAAATCAACGGAGGGATCACTGCTTAGAACAATTGAAAAAGTACAAGACGCAATTGAAATAAGGAAAATGGAATTGGCATATTTTATGATTTAAGCAAGGCATTTGATGTAATAAATATAACGATATTAACAGGAAAATTGAAAAATTATGGATTAAGGGAAAAATTTAATAATTTGTTAAGCA
>QLNU02015360.1:236441701-236468501 GCA_006491805.2 Dysdera silvatica
TTTTTAAAACATTACCTTTCTTCTTCAATGTCTTTAGTTAGGCGGCGCATAGACTTATTTATGTCGCTATTTTTTGTTCCTTTGAGAAACAAGCTATTTTTACACATCCCTTCTTAACGTTTCGATTCATAGTTTGGGGACCTAACTTGTGTAGACTTCAATAAAATCAGGATTATTGAGAGTAATTTCACTGGTAAAATGAAAACTAAATTGCATATGATTTTCCACTTAATCAGTACTCTCCCATCTATTGGCTAAAATGATGGCACGAATTCATTTAATGTTGTCAGCCATAATCAAGTCGGTGCACTTGTCGACTGTGGAAAATTTGCGATGTTATAGAATATAGATAATGATCCATGGAATTTAAAAAAAAAAGTGAATGCACAACCTATGGTTAAGGTTGGCTTTATGCCGATTTAACCTAAGTAGTTGAATCTGGCCCCAGGCCTGGAAAAAGCCCAGTGCTTTGCAGAAGGGTATTTTTTTTTTCAATTCCAAATTAACTCTCTTTGGCGGCACAAAACCCTTTAAATCCGGCTTAACTTGAAGAGTTACGCGCTTTGTAACAAAATAAACCAATAAATAAAAGCATTTTGAGTGCTAAAAAGCAAATTAAACTCTTACTCCTTCACATCGTAGTCACTTTCCTGATACTAGAAGAATTTCTTTAGCAGTGTATTAATACTTTATGTATTGATTACAATAGACTCTCGGTTTCATGAACTTTTCAGCAAAATTAAAAAAAATTGCATCAAAAATTCATAAACGAGAATTAACCTTTTTCTTTAAGTTCTGTGGGATAAACTTTACGGGACTAACACAATAGTTCGTAGTATTATAATGGTATTCGCAAGTCCTATATCGGACTCAAGACAATACATAGTGACAACAGTAAGCCAAATGGCAGAGAAGTTGGATTTGATGCAATATCAAACAGCGCCAAAGCCCACAACACTGAACATTGCATGATCTGGGTTATCTGCAGTCAACAGGAAAAAGTTTCTCAGTAAGGTGAAAATCGTTTGAATTCTATATTAAATGTTTTTACATTTTAACCATAGCTTTCTGATAGGAGAGGAAGAATTTTGAGGAAACAACATAAACGTATTGAATTTTCCTTCAGTGAAGTCAAGTCACAAGCTGGCAGCTATAGTCCTAGAAGGCATGCTTCTATGGGAGGCTTTAGGGCCCGTGATACGTTTAAACTAACGACTGGATTTTAAGTTTATTTAGATATTGTTATTGATCAACCTCACTTAAGTATGATTATTGTCTCTCTTCCTGACTATGGACATTTCTAGTAGGACAATGCATCATTTGCTACACTTCCCGTATTGTTCTGAGCGGCATTCAAGAGCATAGCGAAAATTTTTCCATGGCCCTTTATTTTTAGAATTTCTTAAAACAGATATTTTCAAGAATAGTTTTATTTCATTATATGAAAGATATCCAGATTATACATAATTAATGGAAATTATTGTATTTTTTAAATCGTACGCAAAATAGGATAATCTCTAGTTGCAACGCTTGATTTAAAAAGTAAAAAACTCCCTATTCCTCACATCCTAAAGCAATATAATTAACCGCCTTATATAAATTATTCACATGAATATTTTGAAGATACATACAACCGTTGCTTTTCTATGTCATCTTTGCAATTTCCTTTAGAAGTCCATGATTCACCTTTTCCCCTTTCTAGGTGAAGAAATTGGCGTTGGGTGCGAATAACAATATTGGTGTAAACCAAACATTATTTAATGATAATACATTGATAAGTACTCAAACGAAAGATACCCGTTCGAAATAAATCCTAAAGGCCACAATAAATCAGATTTAACGGGAAACTATTTCCCCAGTTCTTTTATCTCTACATTAGTAAGCCAGATTTTACTTTTGTTAAGTTATAACAAAATACAGTTCATCCATTTTAAGGAGAATTAGATAAATGTTGTGTTTTGTTTAATAGATGTGTTAAACATATTATGGGGAAAAACAGTTCATTTTGAACACATTACAATAAAGTTTGCCTAAAAAATTTTGATAATTAAATTAACCACTTTAACTTTAAAACATTTTGTAATTTCGATTAATGCACAAAATTTTAAATTACGCTTAACATCATTGGATTTAAAAAATAATCAGCAAATTCCTGCTCATGGATTTCTAGCTCACGTAAAAATATATATAAGTTATTTATTTGAAGTTTTTTCAGTTTCCTTGCATTGTTTAAATTTTTATTTAATTTACAAGTGTTGAAAACCCACTAAAGATAAGCTAAAGTAATTATAATTTTTATTGTTCTCCTAGTTTTTTAATCTGTCTGCAGCCTTATAATTGAAGACCAATAAAACCTGCTTTAAAGGAATATTTTAACTTTGCAATAGTATGTGAAATCCCATTATTAACCAACATCTACTAGGGTATTCTGACTTCGTAATATTTTTAAACTTGCTCCGAAATTTTCCAGGCCGTTTCACACACAATCACTGAAGCTTGACTCAATTGTAAGAACGCATAAAAAAGCCTTTCAGTTCTTTTTTCCATGCATTCGTTCATTTATTACTCCCTTTCTTTACCTTGAAGCCAGCTAATGACGAGTTTCAATAAGGGAACGTCATCCTTGGCTAATTAGCCGACAACAGTGCTTTACGTAGTGAAATCGTGGCCGTTAAAAATTTTCAACGGTTATCAAAATAAGCGATCAAATCTCACGGGTGTGCTAACATAAAGACTGAAAGTCTTTCGACTTTTGCTTTTGCGTGTTCGGAAAATGCACTTATTTGTTGATTTAATGAAAATTAATCAGATTTTTCATATAAAAGCTACAAAATAATTAAAATATTAAAAGATAACATTTGTAGATATTATTCATGAGTTAAAAAGTCGAGAAAATGTGGTTTTAGGTTTTTGTTTTTTGAATACATGTTAAAAAAAATTTTAGAGCAACTAAATGTGTTCCCACACATACAGAGATAGAAATGAACCGTGAACTTCCATTGTGTGTTGCATTTATTGACTATGAGAAGGCCTTTGACTCTATAAAAACATCAGCAGTCATCAACTCTTTAAGATCAACAGACATTGAGGATGTGTACATTGACATGGTGAAACGTGTGTATAAAAATGCAAGTGCAAAATTTCGGTTACATAAAGATACCAAAACTATCAAACTTGGCAAAGGGGTGAGGCAGGGAGATACCATTTCTCCAAAACTTTTTACTTCTGCTTTACAGATGATTTTTCAGCTGATAAATTGGAATAACAAGGGAATAAAAATAAATGGTGAATATTTAAATCATCTGCGGTTTGCTGATGACATTGTTATTTTTTCAACGAACCCATCAGAACTCCAAGACATGGTACAGGAGCTCTCAACTAGAAGTAAAGAAGTTGGACTCAAGATGAACCTACAAATAACTAAGGTCATGTTCAATAATTTCATAGAGAAAACAAACATATAGGTTGAAAACATTGAGCTAAAAAATGCTGATACATATGCTTAACCTGCCCAGCTGATTTCAATGGAAACAACATTATGAAAGAACTCAACAGACGTATTAAACTTGGCTGGGGTGAATTTAGAAGAAACAGTTTTATCCTGAAGGGAAATTGCCTTTGTGTCTAAAAAAAATATCTTCGATCAGTGTGTATTACCAGTCCTCTCTTATGGATCAGAGACGGAGTATAATAATTTCAGTAATACGGAAATTCAGACAGTGAAAGGAGTATGGAGAGGTGCATGCTTAGAATAACTAAGAGAGATCGAAAAAGAAACAATTGGATGAGAGAGCAAACTAAAGTAGAGGACATCATTGTTAAAGTAAAAGGGCTGAAATGGCGATGGGCTGGGCATATTGCAAGAAGAACTGATCAACGATGGACAACAGAAATTCTGAACTGGATTCCAAGAGACCACCGAAGACAAACTGGCCATTAAACGTTAATTAAAATCAAGTTATACATTAACTAACAAATCTACATGTTGCTGAAATTCTACATTTGCCACATCCTCTATTTACAAACTGTTTAAACATCCAGAATCAGTCCTGTGGTCAAGCCGGGGCCCCAGTTACCCCATCGAGCTATTTATATATATACAGAACAATTCCCGTGTGTCCTGTACCCCTTATGTCCTTTGCTTTGCCCCAGTTGCCCCTTCATCCTGGCTACAGGCCTGTCCAGAACCAATATAAAAACTGGCCTTTAAACTTTAATTGAAAGCAAGGTGTACGTTAATTAGCAAATTCACGTGTTTAATTAACGTTTAATGGCCAGTTTTAGGGACCGTGGTGAACAGAGCAAGAGGCAATATTAAAAGAAAATGGAAAAACATACTGATGTTCCGGCTGCTTTGGCATCTCAGAAAAAACTGGCATGTAACTTGGCAATACGGATGTGATAAGGTTTCCTGATGAAAAATCATGTCCGTATTGCTAAAAAACTGTGTAAACTGTCTTAAATTATCATGCATAATTTAAGAAAAATTCGTTCTTTCATATTTCTGTAGTGATTTTTACGATGTATTTAGTTATGATCAATATTTTAGAATAATTATATATATATATACATATATAGATTTGAAAACAATTAAAAAATATTTTACAATATGTACTCAGAACAAATTATACAATAGTAATAACATTGTTTTTGAATAGTTTTATCATTAAATATACCAATATCACACCAACATAATAAATTTGTAGTACCAGGTATTTAAATCCCATCTCAATACCATTAACCAAAGCCCAATATGTACCCATTTTAAATGATGCAAATGGAGTTGTTATAAAACACAGCATTTTTAACATTCCATTTAATATATAAATGAAGAATCAATAAATTTAGACAGATCATAGTTGGTCTGAATTAGAAAGAAGAATTGGACTTGCAATGTACGAACATTGATTGGCGTTGTGAGCCAATAATCATGCGTTAAACAATGTTTTAAGGATCCAACATTCCCCATTCAATACAGACATTATACAGGGAGATCTGTTTGTTTATAACCATCCATGTGGCAGAGATTAAAACAAATTTTTTGTTTGAAAGAGACAAAAAATAGAAAGAACTAGAAAGTCCTGTATACATCTCACATCAAAGTAACACTGTTGAATAACTTACAAGTAGTAATTCAACAAACTCAGTTCAAGTAATACCACAAATGTAAAAAAAATATAGATGAATTTATTCAGTGTCAGAAACTTTTCATTTTTAAACATTTTTAGCAGAGTTTTTGCAAGCATATTTTATTAATAATAAAATAGGAAGTGGTTAAATTACCTTGTAATAGCAGTAATGTAGAAATGAAATTCGAACTCGTAACTAAAAAGATAGCACATGATCAGTCAAAGGCAGTTTTGAAAGTGTTGCCACATCTTATAAACTAATCAATACCAGCTATCTAAAAGAAATGATGAATAGGTGCTTCCATCTATATTTGAGAACTGTGATTAGATGTATATAATTGCAGTAAGTATTCTTTATAAGAAACATTTAAGATTTCTTTCTAGGGATGAAATTTGCAAACGTTCTATTTATATACTTCACTGGAAAACTATTTAAAACAAAGCATTTTTTAAAAGGTCCTAAGCCTTCAGAAATGGCTTCAATTCTATTAGAAAGCATTTTCTGTCTGGAGAGTTCACCTAAAATCAAATTTTTTATAACATGTTTTCTGAGACAGGTGTCATATTGCAAGTACTGAACAAGAGCAAATGAAAATTGTTCTTTTATCGTATATTTGAAAGAAAAATCTATTATTTTCATTGATAGTAATAAGTAGATCTAAAAAGTGCACTTGAGTTCTAGATACAGAGGTACCTTTCAGTGTTAATCCTGAGGGTTAAAAATCAAGGTCCAATTGATACTACGTACCACAGACTATACGGATTATATCATCCATATATCTGCCAAAAAAATAGATCCTCTCTTGGTGAAGACAAACTTTCATATTTATGTAACTATAAATCTGCAGCTAAAGAATAATACACTCCCCCCTTGAGAAAATCCTCTTACCTGTTTATAATAACCAGTGCCATTATATACCACGTTATGTTTAAGACAGAAGTTTAGTAGTTTTACAAACGAACTTTCGCCAATTGATTTTATATCATACTATGTAAATAATTGTAATAACACACGGTATAGGTCTCTTAAATTGATTTGGTTAAATAGATCCTCAAAATCAAAGCACTTAATGAAAGTGGGATTCTATCACGCAAATGCTTTCTAGAGTTGAAGCCATTTCTGAAGGCTTAAGATTTTTAAAAAATGTTTGGTTTTAAATGGTTTTCCAATGAACTATATAAATAGAACACTTGTAAATTTCATCCCTAGAAAGAAATCTTAAATGTTCCTTATAATGAATAATTACTGCAATTAAATATATCTAATCGCAGTTCTCAAATATAGATGGAAGCACCTGTTCATCATTTCTTTTGGAAAGCTGGTATTGCTTGGTTTATAAGATGTGGCAACACTTTCCAAACTGCCTTTGACTGATCATGCGCTATCTTTTTAGTTACGCGTTTGAATTTAATTTCTACAAAGTAATTTAACCACTTCCTATTTTATTATTTATAAAATATGCTTGCAAAAACTCTGCTAAAAACGCTTAAAAATAAAAAATTTCTGACACTGAACAAATTCATCTATAGTTTTTGCATTTGTGGTATTGCTTGGACTGAGTTTGTTGAATTACTACCTGTAAGTTATTCAACAGTGTTACTTTGATATGAGATGTATATACGACTTTCTATTTATTTTTTGTCTCTTTCAAACAAAAAATGTGTTTAAATCTCTGCCGCATGGATGGTTATAAACGAACAGGTTTTCCTGTATAATGTCTGCATTGAATGGGGAATGTCGGATCTTTAAAACATTGTTTAACCCATGATTATTGGTTCATAACGCCAATCAATGTTTGTACACTGCAGGTCCACTCTTCTTTCTAATTCACCAGTTATGATCTTTTATATAAATCGAACACTACGCAGATTAAATCAAACAACAATATTAATCATCGTTTATCGGCGTAGTGATGCAGCACCGGGATAAAAGTTATGGCGTGATTAGATGTAGGCTATGATTCATCTAAATTTATTAATTCTTTCATTTTGTGTATATATATATATATATATATACAGGGTGGTCCTAAACTATATGTCAAAAATGTAATGGCAGGTAGAGGGGACCTAAATAAGCAGATTTCGTATAGGAATGTATGTGCGGTAATGACACATTAAAGCGCTAGCTTGTAAAGCAGTATGAATTACAGGAAACTGAAAAAACAAGTAAAGACAAAATAAACAAAAATTTGTTAATAGTTTACAAAGGTGCTCGAAAGAGCGGCCCCTCATCGTGTATTCAATATATTAATTTCTAATTTAAGTATAATTTAAGATACATTTAAGATATATTCATTTTGTTCTTAATTCTGCACATATTTTATTGAAAATCTTCCATATTTAAAACTATCGTCTATAATTTAAGAAACGTTTATTAAGGGCTTCCAAACTAGTACGATAAAGGCAACTGCCTAAATACAGTACACACACAACGTGCGCGATCTGTCTTATTATTTACGGAAGAGCGCCTACATGGCATTTTCTCCCCATTTTTGGCAACCTATCAAGCATTGCTATTGTTCGAAAGCGGAAAGAAGTTGTATACTCACAATGAATTATATCTGATCCGTGGAATTTGCTCGTACATTGCTAGTCGACATTCTGCCTTCCTACCAAGCACATTTAATGAATGTCCGTGAATCCATTATTGTTGAGGCATGTAAGTAAATAAAAAAAAAATGGTTTTGAGCGTTATCCGTTTCAGGTCGATTAATTTTTTTCGATTTTACAACGTTTGCATTCAGTTTTGAGTTAAGAAACACGGTTTGTTTTCTTCTCTTATTTATTTATTTTCAAAAGTTTAAGGAATAAAAAATCAGGTGTTTTGTTAAATTTTTATTTCTTCTTGAGTCAAAAAGTTACAGACTTCTAAAAAATGCTTTCACGCTGCTGCTATATTCTTTTAAATTTTATACGCAGAGACTTGAAAGTTTATTGGGAAAAACTATTGTTTATCCATTTAATTATGGATCGATCTAGAATTATTTATTTCTGTACGTCCATGATTTCAGTTTAATTTCGAATAATTTTAACTGATTTTAAGAGCAGTAAAAAAAAGAAGCGATAATTATCTTATGGGTGATCACAAACTAGTGGTTTTTAGGTTGACGAACTGATTTAATGACAACTACATTATAAGAAATTAACTCTCTATAGTTTTTTCATACTTACGTTTTCCAAAGATGATTCTGTGTTAAGGTTCTAAAGAGAAAGAGGGAAATTAACCCAAATGGCTTATTTCAGTATATCTTCGATTTCAGTTCAATTTGTGGAATCATTTACTTTGATTCAGGCTGAGCCAAGTTTACTTTTATTTTGACTTTTTATGAGTCAACTGGAATGCTTAATAAGATATAGGAGATTAACCTTGATAATTTCAGAAGCTTTTAGTTACCGCGTAATTTCATGTTACTGTAATCGCTCTTTTGGGTTGAGAGTAGTAACATTGACTTCTTTCTGCATTAATACGGTTTCTTCATAACATATACTTAGTTAATGCATTTGACTACAAACAGCATTTTCAGTACTGAAAAAATAATTTCTTTCAGGCAACTTTATTTACGCCGCAGGTAAAACAATACAAATAAAAATGCACTACAAATGAACGTCAGACGCTTAAACTATTTCTAATATTTACAATATGTTTTTCACTATTCTTGGGGCAAATACAACGTTTTTATAAGTCTTATTCCAATGGTAAAAGATATTTTTGTCGTAAAATGAATATTATAGAGGAAATATGTGAATTGTGATTTAAAATCATCAATAGTTAACGTAGAAGGCTAGAATATAAAGTTAATATGTAGTTTTAAAATACCATATTTAAAAATATATAACGTGTACATAAAATCTAAAGTCTATTTTTGAGAGTAGCTCTTATGGTTTCCCGTAATAAAGCATTTGCAAAATTCCAATGCAGTTGTGTTATATTCTAAAATAACATGCAGACATATTATTCATTCGATGAAAAACAACCCCCCGTTCTCATGGATAATTCGATTTGAATTAATTCATGTGATAAACCGGTTTAAATTCTCGCAATTTCGACAGATTTAATTTCGCCAACCACTGAAAATATGTTATCTCAAAAATAATCTCAAAATGCGGTGGGGTTTTTTTTTGTTTGTTTGTTTGTTTTTTTACTTTCATCTGAAAAGCTGCATTGTTTTTATATCATGGTTAATATGAACTTTTTATATTAATATACATACTAAAATTCAAAATAGGCACAAAAATTTAAAAATCGACGAAAACATAATACTAATAACGAAATAAAAAATATGCCGATGTTTAAGTTATAAACAAATTTGCACCTCTGAAGCACAAAGAACTTAATTTTATGTGCTATTTTCAATTACCTAAAATATTAATATTAAGCTTATATGCATGGCATTCTTCAGTAAAAAGGGAGCAGTATCAACTTGCACCACCCAATCTGAGGTTTTAACAAAAAGTTGTGATATATATATTGCAACATAAAATAGTTTTTAAATTTTAATAAATTAATAAATTTTGTTGGTAAAAAATGTAAAGTAAGAATAATTAATAACGGCGACTAATATGAATAAGCTCGTTATCTTTACTTTCATTCAATTTACGAAATCGTAGTCATTTGTTCTGCAAGCTATTTAAAAACAATGAAGAATATGCAGAATAATTTTGATTAAAAATGACTTAAAAGTATGAGTTTCTATGAAGCATACGCTATGTGTTTGTGATTTCGTATAATTGCATTTTGTTTTCCTTTCTAGGGGAAGCTGGAATTCCAAATGATAATGGTGATGTCAAAAATTCTTTAAATAACAGGGTAAGAAAAAATATGTGTTGTCGTAAGAGTTCAAATACCATTAATATTAAAATAGTTCTTCAGTTTATTTATGTGATATTACGCATTCGAATTTTGACCTACATTATATTAACTGTCTAAACTTAGAGCTCCATTTTTATGCGAGTTTTCCTTAAATATGCTTTATATGAAAAAACGCGAAGATAAAGAGAATAAAGTTTGGCAAACTGTCTTTATTTCAAAAAGTTCAGGTGCAAACTGAAAGTTAAGCTATAACTTACTAGGGAACTGCAAGAGGTGCCCTCCACCGATTTTGACAAATGTGGTACCATTAGAAAGGTCTTGGCATGCAGACCAAAAATGCCAATAAAACCACCCATCAAAAACGAGTCATTGTCGAAATATCGTCAAATTTGCATATGCATGCCAACTTTTCTGTTAGTCTGAAATTTTCATCGTACAATCTGGTTTTCTATGAACTTTGTGTAGCGGTTAGCATGTATGAATTTGTAATTACAATAAATAAATTAATAAAAGTCAAACAGGAAATAACGCCTCGCCTGGTCCTACGCGATGAAAAGAAAGAGGGCATGGTCATGGCCTAGAGTAGGGGTCTTCAATCCGCGGCCCGCCGGCTCATGAAAAATACAAATTATTTCACTTAAAAAGAATGCTTTTTTCTCCCTCGGAGTCTTAAATCTATGTATTTTATTTCCATTTTCACATTAATAAATGTCTTAAACGCTAGAGAACTAAAGTAACATGCGTTCTTCCCTCAATCATGTTTTACTTTTTTCTAGCGTATATGGGCATTAGAGGTAATTTTATTGATTTGTAGTGAAACAGTGATTTAAGAAAAATCTACTTAGGACACATTAAATATTTTTGAAGTATGTCGATAAGAACATCTTCCCAACCATCTGACTGCATGCTCTGAAAATGTCACTGTTCGGGAGTACTTATATCTGTGCATAGGCGTACGCAAGACGGTTATAAGGAAGGTTACAGGCTTACAATTAAGAGTTACAACTCCATATGTATATATACAAAATTTCCTTGCAATGGGAGTTGCACCTCTCATCAAACGTTCATCAGTGCGTCCGCGAACAGCTCTTCTCAAGAATGAAGTTGGTAAAATCAAAAGTTGGGATTGGAATAACTGACGTCCACCTTGGAAACACTCTTAGGGTTGCAACGTCAAAAATAAGACCTGACAAGGTTGTTAAAAATAAACAGTGCTATAAATCTCACTAAAAGGTTTGATTTCGCTTTATATATTAACAACTAAAAGTATTGTAAATGTTTTTTGCTTCCATGCGTATTTAAATCTCAATATGTGCATATTCTGTCGCAGACGTAAATTCAGTAAATATTTTCAGGTGGGGGCGCAAAACTAATTTAGAGACCTAAAACAACTGCAACAAAGGCTGGTCCAAGAAGGCGCAAGGGGCGACCCCTTGGATACGCCTTTGATCAATCCTAACATTGCTGGTATAGTAGTGCGACCCGCGGACCAACAAGAATAAGCAAAATTGGCCCTTGGACTGAAAAAGGTTGAAGACCACTGGTCTAGAGGTTAAGTTTCCTAGGCGCTCAATATAGAAGGCCGTTAAGGTAGATTTCAGAAGTTTCAATGCGTCCGATAGGTATGTAGCTTATTTCAAACATCAGCATAAAATCAGAAGCCGTAAAATTACTAACATTATGATCAGAAGGAATATATACCCCGAAGTGTCTCTCCTTCCTGTGATAGACGAGATTCGGTGTGATTTAAAAAACAAAATGGAAGAAAAACAGTGCGGCCTTTTCTCTATCCTAAACACCAACCAGAGTGAGCATGAGTACTTGTCAAAGCGAACTCACAATTTCAAGAGGTCGACGCATGTAACTGCTTCAGTAAAAGTAAGGCCAAGATCACTAACTCATATAACATTCGATTGACCATAAGCGCCGCTAGAAAGTTAATTGAGCCGGTGTTTATTATCATCCAGGAAGCCCATGGATCTCACGTCACCAAACGGCTGGAAAAGATGCCGTACCGCAATGGTTTTATAATGTATTCCAAGTCAGGGAAGAGCACCAAAGCGTCGACTGGAGAATATTTTAAAATTTTGAAAGAAACCATTGTAGATGAACAAGCCCTTCTAATCCTCGATAAATGAACAGTCCAAGCAGATCCCGAAGTCACTAATCCATCAACCAATCAATCAATCAATAATTTTATTCTTAAACAAGAGTAGGAAAAAGGAATAAAAAATGTACACAAATGTTTTAAATACAGAACAGTTTTTCATATATAAATTTAAAATGAGTTTGGTGGATGTAAGGGAAAAAAGGAACTAAGTTGGAGGAACTAAGGGAACTAAGTTGGCTTGACGAATTCCAAGCACCCAAAATATTGAGAAAAATTAAATGTAATAAAAAAAAGAAAAATCGAAGAAAGGAAGAAAAAAATAAATGGGTTCAATGAATAGATAACAAATTATGGGAAAGTCTCCTCTTGGAGAGCCTAAGATCGTTCAATCGAGTAATATCAATCGGTAAAACATTGCAAATTCGAGGTGCAATAGAATCGATATGGTAGAAAATGAAATTAGTGTTGATCCCAGAAGGAACAAATAGACCTCCTGTGCTCTATGGGTATTTCTCAGCGCGGTATTGTTAGGAAATGGAGTCCAAGTAGTGAGAAGAATTCAAAGAAATAAAAAAAACTACAATAGCCATTCTCAAAATTTTGATTGAAGGGAAAGGAAGAATAGAGAAAAATTGCTACAAATTAGCAATATAAAAATTAATCTTAGAGTAAAAGACTTTAAGGAGTGATAATGATAATAATAAATGAATGAATAATAATTTATTCATTTTCAATCCTATTTATATTGCCTAAAGTAGATTATGACCAAACGTTGCAACAATAAAACAGACTTGACTGAACCAAGGAAAAGGCCAATAAGGCCCCAAGAGGAAAGGAAGATTGCACCCTGCGAATCATTCTAAGTACTTCAGAAAGACTGGGGAGTAAGTGGTCAATATGAGAGATTCATGGCAGTATAATGATGGAGGACAACACCCAAAAAAGTTAAAGTAGGAGAGAATGGAATGGAAATGTGATTGATTAATATAAAGTCAGAAAAAATAGAACCATGTTTATTGCGAAAGAACATTGCATGATGTTTAGATTTATGGACCTTTAGTTTATTGTCAGAAAACCACTTCAGAATCACGTTGGCCTGATCCTGAGCAAGTAGAACAACAGAAGGAAAACCATTACGGAAGATTCAGAAACAAACATCATCAGCATAGATGGTTGGTTGATCAAAAGGGGAAACACTGAAGCGGTCATTGATGAAGACCAAAAAAAGCACAGACCCAAGCGTAGATCCCTGAGGAACTCCAAAAGGATTAAACAGTGGTAGGGAAGCAGCTCCATCCTGGAAAACAATCTGTTGACGATTAGTTTAAAAGAGAAACAAACAAATCAAGAACAGGGCCTATGACAGTGAGACCAAACAACTTTAGTTTTTGGATGAGAAGTGGGTGGGAGATTGAATCAAAAGCCTTTGATATGTCAAAAAAAACGGAAGTAGTAAGAAGTCTTTTGTCAAGAGACTTTCGAATGGGGTTCAGAAAATGAAGAATTGCCTGTTCATAGATTTATGGGGGGAGGAAGCCAAAGTGAAAAGGATGAATAAGTTAGTATTTAGTGAAAAAGTCCCTCAAACGCTTAAAGAGAAAAGATTCAAACAATTTAGGGAAGACAGAGTTAATGGCTGTATGACTGTAATTAGTGGGTAAAGAACGATCACCTCTCTTAAAGGGGGAAAGAATTTTGGAGATTTTAAACTTCTAAGGAACAGAAGAAAACTGAATGATACAATTAAAAAGGGTAGTAAGGGGTTGAACCAAAACAGATGCAACGAAAGCCAAAGGACAGGGATGTAGATCGTCACATCCTGAAGTACCATGAGTCTTTAGATTGCGGAAAGAAGACAAAATCTCATCAACGAAAAAAGGAGCAAGAAAGAAGGGGTTCGGCAAAGGAGGAGAGGTGGAAAGAAAAGATGTCAAAGAGGTAGGAAGGAGAAAAAAACATTAATATCAGCAGGAATTTCCGTGAAAGAGTAGTTGAAGATATTACAAATATTTTAAGGGAGATTAAACGTAGAAACATTGAACTAGAAACTAAGAGTTGGAATGGAAGCTTGAACTCAAGAACTAAGGCACAATAAAGGTCTAAGTTGGTTCCACATTTTGCGTAGATTATTAGATACTAGACAAACGTTATAATAGAAATTACGTTTCGTGCACGAAATAAGTTTATTAAGCAGATTTTTAGTTTGTCTGAAAAGAAACGCGCGTGTGGAGAAATTTAGCGAAAAGTTTTTTTATACTGAATGTATCTGTGAAGGCCATTCGTCATCCAAGACTTCCTATTACGACGGTGAGTATAGTACCGACAAAGAGGAAAAGCACAATCATATTACTCGGAAACTAAATTAAGCAATTTGTCATATAGTACTTCTGGGTTACAATCGAAAGAGAGGAATGAAAAATCGATGAGCTCGAGCAAGGAAAGGGATTTCTCAAGTGAAAGGGAAGTAAACAAACGAGACTCAAACGAATGTTGAAAAGGAGGAGATGAGGGAGCAAATTGAGAAATCGGGATTTGGATAAGTATAGGAAGATGATCACTAATGAAATTTGCAATTGGAATAAATAATAACTAATAAATTGGGAGAAAATGTCCAGGTCATGTTCCTTCCTCCCAACACAACAAAGTACTTCCAGCCTCTCGATGTGCAGACCGTTCATGACTACAAGCACTTTGTCAAGCGCATGTTCGAATATTCCTCCACACATCGGGCCATGTGTTCTGAAGTGGACTTAACAACAAGAGAAAGCATCATCAAAATACATCACCTAATTCACAACCAAGTGTCCTCACTTGTATTTGATGCCATGCGTAGGTATGCTTTCCGAAAGGCTCTGCTTCAATTAGACAGTTCCTCCTTCAGATCTGAGAAGCAAGTGTGCTTCACAATAAATCAGAAGATCTGCAGTAAGTGCGGCAAACAGCCGTTTTTAAAATGTGCCTGGTGCCAAGAGTCCCCGTGCGTCATACATTTTTATATTGAAAGCCACTAATACCAGTGAGTGGTACAAATAGCCGGCTTAGCATAAAATATGCATATCCTATATATGTAACATGTGTGCGTAAATATAACGATTACCACCGTTCTCTTAAGATTTTAATATTTATTTATTTGTTTATTTATTATACATAATTAGAAATTTACCGATATCTCGACAATATCTCATTTCTAAAGGGTACTTCTATTAGTATTTTTGCTGTACACGCCAAGACCTTTCCAACAGTACCACATTTGTCAAAATCGGTGAGGGGCACCTCTTACAGTTTCCTAGTTCGAGAAAGAAGCGAGAGATTATACAAATTTAAACCTAGTCTGACATTTGAATTTTCCGTATTATGATGTATTTTATGGATACACATATTTGATTCTGCTGAATGCAGAATATAAAATCTGTAAACTGCATCTATCGTAAATGTCTGTTTTGCTTGAAATAAATATGTTCTAATTGACACGATACCTGTGTTGTAGACAATCATCTCCTGAGATAGATAGGAATTTAATATAACTTGTATATGTTAAAATACATGAATAATATGCTTACAAAATAGAATTGGGGTTAAAAATGCCTATCTAATAAATTGTGTAATTCAATCACAAAAAAACTGTGCAATAATTCAAAATATTCTATCTTTAAAAATTAATATAAGGAAAATATAAATGATAATTTTCTAAAAGGGTGTAAAAATCGTTTTCTTTTAACTTTAATTTGACACTTTTAAAAATAAGATTAACTATTTAAATACTTTCATTTGTGAGTTTTATTTGAAGTTGAGAAGGGAAGGGCAAAAAATAATAAATATGATAGAAATTATATTATCAGCAAATATAAACAAATTTTATTTTTCAATTTATATTATTAACATATGTTTATTGCATCCTGTGTTACGTCGACATATACGGCGAATTTGAATGTTATTTCACTGTTTTTACGTTCAGCCTAATTCTTCCTAAACGCCTACCTTAACAGATAATGAAAGGCGCGATAATATTCTTGTAGGAATTTAAACACATTAGCTATTTTTTCAAGAAATACATGAACTTCAAATGACTCCATTGCTATTGTATGATAGTCATGTGAGTGTATAGCTTAATGAGGCTTGGAGATAATCTAGTTTCAATTGGAAGTTTGTGGTAGGAAATCGTCAGTTGGTGAGAATTTCTTACTATTTGAAGCATCCAATTTTCCATGAAAACTATATAAAGGGTTCTTGATTTTTTCGTTCTTTTGTTGGCTCATGAAAAGGTGGTTTCTGTCCCAACCCATGGGTCGGGGATCATTTCCGTTTACCTGACACGCTGCTCACGCCCCTGTTTTTTCTCTCTCATGTATGTTAAACTGCACCCGCTTCACACCTAAATTACATTCCCCTTCCCTCCAATTGACTGTTGACGTTTGATCTTTGCGTTGTTCACATTGGCCTTGACTTTGGGCGTATCTAGAAATTCATTTTGCGACCTAGACTACCATTGGATGATTGTAATAACAAATAAAAGAATTCAGAGTTTTTAGAATTGTTATTCTCATGTAATTACTTTTCGATTTAGATTCTTAAAACGAGCGCTTGAGTTGTTTGTGTGACATCGTTTATATATAAAACTACAACTCTACAAAATGCTGCTTTTGAGGAAATTTAAATTTTAGAATAATTATTGTCAGTAGAGAGTAAAGGCAAAAAACTGCGTGTGCGAGAAGAAATCTCAATGAAACAATGCCTACGTCATATCGAATTAAGAACCAAATAATCCTAACGTCCCTGTGTGGACGCAGGCATTCTAACTATACACTCACCCATCAAAATACGAACACGTGGAAAAGATTTTTACTTTTCGGAAAAAAAAAAGACTGTTATTTTAAGAACGCAAACACATTCCCCCACTCATAAGCTAGATGTATTACTTAGAACTTCGACCTTCAAGGTGATCGAGTATTTTGAAGGCTTCTTTCCTGCAGTCTTAACATTTTGCTTTTCATTGTCGTAGTCTTCTTTTCTTTTTTTTTTCTTTTTTTTATTATAGAAGAAAATAAGAAAGGCACGGTTTTGCAACGTTACTTAGTGTAATTAACGGCACGCGTGTCAGCGTTATTATAAGTAAATGAAAGCCACATGTATCGAAAATATAACGGAAGGATAATTATCCGTATGCGACATTGTTTTTGTTAGTACTTAATTTAGCTTTTAAAAATCATAAAAGTTTGGTATAATTTTCTTTCGAAGAAGTTTTTAACCTATTCGGTTAATAGAAAAAATATCACGTACATAAGAAAAATACACAGACAGACCAGGAAACAAATGTAAATATTCAAAAAAGTTCATTTAATAGGTAAAAAAAAGCATTTCAATCAATGCCAGATGGCCAAAATTTCCCCATTAAAATGCTTGTTCCGGTATTTCAGATGTGCAGAACTTAATTTATATAATTTCAAATTCTCGAGTAAGAAAAGGTCATGGAACTCATATTTATTTTAATTATGTTTTTCTTTATTTTATAGTTTAACTTCAAACCCAAAAAGAATCGACCGTTTTCTGGCATTCCCTTTTCTAGTGTATTTCATCAAGGGTCGAAAAAGCCGAGAGCTATGGACGACACGTGCATTCCAAAGGTATTTGAATTATTTAAATTTTAATCGAGTTCTACCAAAACTATAATCATGTATTGGTTTTGAAGGGGCCGTCTTTCATAGAGTGCCAAGAAACCACATTTCGCAAAAGTATTTCTCTAAAGAGTTTCATTCAGACCGAAATTTTTTGTTTAAAAACAATTTTCCTGCTATGATTGAATTTGCATTAACTTCCGGAAGATCAACGACTTGTTGTCGATTGCATATTTATGAAATTGTCTGTGATGGAATTTCATATTTCGTAGAATTTTTTCTATCAGACAAAATCGTCATATATAGTACTTTAAATCATACTGTAAAATATAATGAAAACAAATATTTTTGTTAAGTGTTTAAAAATTTTAAATTGGCCTTGTATTTAGGCATATTTATTTTGTAATACGTACGTAATGGTACTCCCGACCGCCCGCACACGCATACATACATACATGCATGCATGCACACACACACACTCTCTCTCTCTCTCTCTCTCTCTCTTTGGATAAAAAGGGAAAGTTATACCTATGATGAACGTATTTGTCCAATAGACTGCATCTGGGCTGTATTATTAAAAAACATGTTTCTTATTCGCCGTCCATCTCTGGAATGTGGAAGTTAACAATTTCGAGCCAATGAAAATTGTGATTGAAAGTTTGGCTCGCCCCTTGAATTTAGTTTCCTAAATTTGTCCGTCGCCAGTTTTTGGCGAGAATGTCGAATTTTTGGCAAGCTATTTATGAATCAAACCATTGACTTTTTGGCCATTTTATTCCCTCCCCACCCCCCAGTAAGAAAAAATTAACATTAAAAATAAACTAAAATAGAAAAATAAGCTCAACAGCAAGCCCCCCCACCCCGAAGGTGCTTACATAATACTTGAACTCTCCTTATTAAATTTTTTTTCCATGGTAAATGGAAATACAAGTCCTGCGACCCGGCCACCATGCTGGCGCCTATAGTCGTCATTATTCAGAATCGATCAAGACATAAGCGTACGGGAGAGGGATTCATGTGGGCCATAATCTCCCGCAATTGGGAGAATATTAACACTAGGTGCAGGGGCGGACTGGGTTCTCTCAAAGGGCGCATAGCTTGGATTATAGGAGGGCGCGAGTCCTATCGCCCATGAGGGCGCACCGGCTCGGGGTTGGCAGGCGGCCCAGTCCCCCCCTAAATAGGTCTACCGAAAGCTATGATATAGAGGTAAACCTTCTCATTCGAACCAACCCCTTTTAGGAATTTTCTGGGTACGTTACTGGATCGAGGGTAATTTTTCGATACTAACTTTTATTATCAAGCTATTTATTATTTACCTGCAGGACAAACTTTTGAATTCTTGAATGGTAAAACATGAGAGAAAATAAAGGAACCTTCGAAGCATAAAAGTTTATGATTAGCAGGTGGGGGGATAATGACGGATCCAGTACAAATCCCAGAAGTAGGAAGGGTGTCGATTTGTATGAAAGTGCGCAAAGTAATTTTAAACTGCAGGGGGGAGGTGTGGAGGTGTCCCAGTTGGTAAGGCGTCCGTATACGGATCTTGTTAACGCATGCTGGGCGGAGGGTTTGTTCCTTTTAGTACTGGGCGCCCTTGGCCGCACCGGGTCCCTGTGCAATTCACCCTTCCCCCTATTGCCTGCCCTGCCCTTCGTAGCAAAAATTGAAACACTCCTTCGGTAAACTTCTTTAATCGGTGTTGCGAGTCTCGAGATATTTATTTTTCAAACTAAACCTTGCTTTAGAACTAAGAATGGCTCCCACGGATCTTGGGGCCATCCTATGTTTGTACTGCACCTCTGAGGGAAGTTTCCAGCCCTACGTAGGAGCCCTAAAATTTTTATTTATGAAATTGCACTCATTATAAAATCAAGTCGACAATCTCAGCAATCATAAAAAATGCCAACACGCCTGGAAACCTGTTTGAGGATGCAATGTAGCAACCCCGCGCCGGAGTTGAAATTTTCGGGGGAGACAACTTCATGGTTTGTAAGCACCATTGGTCATTATAGATTCCGCCTCTGCGAAATAAAAGTATGCACCCCCTGTAAAGGGCCATTATAATCCATTCTGCACATGGATCATGGCTACATACTTTTGATCAGGTGTTTTCGAAATACCCTGTACACACACACAAGCACGATAGTATGTGTGTCTCTGTCTATGTCTCAATAATTGGTGGTCAAGTTACGGTTATCAAGTGACTTTAAAGAAGATTGTATGTGACATTACAAAAAACAATATGTATTGATATTCAATGGGGGCTTGTGCCTTCTGAGCCCAATTTTCTACGCCACTGTATGTCATAATACAGATTGCTTTACGTATGAGCAGTTTAAATTAAAGAAATATTTCATGGAATCTCCGGGGCGAATTTTTGGTGACTTTTCGTGGGTATTTATTAAGCTTAATAATTTTTCTCCTATACCAAAAAACGTGGTTGTTAAAAATTATTAAGTTTAATAAATCCCCCACGAAAAAACACTAAAAACTCGCCACGGAGACTTTGCATGTTAACCATTATTGAGCAATTGTGTTAACCTTGGGAAGCGTAATAATATTTTACAACCTCAAATAAGGAGAACAGGAACTTCGTTCTTGTCTCAATAACGTAGCGGTTAAGGCGTTCCGGGCTCAACGGAGAAACCGTAGTTCAAATCTAGGTCGGAGATGATATCTCTTTTTCTCCTATACCAAAAAAATCTGGTTAAGCTCAAAACGTAGGTATTAAAAATGTATATATATTAAGTTCAAATATATTTTATTTAGCTTTATTGAAAATATTTGCGGTATTATTTTTTGTCAAAATACCACGTTTTCTTCTTTACTTGCTGTAGAAAATCAAACAAGCAAGCAAATATAATTTTCCATCTTAAATAGAAGGTTTTTACTTTATAAAAGCATTCTATATCATATCGATCTATATTCCATGTTTTTATCAAAAATATTTCTACGTCTTCCTATTCTTTATCTGTTTCCTCATTTATTTCTACTTAAAACTAGCAAAACATGCAATCTAATCTGAACAGAAAGATCCCATTGTTGTCAGTCTCCTGATGGGAGATTAAAAGTCTAGATACAAAGACCGAATATATATATTACACTTCTCATCACAAATTTTTGTTAAAACATCAGATTAAATGCAAGTTGATACCTCTCCCTTTTTACTGAAGAATGAATGCCATATATATATATATATAAAGTTTTCCTCGCCCATTCTTGGCGGTAACAGGCTTTGGGACGGGCAGAGCGCCATGTTCCCAAGCCTCTTTTTTACATCACTTCTTAATGTGCCATGTCTAGAAACTTCCTGACAATGTGACACGTGTTTAGGATTGTGGCTTTTTGTATTTCAATGTAGGTGTTTGGGTCAATGTTGAGTATTCCCAAATTCGTCGCAAGCGTTTTTGGTACTATCCCTGTTGCTGAGATGACTAACGGGATGATGAAGATCTTTTCCATACCCCATATATCTCGTACTTCATGTCTGAGGTCTTGGTACTTGGTGATTTTCGTTGTGTAGGTTGTCTGTATGTTATTGGTGTTGGGTACTGCTATGTCGATTAGGTACGTGGTCTTACTCGATTTATCGACGAGGGTTATGTCAGGACGGTTATGTGGGACTGTCTTGTCTGTTATGATTGCTCTATCCCAGTAAAGCTTGTGTGTTTCGTTCTCATGCACGGTCTCTGGCTCATATTTGTAGTATGGGCATTTTTCTGTCAGAAAGCCAGCATTCGCTGCCAATTTCTGGTGGACTATTTTCGCTACTTGATCGTGTCTATGTTTGTAGTCTGATATATACAGGGTGGTCCTAAACTATATGTCAAAAATGTAAAGGCAGGTAGAGGGGACCTAAATAAGCAGATTTCGTATAGGAATGTGTGTGCGGTAATGACACATTAAAGCGCTAGCTTGTAAAGCAGTATGAATGAATCACAGGAAACTGAAAAGACAAGTAAAGACAAAAGAAAACAAAAATTTATTAATAGTTTACAAGAGGTGCCCGAAAGAGCGGCCACCAACAGCGATACAAGATTCACAGCGACGGCGCATGGATCGGCGTACATTAGAAAAGACGTCAGGCATGTCGATCACATGTCCAGCAGCAACAGGCAAGCGGGCAACAAGATCTTCTTCAGAAGTGACGGGACTCTCGTACACCAGGCTTTTAATATGACCCCAAAACAAAAAATCCAAGCAGGTTAAATCAGGAGGACGCGGTGGCCAGGGACCTGGACCGCCCCGTCCTATAAAATGCTGGCCGTAGACAGCGTCCAGGCGATTCCTGACGTTTCGACTGAAGTGAGCTGGGGCTCCATCGTGCTGGAACCACATTCGTCTGCGAACAGCTGGAGGAACATCGACCAGAAATTCAGGTAAGAACTCCTGTATGAAGATGTTGTATGTGTGGCCAGTTAAACGACTAGGTAGAATGTACGGTCCTACTAAGTTATTGTGCACAATGCCTGCCCAAACATTAATGGAAAACCTTTCTTGGTAGGCGTGTGCTATTGTGCCATATGGGTTACTATGAGCCCACAGGTGAGAATTATGGATGTTAAACATACCCGACCGCGTAAAGGTAGCCTCATCAGTAAATAAAACATCTGCAGGGAAGGTTTGATTGGCTGCAGTCTGCTATAGGTACCAACGAGCAAAGTTGAGACGTGGAAGATAATCGTCAGGGGTCATTGCCTGCACTCTCTGCAAATGATACGGATGCATTCCGTCTTCATGTAACGTCCTCAAAACACTTCGATGGCTCACACCCAACGCACGTCCTACAGCTCTCGAGCTTGTCGAAGGATTATCCTCTACTGTGTTCAGTATTCTTTCTTCCACTGCAGGAGTTCTGCGATATCTTCCAAAGCCAGTTCCACGCCTGGAAGCATAAAATGATCCACTCATGCGTAACTCCCGATGCAGACGCTCGAATGTTCGACGATCCGGCTGATTCCTATCCGGGAATCGCTCCCTGTACATCCTTTGAGCAGCTAATCCATTTCCTTGTGCAGCCCCATACATGAAATGCATGTCGGCCAGCTCCGCATTGGTGAAACGATGCATGCTGCTCGAGATCCGTGCGGGAAATGATGAATCCAGCTAGAGAAGCGCTTTTATACGCCGCAGTCATCAGCGCTCTCTACCGGCTCAAGGCGACATTACCGCACACACAATCCTATACGAAATCTGCTTATTTAGGTCCCCTCTACCTGCCTTTACATTTTTGACATATAGTTTAGGACCACCCTGTATATATATATATATATGGCCTGCAAAAGGGTTGCTGGTATCTAACTGGAAGGAGACCCACACGCTGAACGTATGTGACGATGTGTGGAACCGGCCAGGCCAGTAACCTAGTGTCCTACCCCGCCTTCAAGTGGTGCAGGCTGAGCTTTCTATTTATGTGGCAAATTAATATTTGCTACACGGATAGAAAGGCGGAAGGGGAGGGCTAATTCACCAACCCGTCTAGCCAGCGTGGTGAAATTATGGCTAATTCCTCCATTATGTTGACACACCAGAAACCATGGCCCCTAGTCTCCAGGTGCTGGAGTGCTCCTGATCAAGGCAGCGGTCAGTGTGGCATGAAAGCAGGGGGTGCTAAGAATCACTGGAATGGCCCAGGCTGCCGTTTGTTATTGACCTTGGCTACGTTTAATGGACGATCCCTTGCTTCTGAAGCAAAACTTCAGGAATTGGAAGAAGAACTTGACAAGATCAAATGGGACATTGTAGGACTCAGTGAAGTTAGAAGAAAAGGTGAAGAGTTGGTGGAACTTAAAAGTGGACATTTGTTTTATTATAGAGGAACGGAAACTGGAAGAACAAGTGGTGTTGGCTTCTTAATCAACAAAAGAATTAAAGACTACCTTCTTGAAGTCGAAAGCACGTCAGATCGAGCAGCGAGGCTCGTTGTTCAACTAACCCAGCGATACCAACTTCAAATAGTACAGGTATATGCACCAACATCAAGCCATACCGACGAAGAGGTTGAAGAATTTTATGAAGAAATCAAACAGTTACACACCAAAGGGAAACAACATATCCAAAAACAAATAGCAGGGATTCGCCAATGGGATTCTGCAACAGTAATTCTTTTGCATAAAAAAGGTGATAAAGAGGATTTGAAAAATTACCGACCAATTAGCTTGTTACCTGCTATTTATAAAATCTTCACAAAAGTGCTAACACATCGCCTGCAGAAAAAATTAGATGCAGCTCAACCAAGAGAACAAGCTGGATTTCGAAGTGGATTCAGTACAGTGGACCATATTCAAGTATTAAGAGAATTAATTGAAAGAACACATGAATATGAACTTCCATTGTGTGTGGCATTTATTGACTATGAGAAGGCCTTTGACTCTATTAAAACATCAGCAGTCATCAACTCTTTAAGATCAACAGACATTGAGGATGTGTACATTGACATGGTGAAACGTGTGTATAAAAATGCAAGTGCAAAATTTCGGTTACATAAAGATACCAAAACTATCAAAATTGGTAAAGGTGTGAGGCAGGGAGATACCATTTCTCCAAAACTTTTTACTTCAGCTTTACAGATGATTTTTCAGCAGATAAATTGGAATAACAAGGGAATAAAAATAAATGGTGAATATTTAAATCATTTGCGGTTTGCTGATGACATTGTTATTTTTTCAACGAACCCATCAGAACTCCAAGACATGGTACAGGAGCTCTCAACTAGAAGTAAAGAAGTTGGACTCAAGATGAACCTACAAAAAACTAAGATCATGTTCAATAATTTCGTAGAGGAAACAAAAATACAAGTTGACAACATTGAGCTAGAAATTGCTGATTCATATATTTACCTTGGCCAGCTGATTTCAATGGATGGCAACATTATGAAAGAACTCAACAGACGTATTAAACTTGGCTGGAGTGCATTTGGAAGAAACAGTTTTATCCTGAAGGGGAAATTGCCTTTGTGTCTAAAAAGAAAGGTCTTCAACCAGTGTGTATTGCCAGTCCTCTCTTATGGATCAGAGACATGGAGTCTAACAGTTGGAGCAATACGAAAGTTACAGACAACGCAAAGGAGCATGGAGAGGTGCATGCTTGGAATAACTAGGAGAGATCGAAAAAGAAACACTTGGGTGAGAGAGCAAACTAGAGTAGAGGACATCATTGTTAAAGTAAAAGGGCTGAAATGGCGATGGGCTGGGCATATTGCAAGAAGAACTGATCAACGATGGACATGGAAGCGAATTGCTCAGGATAGACTTGTGTGGAAAGCATTTGGAGAGACCTTCATCCAGCAGTGGATAGATAATGGTTGAATATGATGCCATTTGTTGATCGGTGAAAGTATTAATAATGAATAAATATACCATTGGGCCATTAAAACCGGATTTGTAGCCTGCTGACGACATGCCAGCATCCGGAACGCCGTTGGGATAACTATCGGTAACCCAGCGACGTGAAAAAGGCTATCTCAGACTCTGATGATATGAACCATAATGAAAATATGAATGGAGCATCGGTTGTCTCGCTCTTAAATCAGAACCGCGTTCGGACTTTAAGCAGAGGGGCCAGTTCGAAAAATATGCAACAGTCTCTCCTTGGAGGTGTCGGCGGTTGTAGCGGCGCCTCCAACTGTACGGCTACTAGAACCAACACAGCCCAAAGTGCTTTGCAGCCTAGTATAGGTGCAACCACTAGGGCTGAAAGACCACGCCAGCGCATGTCATGGACAATAGATATGAACACCTACATCATGCGCACCTACTATACGATTACAAAGCTGGAAACAGACATGACAAATTACAGACCCACACTTCACGCCAAATTCGCACAACAGTACCCACACCTGGACATCAGTATAGAAAGGATAACAACCCAACGCAGGAACATAATAACCAGAAATCTCTTAGCAGAGCCCATACTACAAAGGTTAAGAGATGAAGTCGCCAATGACCTGGCAAACACTTCAACCAGTGTGGCCAACCCTGAAGCACCAGCTAGTAGCGCAAGAGAACCGCTCCAACCAAGCATAGAAGAAGAAGAGAGGAGGGACGTGGAGAAAATGGAAGAAGGTTTCCAATGTGCCCTGGCGGAATATGAAGGCTCGGATGCCGCAACAAGGCCAAGAATACCACGCCAACCGGCATCTTGGAAACTCTGCAAAGCAACCAAGATCCTCAATGAACATACTCTACCACTACACCTACAGAACCACAACTCCCTACAGGAAATACACACCGCCATATACTGTGCAGCAGTAGCGGCATCACGCGCCAATGGGTACGAAGTAAGGAACGAAGGCCGAAGTAACAGAGGAAACAAAGCCCAACCACCATGGCAAGTGAGACTGGAGAAAAGAATAGAAGAGCTCCGCAGCAGCATAGGGCGAATAACCCAGTACATGCAGGGAAATAGGGGTAAGAAATTAGTGAGGAAAGTGAAGATGGCCCTTAAGAGAAATAGGATTCATACAAGACACGAAGAGCCCAATAAACACATCAGCGAATATCTGGATACCCTCAAACAAAAACTGGGTGTATACGCCAGAAGACTCCGAAGATACAAAGACTATACCAACAAAAAACAACAGAACATGCAATTCCAAGCAAACCAGAAGGCCTTCTACAGGAAGCTTCGAGAGACCCCAGCGAACAAAGACAAGTACGAAGCCCCAAAGCCAGCAGAAATAGAGACCTTCTGGAAGACACTATGGTCCAATGAAGTACAGCACAAAAGCGCCCCCTGGATTCAGCAAGAAATGGAGGCTACGAGAGGAATAGAGGAGATGGAGTACACGGGCATCACGATAGAGGAACTCCAGCAGGTAATCCAACGTACGCACAACTGGAAAGCACCCGGTATTGACGGCATACACAACTTCTGGTACAAGAAATTTACCAGCGCCCATGGCCCATTAGCCAAGGAACTTACGGCGATAATTGAAGACCCCAGCAAAATGCCTGAATTCCTCTGCAAGGGAATAACTTACCTCCTACCGAAGGACCAGGATACCAGTAACCCAGCGAAATACCGACCCATTACGTGCCTGAACACCCTGTACAAGATACTCACGGGGTGCATCTCTGAAAAAATAAGCCGGCACAGCGAAAGCAACAACTTAATGACCGAAGAACAAAAGGGATGC
>QLNU02015360.1:236471508-236506244 GCA_006491805.2 Dysdera silvatica
CAGATGCAAATTACACGCCACTAAACCTGTGTAGTACCGAAGAGCGTGTCCTCGAAACAGCCAACGAACAGAAACTGAGAACTTGGGCCGGAAAACCATTACATGGCAGGCACTACAATGACCTGCAACAACCACACGTTGACAAAAAGGCATCAAATTCTTGGCTGGCCAAAGGCACTCTCCAGCCAGAGACAGAAGGATTCATGCTAGCCATCCAAGACCAAGTGATCGCAACAAGGAACAATCAGAAATTCATCCAGAGAAAAGACATAGAAAGCGACAAATGCAGACACTGTCATGCGGCATCGGAGACAATCCAACACGTGATGGCAGGAT
The DNA here is from genome assembly GCA_006491805.2 of Dysdera silvatica. Classification (NCBI taxonomy): domain Eukaryota; kingdom Metazoa; phylum Arthropoda; class Arachnida; order Araneae; family Dysderidae; genus Dysdera; species Dysdera silvatica. The sequence goes on from QLNU02015360.1 coordinate 236,471,845, forward strand.
GCAAGATCCTTGCGCAGTCAGACTACAAACATAGACACGATCAAGTAGCGAAAATAGTCCACCAGAAATTGGCAGCGAATGCTGGCTTTCTGACAGAAAAATGCCCGTACTACAAATATGAGCCAGAGACCGTGCATGAGAACGAAACACACAAGCTTTACTGGGATAGAGCAATCATAACAGACAAGACAGTCCCACATAACCGTCCTGACATAACCCTCGTCGATAAATCGAATAAGACCACGTACTTAATCGACATAGCAGTACCCAACACCAATAACATACAGACAACCTACACAACGAAAATCACCAAGTACCAAGATCTCAGACATGAAGTACGAGATATATGGGGTATGGAAAAGATCCTCATCATCCCGTTAGTCATCTCAGCAACAGGGATAGTACCAAAAACGCTTGCGACGAATTTGGAGATACTCAACATTGACCCAAACACCTACATTGAAATACAAAAAGCCACAATCCTAAACACGTGTCACATTGTCAGGAAGTTTCTAGACATGGCACATTAAGAAGTGATGTAAAAAGAGGCTTGGGAACATGGCGCTCTGCCCGTCCCAAAGCCTGTTTCCGCCAAGAATGGGCGAGGAAAACTTTTATATATATATATATATATATATATATATATATATATAGACTTTTAATCTCCCATTAGGAGACTGAAAACAATGGGATCTTGCTGCACAGATGAGATTACATGTTTTGCTAGATTTATGTAGAAATAAATTAGAAAACGGTAATGAATAGAAAGACGTAAAAATGTTTTTGATAAAAACACGGAATATATAAATATAAATAAAGAATTATTAAATTTAATCAAACCATAGCTGGTTTGAATAAGAAGGCGGAATTGGACCTGCAATGTCAAATATTAATTGGCATTATAAACCAATAGTCATGGGTTAAACAATGTTTTAAGGATCCAACATTCCCCATTCAATGCTGACATCATATAGGGAGACCTGTTTGTGTATAACCATCCATGTGTCAGAGATAAAAACAAATTTTCTATTTGAACAGACAGAAAATAAAACGAAATAGAAAATAATTAATTAATCCATTAATTAAATTAATTTATATATATATTGTATTTTATTAAACTACTTTTCATATTTATGCTCTGTTAGCTAGTTCTATTATTCATGAATTTGTTATAGAATCAACGAGTTCTATAAAAGTTGTTATGATGGCAGAAGGAATAGGACGCAGATATTGCCAATTCCCAAGATAAACATTGTTTTTTGATCTTACTAAGAGCTCTTAAAATTATTATTTAGGTTGAACGACTATCCTAACTGAAAGCTAGGAATAGCAAAGATAACAAAATGTCCATTTACTATGCTATATCAGCTGTCATAGCAGAGTTAAAAAACAATTGGACTTAACCTTAAATAATATTTTTCTAATAGATATGCAGTTGTAAAATAAAAACGTGAATATGCGAAGTCTCACTTCTATTGCACTAATTTAAGACATTTTTTAAGGAATTATTTCATCGGACGAATAATATATTTTCGGGTAGAATATAATTTGTTGTTTTTTTATAAAAATTTCTATTACAGAAGGGACTTTTTATGCAGCAGCAGACGGTATTATATTCCATCCGCAAAAACATGAGAGCACGCAGGGGGCAATAACATCTTAACCTATTAACTATATAAATACATTATATACACACTACACACATTTTATATGCATGCATGCATGTGTGTGTGTGTGTGTGTAAGTATGTGAGTAAGTAAGTAAATATGTGAGTGAGTAAGTAAGTGAGTGAGTAAGTGAGTGAGAGAGAAATAAAAAAGGAATTAAAAAAAATAGCAAATCGGGTAGCAAAGTAAAAAACTATTACAAATAACATAGTAAAAAGCGATATAAACAAACCCATTAAATAAAGTACAATAACAATAAAAGCAACATCATGGGATGTACTTTTCAGAAAATATTCAAATAATGAGAGCAATAAGGATGAGTAAAAAAATTATCAACATATCAGAGCTGAGGCGTAAAACACCACGTGGAGCGACGCAAATTTTCGATGAAAAACATCACAACATGGAGCAACAAAAACCTTTTTTGGTTAATTTGGAGAGAAAAAAAAATTGCAACAAAGTTCATTTGATTATAATTCAAGCGACTTGATAGGAGCATGAAAGACTATTAATGAAAAATTCTTTTGGAAGCACGTGTGAAGAGGTTATCAAAAATAATAACAGGATGACAAATGAAACTTGATCTTTGTAGCTAAAAAATTTAGCATACTATAAGCAACTAGTTTACAGTTTAATTCATTTGCTAAAAGCTTCTTTGTTTTCAGGGAATGCAATTAAGGAAAAAATATAAAATTATTCTGAAAATTTAAGGTCCAACTTTAAATTTTCACTACAGATTCTGTATATTTCAATAAATTAGCTTTGCAATAATAATGAGAATGGTGGGATAAATTTAAGGCTGACCTGTGACCCTGTGTTACCTATTGACATCGTCTGAAGATGAATGTATTGATATTACTATAAATTTATACCATATTGTAAAGCATCTATTGGAGTCTAAGTGTATGAACACACCCATACATTAGCTGATATCCCTCAATAATTCTATAATGCAAGTAGGCATGCGTTGAAAGATCCCTCTCTTTACGTAAAAAACTTTTTGAGGGGCCTAACAAATCAAAATGAGGTCACTTAAAATATGCTTCTAAATGCCACCATTATATTAAAACCACCAGTACATATTCCTGTATAAAATAGTCCTTCCATCCTCACGAAAAGAGGAGAATATAAGCACAGGTGTGTGATATGGGATTAGTCTTCTTATGTTAGTTCATGCTCAAGCATACATGAGCAACGAAGGTCGGTTCCGTATTTTTCACATATGCTTGCGTTCAGGCATATTTGTGCATGCTATGTAACCGCCTTTACTGGGATAATAGCCAATTAAAAGTAAACATGGAAAAGGACGTATTTGAGAAAACTTTGGGAAACAAATTTTGCTTTTATATAAAAGAAATTTTGCCTTTAAACATACTGAAAATAAGTAGGAAAACTAACAGTAAGCATAAAAATCGAGCAGAAATATCATACGCGTAGGTGTCAACGTACTTACAATTTTTAAATTAAAGAAACGGTTGAAACAAATAATATTAAAACAAATCATTAAATTCGTAAACTTTGGGGTAAACTTTTACTGTTTGTAAACCCATAATAAAGAAAATTACGTGCTCTAGGTTAACGTGATATGAATTAAAAATATTTAAAATAATATTTTGAAAATTATATACCCAATATTTATGGAAAGATATTTTCACAAAAACGTGTATTTTTCGTAACATAAAAATAAATATAATTAATTGTGCTGGTCAAGTAGAAGTTTTAAACGTGAAATAATGAATTCAATACCATAATAAGTAATAGTGACATATGACTTTAGTTGAGGTTCCCGACTGTAAGAAGTGGGGCCTTCAATATATCATTTTCATCTCTTCCTACATTACGGAGCTTAGGAGGACTTGCCTAAGCAGTTTCTGGTTAGCATTAGAGAGAAGTAAAAAATGGTAAAAAACACGCAGTCAGATGAACAGTGATGTGATGAAAATCATCAGTTCAATAAAAATCGAAATTTTTAATTATTTCAGTCTTTTCCGTAAGTTCGTTAGGGGGAAATGTATTTGGCTAATCTCTTATTGTATAAATTGCAGTTTTGGCATAGGCTTAGTCGATTTTTTGAGCTCTCCACGCAAACTTACGTCAGAAGTCTTATGAAATTCTTGTAATCTAAAATCTTATATAGGTTTTATACACCATGTTTTTCATTCTTTTAGTATTCCTTAAAGTTCATGAATGTAAGAACAGAGGTGATACTTTTCGTGAGCTTCCTTAGAAATGGATTTTCTCATATGTAAAAAGGATAACTCTTGAGTCATTTTCTATACTTTTGACTTTTTAGAGTATATAATAACTTTATATTTACAAATAACACATTTAAAATTATCGTTTTTATTGTTATTTCTGCATCATTGAATTCACCAATGAGCCATGCTTTCCAAATGTAATACGTAGTCATATTTTCAGCATACGGAGCGTGTTGAAGTACCGCTTCGAGGGCATGACTTTACGGGCCTTGGTTTTAACATTTGTGGTAACATGCGTGATGGCATTTTCGTTAAAGATGTACTTCATAGAGGTCCGGCTTCTGAATCCGGTAAAATTAAAGCTGGTAAGTTATACAAAAGCATACTGCACAACTTATTTGCTTCTATCCACATAATTAGATTCACGTTAATACTGATTAAAATAAAATTTCCCCAACAACTGGTGCACATATGAATTCATTGACACGTCAAAGAGAAATATTTTTCCTCCTAAAGAATTGAAAATTAAGGGTATGCCTATATAAATTTTTCTATTTCAAATTAAAATATTATATCAATATGTAAAGAAGGCTACAAAATTTTAAATAATTTCTTAAATGAAATTGATAAACTATAAAATGCGAATTCGGTAGGTTTCATATTTGTTTTTACTGTTCTTTGTTTACCTTCTAATATATCGGTATGTCATGTGATGGCGATTGGAGGTGCTACTGTTGTTCATTTTTCTTTGAACAGATAAGTCAGCGAAAAAATTAATAATGTTTTAATACTCCAATAAATACACTCTTTTGCAACAAAAAAAAATAATAAATAAATAAATAAAAAATGAAGTATCATGAAGAAAGTGACTGTTTTTATTGAAATTAAATATGTGTAAAGCACATATCTGGGTAATAAAATGATTACAGTTTCAAGGCCGTAGACATTACACATTGAATGCTACAATCAGTAATTGGCGAAACCTCTCCTGGCCGCGATGCATGCTTGTATACGGCTAAGTAAGGAATTATATAGAGCTCTAATGTCATCCTTCGATAGATTTTGGTAGACGTTCCGCAATTGTTGCTCCAGATCTTCGGTATTTTGTGGTGCTCGAATCTGGCTGCCTACCATATCCCATATATACTCAATTGGCGAAAAGTCTCCTTGCTAATCAAGGAGGAGTTTGCACGGTACGGAGGTGATCCAGAGATATGCGAGTCATATGAGGCCTAGTATTGTCATGTTGTAAAATGCCCCTAGGATGATGTGCCATGGAGGGTAACACAAACAGTGTCAGGATGTTATCAACGTATCGTTGAGCTGTTAAAGTTGTACCCAAGACTACTAAGGGAGATTTGCTGTCGTAGGCATAGGCGTAGAGTTATATGGGCCCGTGGGGCCTGAGACCCTCCAAATAATTTAAAATAAATTGCAATTTTACATATACTGTAATGTATAAATGTACATAAAATGTGCTTTGCCCCCCTCCCCCAATAATTTTGAGAACTCTACGCTGATGGTCGTAGGAGATAGCACCCTACCCCATCATACCAGGAGTAATGGCTGTGAGCCTGTGCCCAAAAATCTGCTTGGGAGCACTGGCCCAATCTCCTCCACACATGGATGCTATGATCAGCTGCTCCAAGACTGAAGCTGGATTCATTACTGAACACTATATGATGCCAGTCTGCTGGCAACATGATGATCGGGTACTACACCACTCCAGCTACCTTTGTCTATATTGGGGGGTTAAAGGCAGACGTCAAACGTCTTAAAGGACGATGTGAGTGTAACTCTGCCTCAGGCAAGCACCGTGAAATGGTGAAAGGTACCACAGGTGGTACGGAAGAAGCTGCGACAGGTTATATGGTGAACAATGATGTCGTTGGAGCAGTTCGGGCCTGTCGCATCATTAGCCGATTTTGTCTCGCATTTGTGCACCTTGGCCTTCCAGAGCCTTCATTTTCTCGATGCGTACCTTGCAATAAACATTGCTGCCAATACTTTTGTACAGCCGTGTCCGTACGGCCCAAGTGACGCCCTATTCCTCAATATGACCAACTTGCTTCGCATATCCCAAATATTTGACCACGTTCGAAATTGTCCAATTGTCTATAAGTTCTTTGAGTGAGTCGTAGCAGCATTATTAGTAGTGTCTCTAGAGAACTGTAACGACGACGATGAGAAAAATTATAACATCCCGCAATTACTTGCTATTTTATAGGATGCCAGTTGCGTAGTAGAAAGGCGTGCTGTGACCGAAGTTATTCGCTGGCCACGAAAATTTAATCTTTTGTTGGCTTATGATACAGAAATTTGCATATGAAATTTTGAGATGATCAGATTGGTTTCTCATGATGCTTCGTGCGTTTTTTTTCAAAAAGTGCAGCCTACGCAGTAGCGTAACTACGGAGGTGTTAGGGGTGGCTTAACTTTCCCTGGAAAAAAATTAGGCCTACCCCGTAGAAGAAGAAAAATTATAAGTTAATGTTATGTACGAAGCGTTATAGTCCGGGCTACAGTCTCTCCGCCCTAGATTTCGAGGCTAATTAGATTACTGATTTGACTATTTCTTTCTTTCTTTTTTTTTCCCAGAGAAGTTTTTACCAGTCCTCAGGTGAAATCTAGTCCAGTTTACTGGCATTTGTTTTTGATATACTGTATCACTATTTCCCAATTACCTAAATTAGATACAGGTTGGATGTACAAATAGCAAGTTGCGTAATTATAAAATTATATAAGTTTATTTATATATTTTTAAAGACTGTTATAAGATTATAGATCGTGCTTGGAAAAACACTGCATTATAGTATTTAAGTAAGATAATTTGCTAGAGGGTATTGAATAAAGTAAATTTAAATAGAAGATTTAAAATGAATTTTACAGAACTATAAAATGATACATTGGTGTTACGCATTTAAAACAAATAAAAGCATGTCTGTCCTAATTTTCTCTCCTTTCTAAACTTATTCAATTACACTGCTTAACGAAGTTAACAGACTACTTAGGAAATGTGGTATAACTCAGCCAATTTTTGACAGAGCTGAAAATAATTTAACACCGTGGGATACTTAACAACAACCATCAAATTAGGAAATGTGGGAAATCGCAATGGTATTCTCTATAAGCATTTATTGAAATGATAAGACTCCTCACATCACATCAAACGCTCAAATTATACTACAAAATATAATTATATGAGATATCAGTATGAGGTAATATCCCTTCTAATGGCTAAACATGCCTAACAACGGTGAACCGTGTCAATATTACGGTGTCTATAAAATTATGTGTTAGCAAATCCTATTCTTGTATCAGATCAGATTTTAAATGTTTAAAAGGAGTCAAAGGGTGTCCTGAACATATTTAATCACGTTTACATCCAGTGATTGAGCTTACCGCTGTAGTCATTGAATGCCTTTAGTTTCAAGACATTCCTCTACCACTAGAGCTCTATATGTAGTACGCATTTTCGTATATGAAAAATGAATTTGGGTTAACCATGTTCTTAAATAGTCACACGTAGGTTAAAAGCATGTTTTTTCTATACATTTCCACAATTATATTGACCCCGTCAAATATAATGAAGAAGGGTGTGGACGTTGATCATGATTCCCTCATACTTTTTAAAATTAAATGTTATATATATATAAAATTTTAAGATATTTTATATTTAAGATATTTTATATTGCAGTGTTTTTGCAAGAAAGTAACCTTAAGTATCCCGCAGAATTTACTTTTTATATAATTAACACGTCTATTCCAAAAACTGCAATTATTCATATCGACATGATGATTGTATACCAGTCTCACAGAACTATAAAACAATTATATAAATAGTTAATGTCAATAAAACCATCCCTAGCTTTATTAATATTCAAAAATGTTGCTATCGTTGTGTTTTTACTTCTAGGTGATAAGATTGTTGGGGTGACAGTGTCTTTTGGTGGTATGGTATACGAAGATGCTTTAACGATTTTATCTTACGCTTCACCCTACGACGTGCGGCTCGAGTTAGAAAAGACATCTAGTGAAATTGATCGTGTCAGACACCTTGCTTTACCAACTTCCTCTCCTGGATCAAAAGCTCGTTTAGCCTCCAGTAGCTTCAGGACTGGGCAGCGTCTCTTTCACCCGCTTTACAGAAGTCAATCCATTGACGATCTCACGCAGATCGGAAAAGACAACAACTTTCATATGAATGGGATAACTGGTGAGTGTGATCAGCGAACCAAAAAGTTAAACGCGAATAACGTGGTTCGCTTACTTAATGAAAACACTCTACTTGTATGAGGCAAAAACTTAGTGCTGAGTTACTTCACTCTACCTTAACATAAAACATGTAATTCTTCCATTGCACGAGAATAAATTCGTTAAAGATATTACCATTACAACCTTTTCACGAATTCTATACGCCTATATTTATAACGGCAAACTCATGCCACGTTGTATTTATTTTATTGCAATATAATTATAACTATTTACATTTTATAATGTAATTGGGGTTTACGCGCGAGTGTGAATAACTTAATAATAAAATAAATTGATGTGCTTTAATTATTTGATTTAGTGGAAATTATAATTTTTAGCAAGTCCAGGATCAAAAAAAGGTGGCTTGAATTCTGGTCCAAAAAGATCCCAAAGTATCGAGGCATCTTCTGTACCTAAGCCAAGAGTTCAACTAACGGCGACTGAGAATGAAACGAAAGGAAACCGAAAATCTACATCAAGCTGTGAATCAGGAAAGAAAATATTTCCGGAACCCCAAAAATGTATGTCAGAATTGACTACTTTGCAATGATATTTGATTTTGTTGTAAATTTAACAGATCATTCATTTCTGATAGACACTACAGGTTTAGCTATAGCGACATAGCAGCTACTGTTGAAAAACACAAAGTTGTAAAACAAGAGGAAAACTGGTAATCGACCGACCTACAGAGGATTTTATGCCCTCCAGTTCTTGTTCTTATTTTTAAGATTAATAATGTCAAGTGACAGCAAGTTTTTAATGATTATGTAATGAATAATGACAAATACACCAACTTTACTTAATATCCTATTTAGTACAGTTAACAAAATAAAAATCATAAAGCAAACCAAAGGTGATAATAGAGCGATACAACATATAATTTAGAAATCTGGTTAATACTAGTTCTTTAGAAGCTATTTTAGATGTATGAAACATTTTTAAAATAAGAATTCACATTTTCTTTGAGAACATTAAATAAATCGAAAATTACAGAGATTGCAAACAACATTTTATGAATTATACAATAAGGACAGAAAATTGCTTTTCATTAATTCTATAATCCATATTAGAAATCGCAAAAACACGTTTATCTGCCTATTTCTTAATAGTTTGATAAAATTTAAATTTTAAAATAATTAATTAAACAGAAAAGTTCATGATATTGTGTAAATGAATGCATAATATTGGTCTCAAATATAGTGCATGTACAAGTTACTTTGCATTGTTGTTTTCTTTTCCCGCCAATTTAGAGCTTGCATAACAACGAAACTGCTTGATCATTGAAAATTATTATCCTCGTTAGGGAATTTAATGTATACAATATTGCAACAAAATAGATATTTCCATCTCAATAATATCTTGCTATGCAACGAACACAAACATTTCCATGGGCTACATTTCTACCTTAGATATTATTCGTATCCCAAAAAATTATTTAGACTAATCATAATTTTTAGGATAGTGACTTTGGAATTAATAATGTACATTAAGAATTGAACATTTTTTTCAAATCAACAATGTTTGCAACTATGGATGTGAAATTTTATCTAATATTCAAACTGTCTTTGCAAAGAACTCTAGTTACGTATATAGGTCAAGTATCTCGAGAGATTCATCTACAGTAAGCTGCAATGCTTTTAAAATATCGCCATTTCAAATTAAAGTTAAAGAGGCAGAATAAATAAAAATTTTAAGAGATAGAGAGAGAGATATGTGTACCTAGTCTCTAGTTAATTTTCTTAACTGTTTGAAAAATAATACGGATAAAATTCCGTGTATAGTAAATAAATATGTTCTAATAAATTTTGGAACTATCATTTTTTTTTTTAATTTAGAAACATATCAAGAATTAGACCAAATATCAACAAGGTGTCTACAAGGAAGAAAAAATTTTAGCATATGTTTAAATTTTAATTCTAAAACCTGCAAAATAAAAAAAGACGTGGCTATGTGTATGATGGCATATTTTCTGCTTTACTATAAACAGATTTTCAAAAGGTCAAATGAAACTTTGGTAGCATATATTGCTATGAATAATGATGAAAAGTTCACGTGAACACAATTTGTTAGAAGTTCTCACCTTTCCTACAAAAGTTGTTATACCAACCATCCACTCCCTCAGTGCAAGTGTCGCTGAGGCTATTAGTCCATTTATATATAAACTCTGTATATAAATCATACGTACTTCCCTTTTAAGTAACAGCGTATTTTGAGAATTTAAACAACAAAATAATTAAAACGATAAATGAAAACTGCATAATTAGCAAGTCTCAAATAGATGTGCTCAAACATTGCACAAAATCCCATCATTCTTGGGTGAGATATTGCTCCATAAAATTTGTTTGTTTATGTTTTTTAGGTACAAGAATAGTAAAAGTCATGCTGTGCCGGTATCTACAGCTTTCCGCGGGAGACCTCAGAGGGTAGAAAAACGGAATTCATTTAACGATAACACTGGAAGTTAAACCCAGGTTAATGGCACGATGGGCGGATGCATTATCACTCCGCCATCGTATATCAATGGACCTACATTTCCCGAGGACTTCGAACTTCTTAAAGCCTAGGGAACTAACCCCCAAACTAAAATGCTCGCTAAAGTTGCTCGCTAAGCGCGTGTTCTACTTTTTTTTTTATTGTTTGGAATCAAACCTGGATTAACGGCACGCTGGGAGAACATTGCTGTCCCACCGCAGGGCCGCTGCATAAAATATATAGTCAATTGAACCACCAAGTTTGAAGAAGGGAATCACCAACTTACGAAAATTGAGGTCTGAATAAGAGAGTATTTATTTAGATGTTGGCTTATACACCGGTAATTAAAAAACTCACAGTATTTCGTGAGTAGTAGACTTATTTATTTAATTATTTATTTTACATATTTCCTTTTTCTTTACGGTGGCTCAATTATTCTATAAATTCGTTGATTTTAAGTTGTAAATAAATGAATTGTAGTGTTCTCGTTATTATCAATTCAGGTATTATTTATAGTCTTTACATCAAGCGGAAGTTATAAGATTTTGTCCAACTTTTTCATGTGTCAACATCATAGGTAAGAATTGTTAAGAGCGTAACAAATGTAGTACTTTGCTAAAATTATTAACTTCCAATACACTTAATAATATTCGATTACATATTAGGGAAAAATGACTCTTTTCTCTTTCTCCGACGGCGCCCATGCTACATGTATTGTGCCATATCTAAATCTACCTACTACTACCTAACTTTTGGCATACTTTTATATTCTTACAGCATGCAGTTTAAGTCAAGCTGAGGATCCCCATGGTGAACTAGTAGTAACACGTTTGCTTATTGTGCGCATGGTCTGAATTCGACTCCCGTAGTATCCATTTTTTTCTTTTTAATCTGCAATGTGGGGTTTTATATCCTAGGCAACAGACGTTCGGATTCCTCGGAAAACTGTGTAAATCTAGAGTCAGCATGATCTTGGCTGTCTTTGTGCCATAAAATACAAATAAACATTTTTTTTTTCTTTTTTACTAGATGCCTCAATTCATAATGCAACACGGAAAATAACACGCTTTAATTTTATAGGTGCAGCAAATGATTGTGAATTGAAGAAACTTGATTCTCCCGAAATTAAAAGTTCTCGTTTCCGTGTAGAAAATGTTGTTTTGGAAAAAAAATCGCCTGATGTAATCCCCATTGAAAAAACTATAGAAGTTGAGCAACCAGTTACGACAGAAACTAAAAGCACCCCTACTATGGAAAAGAGAGCTCCTACTAATGAAACACTAAGCAAACCAGAGGAAGTAATCGCAACTGACCCAGACCCCACAGTTGAGGACTTACAGTTAGAGAAGTTAGCAGTTTTCGAACTCACCTATTCATTATTAGATGACGATAAACCAACAATTCCACAAGTTCCACCTAGAAAAATTGGAGGACATGGCAAACGAAAGGCTCCAGCGCCGCCGAAATCTGTTACTGAAACAGCTGCTATTGTTCATATGAATGCTGATGATGATGTTACTCAAGCCGATTTTCAACTTTCAAAGGACAATTTAGATGACGAACAAGAGTCATTTTCGATTGTAGATGGAAAAGAGGAAGCAAATGATTCAAGGTGGGACTTCGTTTCTGCATCAAATTTTTTAGTATGGAGTAATACATTTGTTAAAGATAACAAAATTAATTATATGTGCATTTATTTAAAATTTTTATTCATGTAATATTGAAAATGATATAATTTAACATTTATGTAAGTCTAACTACATAAAATAAACGTTTATATATTTATTATTAATTTTCTGGCGAGTATTTTATGCGCGACTTAGGACCACTTGGTATATTTAATAATTTCAAAATTGCTGATTTTTATTTCTTGTTTGGAGTGAAAGGACAGTAAAGGATTGTTCTATTGTAAAAAATGTCTTCAAAATTTGATACCATTAAATCGTGTGATCGTTTAACGACGGAAATATAACTATGCCTATTAATTTTCTATATTATTTTATATTTAATTATTATAAAATTATGTAAAATTTAGTGTATAATTATATTTCCCTGCACAGTAATGATCGAAAAAATGATTTTTAGTATTGATACGTATATTCTTACATCCATAGTAGTTATAAAAATAATGCCACTGTCGAAAAAACCAATGAACCATGGATCGTTGAATGCCATATCTGTGCTTCGCGTGGTTAACTTCCATGCTTAAGCAAATAAGTTTTCAACAACAAGGTTGTTTTAATTCTGAAACTTTTATCCACTTTAATTTATCGTGAATCAGCCATTGAAAATTAAAAAGTTCTCTACCTGAATGTTTATTTTTATTTATATCATATATTTGATTCCTTTCTAAACACAGTAGAACCCCGCTACTCCGTCACCTACGGGACCAGGAGCATGGTCGGAACGCATAAAAGGTCGGACTATCAGAGAAACACTTTATTTAATTTAAAATGCGATACAATTAATAAACAATGCATACTACGTATAATTTTCAATGAAAAATATTGCCTACCGTACTAATACTTTATAGCATTATATTACGTTGGCACATTTTAAGCTTGTCAGGGCAAATATGAAATAACATTTACCAAGAAATGTCGAAGTCATTAAGTAGTATAATTACAGTAATATGTATACTTCTACTGTACCTTCCGTATTTAAGAAGGATGAAAAAATTCTGTAATGTTCTTCTACTTAGCAAACGACCATCTTGATTTTGCTGCGATGTTCCTCCATTTTCGTATCCACAAAATATCCGTTGGTGAATAAAGGGAGTTTTGTTCAATGTACTGAAAAGCTGTGTCGAATGCCTGCTCATCATCTGCGTGCGATACTCGGCCAGTAGGTTCATGGCTCTCATTGTCTTCTTTCTGACTGTCGTCTGTAGTCTGAGTTACAGCAGCAATGATCTAGTCGTCATTTAATTCTTCTTCTGTGGTGCAGTCAGCATCAGTTTGATTGATCCACTCACTTACGTCACTGGGCTGAACATTAGGATGTGAAACTTGTAAGTCATTGAAAACTGCTGGTGTGACTTCATCTTTATTTTCATCTTCATTTTGATCACTTTCAACCATCGTTTTTGGCCAAAGTTTACACCAAGATTTTTCACGTTTTGATGCTTTAATCTCTTCCTAAGCCTCGGCAATTGTGTTAATATCCTTAATATTATGAGCTTTCATCGCCTCAAACAGGCCGCTACATTTTTTCTGTATTTTCTAGAGTAGGTCCAATATATTTTCGACGATATCTTCTCTTTAATCACTCCATCACCCCCTGGTCCATGGGTTGGATAAGAGAAGTTACGTTAGTAGGAAGAAATACAGTTTTTATTTCTCCCTTTACTAGTTCCTCTTCAGATGGATGAGATGATGCATTATCCAATAACAGTATGGCACGTAGAAGCAGGTTTTTTTTTTTAACTTTAGATTCTTCTCAATTGTAGGAACAAACTAGTCAAAAAAACTATTCCTTAAAAAGGTTGCAGTTCATCCATGCTGATTTTTGATTTCGATAATACACTGGTAGTGATGACGCATTAATGTTTTTGAATGCTCTTATTTTTCTTGGATTTCCGTATTACAAACAATGGCAATTTGTGACTGCCATTAGCATTACTACAGGTAGCAATAGTCAACCTATCTTTATTAAGTTTATACTTTTTATGGTTTCGTTTTGTGCAGCCAGTGATCTTCGTTGGGAGCATTCTATAGTTTAAACTTGTTTCGTCGATGTTATACAAATGGTCAGAAGTTAATCTATTTTTTTTAATCAGATTTTCAAATTCTGAAATAAATTCGCTTGCAGCTGCTTCATCAGCAGAGAGATTCTTACCCAAAATTACTATATTTCGAATTCCATGTCATCTTTTCCAGCGATGTAGTCAGCTTTCATTTGCTGTAAACTTTTCGATGCCTTCATTTCCTTCAAATTTTTTGTGGAAAATAAAAGCCTTTTCTTTAATGATCGGTCCAGACAATGACGTTCCTTTTCTTCTTTCCCGCTCAAACCACAACTATAAAGCATTGTCTAAAAGCTCACATTTTGGCTTTTTCAAAGTTTTACGAATTTTCAGCCCTTTTTCATCCGCAATCGTCTTTGTATAAGTTTCTAGACCGTTTCTATTTTTTCTCTAGGCTTTAATTGTAGTTCCGCAGACGTCTACTTCACGTGTAATATTTTGACAGGACTCGCCTTTATCTAACCTTTCAAGCACTTTTAATTTCTCCGACAAAGATAGTGTAAGGTGTTTGCGTTTTGTTGTTGCCATAACGAAATCATACACACCAAGACCATAGCCAGGATTTAATTTCGGGGGGGTCAAAATTTTTTACAGCATGTATTGATACAATCACAGCATGCAAGGCCGTAGCCAAGTCCCATTAAAAATTTAGTTTTTCTTTGGGTGGGATCGGTCGATAAGATTCCCCACTGGATACGGGCATGATATACACTATGCCTAACGTAAAGTGAGCCTAAAACACCAGAAACTAATTTCCAATAAAGCAGTCGCAGCGAACGGGGTTTACAGGACTTGTTTGACAAAGAACAAAACGAATAAAGCCCGGTGGCGGCTCGGTGCGGACTACGGCATAAATCGCTCGCGGTGTTAGCAGCATGGTCGAACCAAGCGGAGAGTCGGACCATCAGAGGTTGGATTATCGGGGTTCTACTGTAATCTCTTCTTTAGTAGATTTGTTATTACTGTTTGAATAGCTGTCCACTGGTATTTGAAGGTTCATATATTTTAAATATACTAATTAAAAAGACAAATTATATTAAAGTTATACAGAAATTGGCTTAATATTTAACTATAGATATTTTATGATCCTGTAAAATGTCTAATATGTCATACAGTTTATTATTTCCAGCTGTCACACTGTTTCGTTCTTTCCAAGTCGGTATAAACAATTTTAAAAAAATAATTTGCTGTAAGTAATAATAGCAAGTAGTTATATTTCGCTGGATTTATGTATATTTTTAGCAGTTTAGCGTATGATGAGCAGGAAAATAAAGAAGACGTCGCTACTAAAACTACTTGTGAACAGTCTGAGGAAGACGGAGAAACGAAATCTAGCCCGAAACGAAAAGCTTCATCTTTGGGCGATCTGACAACATTAGATGAAAAAGGTCGCAAAAAATTTCCTGCTTCGAATACAATCCTCGAAAGGGCGGTGTCTCTAGACTTACAGGTATTTAGAAGTAACACTTTTCACACGCATCAATTGCAAATGAACACTTTTTACCTTAAAAGTTGCATAAAAGCTGTAGATCACATATTTACCAAAATATTTCTAAACGTGTTTCCAATGACTAATGACTCTCATTTTGAATACCCGACACGGATAATAATTGACAGACATTATTTATAGTTTACCGATTAACCGAATTAAAACTACAAGAAAAAATCAGTGTGAAATTACTACATTGAATAATATTTGACACATCGAACTTATTTCAATTTATTTTCGTTGTAAGAAATTAGGTCCAATAGCTATGCAACTTCACATCAAAATCTGGAAATCTTACATAAATGTGTAATTGCTATTGAAAATGCTGATAATGGCCTTCATAGGAATTTCACTTGCGACTTATTAATTCAATTTTTAAGATATTTTTTCATTTTTCATCAATTGTAACTATTTATGCAATCTATCACGTAAAAGATTTAGGTTTATTTACTATTGTTATTGACATCGTTAGATTATAATGGCGTTATATAGAACTGAATATTTTTATCAGCAATCCTTGCCTGAAGAGAACCTTGTAAAGCAGAAGATGAAACTAAATAGCCCTACTTTTGAATACCCGGAAGATGCTATTGAAGAAGGGCATATAAATTCAGATGAAAAGGATTCTGCTGGATATTTAAAGAGATGGGAGGTATTGTTTGTTTAAATATATACTTTTTCCATCACCAAGAATAATTTCGTTTTTTCTTAAACATTTAAAAATCCGATACAAATCAAAAAATAATCTAATTCTACACCTGGTGCCTCGAAGGGGAAATATATTTACATAAATTTATTTATCCCCTGTCCTAAATTCCCAAGGAAAGGTTAAAATAATGATTTCAAAAATCATAGCTTTCCTATTGTAACGCTGTTTCTGTTCCCGTAAATGTACATTTACCAAATAAAAAATTGAAGATAATACACTGTTGTTAAAAAAATGCTTTTAATGGTAAAGAGGCGAATTGAATATTTAGTTGATTATGATGGACAATATTAATAACTTACTATTAACGAAATGCTCAACTTCCTTATTACACCTTGCTGCAACCCATGGCTTACAAAATAGCTTCTGTTGGCGTGCAACGCCACAACTCTGATTACTATTTAAAAGGAAATGTATTCCCTTCATATATTTTTGCATAAATTTTTTGAAGAAGTACATCATTAACAGTATTTGATGAAATCTATAAACCAAAGAATACAGAGTATTTAAGACTAATAGATTATTTGCAGCAATAATATTAGGGTATTCAGCGAATCGCAGTCTGCAAAAAGGTTTCTTCGAGAAAATTTTCATAAATCGTAGTAGTTCTTGGATAACTGAATAGCGTATAAGTAGATGAACAACACAAACTTATTCGTACGAAATATCGCATATAGAACCAGAGGACAGTTTTTCTACCCACACTTTATTAGATTTGGAAATGAAAGATGCAAAGTAATAAAGTAAAAAAATACAGATAAAACAATGTATATTAAAATCGAAAGGTTGCAAAAAAAAATCGAAATTTTACGTAAATTTTTTATTTCATTTATCAGAACCTTAGTGTAAAAAATATTTTGAAATTCTGATATTGTTGATTATTGTCTTTCTAAAAATCCTTTGGCCCTGTGGTAGTGCAGTGCATTCACCTAGAGTGCTGTTATCTCAGTTTCGACTCGCAACTGAGCTAAAAATAAATAAATAAATAAATAAATAAAGACCTCCCCCCCACCCCTTACCGGCTTACTGTAGTCTGACGCTTGTTTCCCTAGGCTTTAAGACGTTCGTATTCTTTGTAAAACTGTAAGTCCCGGTGCGGCATGATTCTTGCACTCTAAAGCTTGCACAAGCAAAAATTCTTCAATTTTAGATATTTAAGTCAAAGAGCTTCATTTTTTGCAATTCGCTAGCAGCGTCCCGGATTAGAACATCGGAAACTACAAATGCTTATCTAAAACTTGGTCATTAACTTATCTAAAAGCTGATAAATATGAACTTCTTTATTTTTCATGAATTACAATGCAATATAAAACTTCATTCAGGAGAATCAATTGCAAATATACCTTATTGTAATTAATATATTTAATAGATAAAGCACTCTTTAAATTAATTATTCTAGGAACTTTGTTTATCTGATAGTCAGAAATAAAAGGAATTTATATTTTTAATGAAAATTTGAGAGGAATTTTAAATTTTCTCCAGCATATTATCAATACAAACATCACCATGCGGTTATTATCAGTGTTTGATAATACCCAAAATAATTTATCAAAGAAATCAATTTTGAAATTTGCCTTAAGGAGTTTATGTGAGGAAAAAAATCCTATAAGTTCTTTGAGAAAAATTACTCAATCTCAATTGTTTTTTGAATTTTCAAATGACTGTTTTAATTATTTTTTACATATTTTATTTGTCATGCAACATTTCGCTCCATTTCTCCAATTAAAATTTCAGTATGCGTATAATTAATAATAATTAATATTATTACTGATAATATTTGAAAAATGAAGATTTTTCTCCACGAAACCAAATAAATTTTTAACGAATGAAAAACGATTTTGCAGTTTGTTTTCTATTTACACTTGTTTTTCAATGTACGTTCTGGAAATAAAGATTTTTGAAAATATAAACATTAAAATGTTGCTGGTGATTAGAAATTTCCTTAAAATATGTTTGAAATTTATTTTCCGCAAGGATTGTAGGACACTGATTTTTGCATATTCGGAAGGATGTCTTCCCCTTAATTTTCAAATATTTTTAATTAATTTATTCTTTTATAGGGAAGTTGGAGCAAGCTGCAGGAAGGTATCATTGACAGTGCTGACGCAGATAAAGGAACTTCTGGTTTATGGCCTAGTCCTGCACAAACCGACCTCTCAATAATAGCTAACGGCCATTCTAAATTGACTCATTCAGACAACGACGACCCATCTCTCCTTGATTCCCAATTTCCAACATCTAAGCCCAACTCTGAAAACTCAATTAAAATTACCTCTACCCCTCTCAAAAACGTCATTAGCAGCTTTTTCAAAGGCGACGTTGATATAGATGACATTCCTTATTTAGGTGACCAAAGTGGAAGTAACGTTAACGAAACTTCTGCAGAATCTGTTTCTACTTTTGCAATCGGGAACACCAGTGTCAATTCCAAAACTACTATTCCCATATCTTTGAGCATTCCAATCATCAAACCCAATTTTTCAAATTACGAGAAATTACCCAGTCCTTTGTATACCAAGCCACCTGACGTTTCAACGAATAGCAATGAAGTGTCCGACCAGATCACGACGACCAACGAACGCCAAGAAATTGTTGTTGTCCAGGAATTATCTAATCATCAGACGACATACAAACCCGTGTTTTCCATTGATAACACTCATAAACAAGTTGATTCGAGCGATCACAGCAAAGCTGATGTTTCAAATGTATCTACACTTTCGGTGCTTGACATTGTCAACGGCAATGG
Source organism: Dysdera silvatica (assembly GCA_006491805.2). Lineage (NCBI taxonomy): Eukaryota > Metazoa > Arthropoda > Arachnida > Araneae > Dysderidae > Dysdera > Dysdera silvatica. The sequence continues at coordinate 236,491,122 of QLNU02015360.1, forward strand.
GCTTGAACTTTCCAACTCCTCCTTCGGACAGTACAGAACCGCTTCAGAGGAGTCTTCTTTAGCATCAGCTTTTCGTTCTTCTTTAGACTCTTCAATCGTAGAATCCACACCTGAAAAGGAAGTTGCAATTTCAGTAAAAAAGCACTCTTTGCCAGAAATATCGGGCATTAAAGTTCATAGTGGCGCAGCTGGTTTTGCTAAAACCTTAATTATATCGACTCCTATTGAAGGAGAGAGCATATCGCTAAACGACGACCTTGATTCACCTCCCCCAAAATTAGAACAGTTATAAAAACTTGAGCCACAGCAAGAGAACTACATTTTTGTGACTGCAGCTTTATATAATTCATATCTTCCTCTGGATTAATGCAGTGTATGTTATATGCCTTTTGAAAGCTGTTTGTTCTGATCGTTTGCTCGTATTTCTATTTTATAAGAAATGATTGAAATGCAAACGATTTCAATGTATAAAGTATAAGTAATACTAAAGTGCTTAATGTGATGCATTACACAATGTACTGTTTGCTACTTTTCGTCATTGTACTTAGTTTTCATAATAGCAATATATAACACTAGTAATACCTATAATGTCATATATTTTATATTAACAGAATTATGAGTGTTTAATATTACAAAATAGCACTTACTCTTCATTAAGAAGAAACCGATGAAATTTGAATTAAAGTTATGAAAACTGAAACTAGACATTAAAAGTATATGAATTGAAAATTATTGTTTATAATAATCCTATTGCCAAGGAAGCTGAAAGACAGCTATATTATGAAATAGCTTTTGCGACTTATGTATCATTCCATGAAATATCTAAGATATATTACTGTCACGTCTTTCGCTTAACATAGTAGTAGCAACGTATATTTACTTTAAAATTTAGGTATTTTTTGTATAACGTATATATGTTACAATAGCTTAATAATTAAAAGCACAGACCCTCTTTAAATGCACTGAGGTTAAATTCCAATCCAAATAAAACTTAATCGTTTTTAAATGTACACGAATTTAGAGGTTGCGTTAACCTGTTATAATAGTTTTTCACTTATTTCTTTAACAAATTTGGTGAAATCTTCGTTCATAAGATGTACGTTTATATTGTAATAATACATGTATGACAACAAAGAAATTAAGTATATAAGAAGCTACATGGAAATAGTGCAATATGCATGTACACTTTTGCAAAGCTATACGAAAATGTGTGACTACAATTTAACTATGTGGAAAAAAATATCCCTTCATTTTGAGCTGTTTTAGGTGCAAATTATGATATACAGTAGAACTTTCATATATCGAAATTCTATATATGTCAGAGTTTTGGTGAACCCCCTCCTTGGTTTGAAGTCTCCGTTATTACATAGGAAAACTTTTTATATATCGTAGTTTCTGTACGTCGAAATTTTTTATGGATCCTGCGACTTCGATATATGGAGATACAACTGCAATTACGTATTATACATATCAGAAATTTAAATGAGAAAAATGTTTAAAGTTTAACACTTTTTTTTTTTATATCCTAAAGTAATATTTTCTGAATTTGATGACTAGGAAAATAAAAATTATAACTTATGACTAATGAAGCCTAAGCTTCCAGCATTCATGACCTTCTAGAGTCCAAAGATGATGCGTTAGCTCTTTATGCAAGCCTTTTCATTTAAAGTCAAGGGCACTTTGAAGACGATACGCGTTCACCACCACGCCCTGAAAGGAGAAAAAACACCCAAAACAATTCTGAAATTTTCCCTCGCGCAACGAAAATCACGCGCGGCATCTGAGTAATGACGACGTCTTGCTGCGACATTTCTCGTTTTACATATACTTTATCCTTCCTTGCTGAATATATTTCTTTTTTTTTTTTTCTTTTTTTTCCCTTTTCCGCGGAAACTATTTTCCCTCTTATTTTTTTTTTTTTTAAGCTGCCGGGAAGTAGTAGATAGGTTGAGACCTACCTATCTGCAGAGCTCATCCGACCGCATTCCAAAGCATGTATGAAGAGCCGCGGGCGGAACAGGTAAAGTAATCTTCCTGCAGGGCAGGCGAAGTCCTCTAAAAATGATTAGAGCTATGAAGTGACGATGATGTTTTCTTTCGAGGATCCTCTCGTCATCAAGAACTTTATAAAATACCTACGAGGTAACTAGTTGTTACTCAGCCCAATGACATAAGGACCTACACAGATCATGGAGCACAAAATTGGGGGACGTCTCCGTATTGTTCTAACGAGATTGACAAGATTGAATGATAATGGTCAGATAGATCCCTAATAACCGGTTTAACTAGTGGTAACAGAAAATGCTTGCTGTGTAGTTCAAATGTTCTTCTTTATTTATTTTTTTATTTTTTTAGAACGAAATTTAGCCAAGTGGCATGTCAGGATAAAAGTTCTCTTTGTGTCATGATCTTATGTTTCAAGAAGCAATTTGCGATTCGCTTTAGTTGACATCAAGGTCAACTCCGGAAACAAACATTTATTTGTTTTGTAATCATCTGTTGTAAAGATTGTGTAAAGCCAAAAAATATATTTGCTCTATTGCTTTCAGTCCTCGATAATAACCCACAATAGTAAAAGAATTTTAGGCGATATACCAATGGGTAAATATTTTCCCAAGAATGCTAATACTTAGCAACACATACCGGAATCCATATTTTTTTACATTTCTTGCTAGCGAAATTCTGAAATAGAAAAATATCCTTTAACGCGAACTGTAATGAATGATTAAATAAATTTCCCTCAAATTTTATTATATAAAATAATTAATTAAATAAATAAGCAGCATGTGTGATGAAACTTGAAAAAGAACGTTAGTTTGTAAATGAAAAAATTGTGAGAATATGTATAAAAATACATTTGTGGAAAAAAACAATAACAATAAATTGAAATATTCTAGCATAAAAACAAGGTTATTTAATATGCATATGCTTGTAATCTTCGGGAAAATATTCGAATGATTTATTCACATTGAAAATACTTTATTTACAAAAATCACTTTTACACGTTAAATAGTACGTTTAGAACTGAGAGGAGGGATTTCTCAAATGTTTTATATTAGCATAAGTATTTTGTTTTTGCTAACAAAAACCAAATTACCTTTACTGGCCATACACTTTCCTTACTATTTCTAAAATCACACACACACGAATAATTAAATATTATTTTTACATTTATATTGTATGTTTGATATTCGATTTAATACTCGAGCCGGTAAGAAAACCATTTTTTTTTTATTGCATGAACGGTTGATTCATTTGAATTTGTTCTTGATTTTCAAAAGTTGGTATTACAAAAAATTTAAAAACCTATTACGAATATGGCACTTTAACCCAGGGGCGGCTTAAGGACTAGGTGACCCGGGCGGCCGCCCGGGGCCCCGTTTGGATGAGGGCGCCAAACTGAAGTCAAGTTCAAATTTTTTTTAATTCACCCAACAGTAGAAAATTTCTCTACAAAGAGACAAGTTAAGAGAAATTTTTAGAGACATCTTTACAGAAATTCTTTCAGAGACTTTAGGCCACTTTTATAGGCTATATGGCTCACTGTGCATCTGTGAAAATCTCCTGTTTTCGCCGGAGGGGGAGGGGCATCAAAAAGCAATCCGTGCCAGGCCACCAGGGTTCAAAACAAACCTTGAGCCGCCCCTGCGTTAGCCCATATATAATATTTTCAATTGAAAAAAAAAATCTTTTTTTTTTTTTTATCTTGGGAGTTACTTTTAAAATGAAGTGCACTCTCAGAGAATGCGCATTCACGGATGTTGTTATGAAAGTAATAATTATAGCAAGCATTACTACATATGTCATGTAATCGTTTGAGCCCTTTGAAAACTGTGTCTCTTATTTTCACTTAGAGAGCATTTAATGTATATGTAGCTTATATTAAACTTTTCGAAGGAAAACGAAAGGTAGGGAAATAAACGAAATGGAACGGCGATGATTTAAAAACAATTTAATATTAAATGTGGACTAAGGAAATTTTAAAATATGTTCTTCCTCAACCCTTTTCAATGTGCATTATGTTTATTTTTAAATATTTCGTAACACCTTTATATGTTTTGCTTTAGACTACTTGTAATTGCAGAAATCGTAGACTTGTAAGTGACTTCGAACTCACTACTAATATCACTGCAAAAATATTTTTGTGTCTACAGTATAAGATTCACAATTCTAATAGTTTTATGAAAGCAGTATTTCAAAGGAATAATCAGGATTGGACAAGATCGTATGATTGCTTAAACAACATGCGGCACGAAATACCAGTATATCTAAAACTGTACATATCAAAGATCGTTTGCGAAAATTCGTGAATTTAAAATTCCAGTAATTTTTTACATTTATATAAATGATGGCAAAATTTATCGAAGGAAAATCACACTTAAATTTTTGCTAAATATTAGATTGTAAAAGTAGTAACATTTAGCCAACGCGCAGCTTTGCTGTTTTGTATATAGACAGTGGGATTCATTAAAAAATATTCCGAAATAAATAAAATTGTCGTGTTTATTTATTGTTTCATACATTTACTCTTCACTCTCATAAATTTGAAAGAACTGTGCATCAGTTTTCATTAAAAATTAAAAATGTTTAATTTTATTAAATATTTAACATTAAAACTACAATTTATTACCATCAAAATTATAACATAGATTATTTATCTGTGTTTCATGGCGCAAAAACAACTAAGGTCATGCTGCGCCAAGACTTACAATTTTCCTATGAACGCTAATTTCTGTCATCTAGAGAATCAAACCCCGCACTACGGATAGGTAGTTTAAGAAACGGAACTTGTACTTTTGTTTATAAAAATTAAGTAGGGCCAAATGTTATTCATTCGTGAAGAAAAAATATAACCGAAAACTAGAATTAAAACATGTCAATATCTTATTTAAAATCCTGACGCACGCACACACACACACATACACACACACAGAAATTCTTTTTACTCGATAATTACAGAAAATTCTTTTACCATTCAAAACCGTGAAATATCGCAATTACCTTTTCGATTTTCAGATGTTGAAGTTATTCTAAGGAAAGATACTTTAACAGTCTATCACTCTTCGTATAGACATAAGAACAATGTCCGTGCATGCATACATTTAAATAAACAACTGGCATAATCATTATAAAGAAGGCAAATATATATAGTTCACGTCCTTTCATAACTACTGAATGTTATTGCATAGCTATAATTGGCCGACGAATATAATAGGAAGCATTAATTTCTACTTTAATTTATTACAAAATTCAAGCAATTAACTGGCGTTATCCTTATTATTATTATTTATTATTCCCATTTTTCTGTCGTAAAACGCTAAAATTATTGATTCTAAGAATGTGTCGATATTAGATATATTAATGCTTTGTATTTGTGCAGTAAACACAAACGTTTTAAACTACATTTTAATACCAAAATTGTTACCGAAGTATATCAATTTAGTAATGCATTTTTAACTTAAAATTCAGAGCACGTTTTCTACGTGCAAGCCATAAACAAAAGTGTTAAAAATTATTTTACTAGGAAAAAATCGCGTTTTAACTTAAAGTACATCAGTGGTCGAGATTGAAAATTTCGTAACACTACTGAAATCATAAAAATATTGAATATATTAGTATCACAATCGTTTTCAATCCACTACTGAATAAGGTATTTTCACGTTTCTTTCATATATGTATTTTGGATTATCATTTTAATCTTTCTGTTTCTGTTGTACTTTTCTCCAATCCTCGTTATTTTTTTAACTGAAATATAATAAAAAAAACCTCCTAATTTAAGTCTATTGATTGTAGAGTAAGCTGTAACACTGAGGGTGATAATATAGAAATTACAATTATTCATTTAAATCTACTAGTTTTGGATTTTTTTATATATGTCACAAAAGTGTGGTATACATTTCATTTTGAAATCAAAGAGCGTTTTGTTCTCAGGACATTAGTAATGATTATTACCCCTTTAGCAAATTTTGCTAAACAAAATGGTTCAAGGCAATTTGTTTTGGGGGAGGGGTCGAATTAAAATGGAAATGAAAATTAAATTACACAAAAGGAAGAAGAAGTACTTTTAATTTCATCTTGAATATAGTAATCTCTTTTCATCTATATAAGCTATAATACGCTCTTGTTCGATGAAAAGTTCCCAATTTTGCATTGAGATGTATTTTAATAGACTCAGTCTATTGCCTCACCTCACAGAAACAGATTTAGGGTGGTGCAAATGGTTCCATCGCACAGGACGTTTAAGTCCAGGGGAAACACCAAATGGCCTAATAACCTGCAAATGTTCAAATCCGATCTGATCATTTCTTCACTCATTATTAAATAAGTTTCAATTAAGGTAATAATATAAAGTTAACTAGTTTTCAAATTGACATTTTACAAGTTCTAAGAATGCGATAATTGTCTTAATGACATACTTGCCATCAAAAATAGCAGATAAGCGGTTATCTCCTCCAGATGTTTTCCTCATTGAAAATGGTATCGCTGATGAGTTGAGCATAACACAAATTATATACAAGTTTGTAGAAATAAAAGCCCGCAAGGCACCTTTTGTTTAGCAAGTTTGACTAATTCAGTGTTTTTTATTGTTAATTCGTTTCTCACTATGTTTAAGAACGTTTTAAGGAAATTTACCATATTGAATTTTTGAAATTTCAAGAGTTTTAAACCTCGTTTAATTTTTATAAACTTACCATCAAATTCCTGTATAAATTATCTTTTACTACCAGTGATGTAGGTAAAGGGACTCAGTGACTCAGTCGCCTCCCACTGGATATCAAGGCACATTTTTTTCTTTAACAACGAAACACACGGGTTCCCCGTGACGGTTCCCCCGGCAGCTGGTTTCGGTGTGCGTTGAATGACGACTTTACGTGAACGTGCATCTATGAATGCCGTGTTGATCGGCAATCCATCTCCCCCTCAGCCGCCTCGGCGGCTGATTACGCTGTTCAAGCGTCCTGTCTGGGATTACAGCGCCGCCCCCGGCGGCCACCCTTCCCAATGAAACCCTTGCACAATCCTTCTCCTCCTCCTCCACAACGAAACACATGGTCTTTTTTAAAGCGAATTGGAGTCCCATAATTTTTTAATATTACGTCCTTGTTTATTACGATGCGTTTAATTTAGTATGTTTGAAACCAAAAATTCTTTTTACAGCAAAACACTAGTAAAGGACTGCAAGTAGAAAATTAGTAAAATAAAAACTACATTAAAATGGATAAACTTATTAACTGTATAAAGGAATAATGCCAAATTCTAGATTATTGAAACTCGTTTAAAGTTTTAGTTTTATACATAAATGTATGACACACTGCATTTAAGCGATACAAAATACACAAAATCGCAGTATAAAATGCTGATAGAGCATGACGCTTCCTTCTTAAGAACATAAACAAAACTTATATTATACTACATCAAATTACTTGCGATTTGGTTGCACATTTTGAGTGTGTGTGTGTGTGTGTGTGCGTGCGTGCGTGCGTGCGCGCGTGTGTGTGTGTGTGTGTGCATGCGTGCTGCGTGTGTGTGCGTGACCTGGATTAGATAATATGACTCCTGAGGTAATAAAAATGTGTAAAGATCAACTAATAGAACTATTATTGATAATTTATAATGAAATATTTGAAACAGAAAATACCAAATGCATGAAAATGGCCAAAATAGTTGCAATACATAAAAAAGGAAAAAAATGATTGTAATGATTATCGACCAATAACTATACTATCAATATTTGCAAAAACCTTTGAAAAAATGATAAGCAATAGATTAATAAACTTTTTAGATAAGTTTAATATTATAGATGATAATCAGCTTGGATTTAGGAAGAAAAATACAACAGAAGATGTGTTAATACAAATGATTACAAAAATACATGATAATTTGGAAAACAATATATAAGCGATAGCCATACATTTTGATCTCAGTAAGGCCTTCGACTTAATTAAGAGAGAGAAATTACTAGTAAAAACTGAAAAATGTGGCCTAAGAGGAAAAATAGGCAACATACTAAAAAGCTATCTAGAGGATAGAAAACAAATTACAATAATTAATAATATAAAATCTGAGGAACTAGAAAATAATAATGGAGTGCCTCAAGGATCAATATTAGGCCCACTACTTTTTATATTAGCATAAACGACATTCACATAATAAATAAAAATTTATTGATTTACGCTGATGATATTTGCTGGATAGAAAGTGACAAAAAACCTAAACAATCTATATAAAAAAATAAATGATAGATGAAAAATAACGGAGGTTTGGTTTAAAAACAATAATTTTAGTGTAAACATAAACAAAACCAAATATTTATTATTCAAGCGTAAAAACAAAAAAAATGAAATAAAAAAAATAGTCACAAATTATGGTTAGAAAATCAAGAAATAGAACAAAATGGAAATATAAAATTTCTAGTAATAAATATTAAGGATAACCTCAGCTGGAACGAACATATAGATGAAGTAATGAAACAAATAAGAAGAGGCTCGGACATAGACTAGCAATAATATTAACACCAGAGATAATGCTAAACTTATATTTTACATTAATAGAATGCCGTATTAACTGTGGTAATGTTGTTTGGGGAAAACTTAATAAAACAAATGAAAATAAAATAAATAAAATTATATAAAAAGTAATAAAGAAAATAACATTAAAAAACAGATGAACTTTAATACAAAAGAAATAAAAAATCATGCGCACAAGAAATATATGACATAAAATTACTTAAAATAATATATGAATGAGAAAAAAACAAAAATATGAAAATATAATAGAACTCAACAAAAAAATTAACTATAGTTATCGAAATATCAATAAATACATACCAAAAAGAAGTAAAACTAACAAAAGTCAGGAGAATATTAACTACATAGGAATAAAAAAAGTGGAATGAAATTCCAGAAGATATAAAAAACAGCAAAACGATGCATAAATTTACTAAGAAATTAAAAGAATACTATTTACTACAAAATCAATAGCGGTAGGGATTCATATGGAGAAATCTAAATAAAATTCGTGCATAATTGTTCTTATGCAAAAAAATATCAATTTATAAAATGATAAATGCGAAGAAAATCTATTGTCTATTGTCCATCAATGTAATCCAAGGATTTTTAAATTGTGCTTCCCCTCCTTGGGGCATCGCGGGTTTCAGTCAAGGGCGTCGCGGCGTTAACTAATATTTTACATAATGTGCGATTTTTACGAATCTAGGATCTGTGGACAACTTATGAAAAGTGAAGTGAGCTGTGGATCTAAGAAATTTGAAAACCCCTGTTATAATTTATTGTCTCCAAAAAGCGCTTATTGTGAACAACGAAAATTTATTGCAACAGGAAATGAAGAAAATAAGAATAACTTATTTATACTAATTTAATATATTATTCCGCTTTATTATTAAAAAAATTATTCGTTGTGTATAACTATTATCATAAGACGAAGAATAGAAACCCTACTTTTATATTTACGAAAATATAAGCCAGACAACTAAATTTAAAAGAAAATTTGGCTTGCATATGCATAACTATAAAGGCACACGTACAAACAACGATTGTATAGCGAAGTTTATAGAATGTAAGGACCATTGAAATTTGCGTTCGTTCTCCAAAGTATAAAGGTACATTTACATGTACAGAATTTTTTTTTTCTTCGTGTAATAATGCAAATTGGCAGGAAAAGGAGACAAATATTTCCATATATATCTAAGTTTTTACAGAAATTTGTAATTGATATACGAGGGCAAGTCAGTAAGTAGTTTACAAACCGATATGAGAGGTCAGAACTTAGTAGTAAATTGTTTCCAAATATGTCAATAGGTGGCAGCACTATCCAACTGTATGATATTCATTTTCAATTTATGAAATTACAATTAAACTACAGAGACTAGAAAACGTAGTATGCCCATCGTGATTAAAAGGACGACTACGGCTTGGGCGAAACCGACAGATGGCGCTCGGTTGCTTGCCGTCCCTATTTTTCGAGGCGGAAACTTCTCGTTACACGTATAACACGTTCGTAGTCGTTCTTTTGCAGGGAGGGCAGTGGGAAGGGTGGCTGCCGAGTACTTACGTATAGCACCTAAGATTACAAGGAGAACCCACAGCAAATGACCGGCCGATTTTATGAACTTTTATGAAAAGTAAGGCAAAAATAATAAGGAAATACGTGTCTCGGCATTCGTGCCAATGCGGCTAATTTCCAGAGACATGGATTTTTAAAGATTTTGCATCCGATATATGAGCTTAAAATACGACATCCTCCGCAAGCCAATCGGTAGCATAGATGGTAAGTAAACCTGGAGCTTCGTGCTTTTTGTGTTTTAATGCCAGTCGAAATCGGGCACTTTTTTTTTTTTTTTTTAATATGTTTTACATATTTATTTATTATTATTTTATTAGTACAAATACTTACGCACAATCAGTTTTGTTCATAAACTTACTTTAATAAAATTCGTATTTATGTAGTTATGTTAATTGTATGCTTATTGGCAGTGATAATTTCTACTCAAATTTTAATTGTTGATTATCAAAAAGTAGAAAAAGTTTTGGTGTAGCCATCCAGCCTGTTATGTAGTTAAGTAGATCCAGCACACTTTAATAATGTTTTTACAAATGACGACGGCACCTCTTCTTCTACTGTTGAAGTAATTCCACCTCATTGTACCCCATACTGTTAACCTCGTGATGTGTACTTCTTCCGTCAAGTAAAAAATTTCATTAAAAGGTTACAAAATTGTGTTGAAATCTTACAAGAAAATAGTCATTTAAACACGCGAGCAGATAGATGCTTTGAAGATCCATTCACTTATTTATAATCAACTTTCGGCGCCGAATTTTAAGAATACATTACAGTACTCTTGGTTTGTTGCAAAGTTAACAAACGAAAGAAGCGTTTTTGAAAATGTAGATGGTATTTGTTTTCCAGATGATATTAGACAAAGAAAATCAGTTGTTCGAACAATTCATTTATAAAATGCTCACGTTGTAGAATTTTTTTATGTTTTTATGATAATTATCATCCAAAATTGTGTACCAGTAAACAATTCCGACACCTCCGATAGTGATACACAAAAAATATGTTCACGTCAGTCAGTTTTAAAATAAAATTGATTGCATTTTATAAAATAAAATGTTTCTGTATAAATAAAATGCACATAAATGAGATACACATAAAATGTTTATATGTTATAAAATAAAATTATGTTTATATGTTATAAAACAAAATGATGTTTATATGTTATAAAATAAAATATTACATACTAAAAATGCGTTTGTCAATAGATAAATATATTTTAAAAAAATATTAGGCGTAATAGATGCTAATAGTGGATGACTGCAAAGGCTAATAATGACAAAATAAGACGAATTAACGCAGTTTTCTTTTTTATTTAATGGAATTGTTAAAAGTTTTCAGAAAAAAATCTTTCAATCCTTAAATAAAACAAAACTGCGTTATTGGTGTAATTTCATCCCTTCACAGGTTGACAATGAGTACGCAAATTTTATAAAAGTTATATTCACATAAAAACTTACAGCTAACTCCTAAACTTTTTGTACCTTTACAACTCTTCAATTAAAAATTAAAATTCGTGTAAAAATTATAACTGCGAAAAATAGTAGCACAGAATTAAATATGTAAATATGAATTTTATTAAAGTAAGTTTATGAAAAAAATCCGATTGTAAGCAAAGTATTTTTACTAATAAAAATACATAAGCAAACATGTAAAAAGGATATATATTAACAACCGATTTCCACGGGCATCGAACGCAAAAACACGAAGCGCTAGGCCGGTAACTTACCAACTAAGCTACCGATTGGCCTGCAAAGGACGTTATGTTTTAAGCTCATATACATAGGAATCAAAATCTTCAAAAATTCATATCTCTGAAAATAAGCCGCATTGGCACGAATTCCAAGACACGTATTTCTTTATTTTGGCTCAACTTTCATAAAAAAGAATTTTATCAAAATCGGTGGGGCACTCACTGTGAGTTTCCCTTGTTAGAGAATTAGACATTCTGTACCAAAATTTCCAAAATAAGTGCCGCTTATAGTCAGATTTATTATTTGGAATTTTATGACGCAAGAGCAAAAGCTGCTTGGCAACTAAGCTATGCGGCTTGGTCAGAAATTGTTAGCAAAACTCACTTGGGATAATAAGCATTAATAAATTTTATATTATTAAAAAGGATGCAAAGTTGTCATGTTTATTGATGCCCCCTTTTTTTTGTTCATAATTAAAGAACAAATCATTACTGCAATTCATATTGAACTATGAAAATATGTCACACCAAAGAACGTCAGATTCTTTATTTACAAACATAATTTATAGGATAGTGTTCCAATATAAGATTATAAAAAAATACACATAATTATATACATATAACGTCAAAAACATTGAGATTTTCGGAGTTCAGTATCGTTTTTTCATAAATATACATATAACTTTGAAATTAAATGTGTTGATAACAAAAGTTTCGATTCTTAGGATGAACACCCACCTCTTTACAACTGACTAATTTTCTTTTAATAAAATTAATAACAAAAAAAATGTCTGACTAATGATCACTTCCCCCGCCCAAATGAGGTCACTATTGATCACAGGATTTATTATAATCAAATATTACTTTTTTAATTACTGTTAGCTACAATAAATTTTCAAATAGGACACATTATAAGGTCGTGATTTCAGGGTGTCTACCCAAATTCTATTTCAAACTTCTCTGACTTTTCAAGGTTTTAAAACCAAATCTTAATTGATTTCCAATCGCTATTTACATCAAACAACAAAAAACGCATTAAAATATTAAAATTTGCGTAATAAAAATAAGTTTCAAGACCATAAAATCCACTAACGCAAACTCCAAAGCCATTTATAACTCAATTACAGTGAATTTACAAATACAAAAAATGTATTAAAAATGCATTTCTTCACACCGAAAACTTACAACATTTTCATTCAGCCCTTTTTGAGTTCATTATAAAAGAGTTTAACTATATAATCGCAAAGCTGATGCTTCATCTTCCATTCCATTTAAAGTGTGGGCTGACTATATCAGGAGCGGACTTAAACTTCATTTGGGGGGTTAAGGACAGAATTTGCCATGGTCTTGGAATAACACCTTTCATTTATCATGAAAGTTGTAATTTTTTACAGTGAAAAATATATATTTGAGGGTCATACCCTAGACCACCCCTGTTCGCTGTTGCTATACAGGTGTGACATAAATTTGAACGGATTTTAAAAATCATAAAAATGAAGAAGTTAGTGTACTGGAGTGCGGTTTGCACTTTTGGACTTGTTAAAGTGTAGGATTTTTTCTGACACGAGAAAAAAATTAGTGAAAATCTTGCCGGTAGATGGCGCTATTTGGCGTCCCGTTAACAAAATATATGTAAAATATCTAGATCATACATCAGGTATTCGTTTCTACTTGAAAATATAAAAAAACTACAAACGTTCAATGTGATCATCCTCACATGTAAAAATAGTCTGTAATCGGGTGAGAAAACTGTTTACACTTGTTGCAGCATATCAGCATCGATAGCAGAGATCTCGCCGTGTCATGGACATTTCGCCGAAAAAGAAGGCGGGGTTATAAGAGCACTTTGAAGGCGTGGTTATAATTGAAGGTGGGCCCAGCCCAGCCCATCCGTTTTCAATATCATAGACAAACATGGCTGGTGTGAACTTCGTGAAATCGAGTCGTGAGGAGAACTTGCTGTGTGTAAATCACTGCTTTATTTATTCTTCATTTGTAAAGTCATAATAACAATATACTGTGTAACTACAGCGATAATACAGACAATATATACTAAAAGTACATCATATTAGACTCTACAATGAAAGGTCTCAAGAAAATATCAGCAAGAATATAACATGCATGGGACCTTAAGATTACAATCTGATTCCAAAGATGACACACAACTAATTGTGAATCACTCATCCTTTCCTTATGTTTTTTCCATTTTTTTTAGTTTCCATTACCCTGTATCAAATATTTTCTTAGACTTTTTTAAATGTTTATTTACTTTCCAATTTTTTGAATTCCTCTTGTAGTCCATTCCAAAGTTTTGATTTAAATTGGTAATCATAGTATTTATACTTTTCGAGAATCAGGTAAGTAATATAAATAAATTATAAAATTAATATGGGTATATTTTTATAATAACTTGAAAACTAAATAAAATCATCGATTGTTAAATAGATTATCGATAAAAACGTAGTTGATAATAATGTGGGAGGAGTAATACGCAGCACCTCCACTGACGTAGTTTAGGCACACCCTTTTCTTCCCGCCCACCGATGACACCCCTTTTTTTAAGAAACACATTCGGCGAAACGGGGTAGAACCATGGTCAGCATGGTCATTTAAAATGTCAGACAGTGATGAAGAGTTAAAAGTAAGAGTGCGGGCAAGTCTATAATAGGGGCATTGAGTTAAAATGTGTAAAACACTCATGGGTTCATTGCACACTTGGCAAATTGGTGCTGGTTTTCCTTCCAACAGATGTCTATGGGTGAGATGGGAATGCCCAATGCGAAGTCTAGCAAGGAGAACCTCCTCTTTCCGATTTTTACGGTATGAGGAGGGCCAGTTACCAATTGTATGTTTAATATTACGCAATTTGTTATTGGTTTGATGATCCCATTCTTCTTGCCACTTTTGATTCACACACACACACACACACACACACACACAAAAGAAAGAAAGAAAAAAAAATCAGCAACTTACGGGCAGTAGTGGGATACAAAAAGAAAATGATTTGTTTTAAAGAAATTAATCTTTTCTAAATTTGGCCTTTAAATTTTTTGATTTTATGTATAGTTAAAAATAAAACCAGTAAGCCACAAAAGTATATTTTTAAGGATATCAGAAATCATCATTATTCTTTTTATTTTAGCTCTGACGTCAATTTGTTTGGCGAGAATTAAAGTTTGTTTGACTATGGCAAACCCCAGGTCGTCATGGAAACAAAGCCTCTTTTGTAACGGCACTCGTTTCTGGACAACTGCTTTTCGGGACAGCTGCATGGCCTCGTATTTTTTCCAACTTGGAGTTCATATGTGTGTAAGTGTACGCGGTGATTTTGGAAAAGTTAATGATCGAGCGGCACT
>QLNU02015360.1:236506344-236527669 GCA_006491805.2 Dysdera silvatica
AAAAAAAAAAAAGGACAAAGTATATAATCGGCATTTTAAGATTTCGTGGTATTCGGAGTTTGAATGGCTGTGTGGGAGTTATTATTTAAATAAACTTGTTGCCATGTTTAATCATTGGTGTTAAATCAAATGTGTGGAATAAGAGTGGTTTCAATGATTTTGGTAACGTTACCCGTGCTCTTCACAAACATAAAGGTTCTTTTGATCGTGTGGATTGTAGATTAGCTTTTTCAAACTTAAAAAAAAATTTAAGTGGTACCGAGGATGCTTTAAAAGAAAACTCTAGGCTATATATTAAACCCTTCAACGAAAATGTGCAGCTTAATAGACGTTTCATTCAATTGCCCGCCCATTCGTGCTGTTCTTTACTTGGGGAAGCAAGAATTAGCATTTCGTGGTCATCACAAAGATGTAACCTCCACTAATCATGGTAATTTTAAAGAATTGTTAGAAACCTTTATTTCGATAAGCCCTGTGGACATTCATGAGCACTTTTGAAAAATCACACCCATGTTTGCCGGCAATTCTAAGACTATTCAGAATGAAATAATTGACTGCATTTGGCAATATATCAATGAACATATCGAAAAAGAAATAAAGGATTGCATTTTTTTCTATACAAGTAGACGATTCCACAGATATTGTCCAAAAATCTCAATGTAGTATCATAATTAGGTATGTTATTGCTGGTGGAAAGTCAGTGGAAAGATTTTTGGGATTTTATGACGTCAGTTCCAATCGGACTGCCGAAGCATTGTTTAACCTTGTATCAAGATGCCTCGAAAAATTTAACTATAAATCAAAACTTATAGGAGAATGTTTTGATGGGGCAAGCGCAATGTCAGGGCACTTAAATGGTCTTCAGTCCAAAATTAAAGAAGTAGTAAATAAAATAAAACACATTAACACAGTTTAAATAAATACAATGGTTTATAGCTATTTCGGAAGCGCGTTTAGGCTTCCTTCTTCAGAACCCTAGTTACACTAATGTGACACACGTGCTAGAAAAACTATCGATGCCAAATTGCTAGTCCAAAATTAGTTCGGGTAAACCAGTTGTGGGTCCGTAGCCGCGTCTTTTGCTATGGGACGAATGAAGTTTCTCCAAATAGAGGACATGGAATTGAACGGAAGCTGATCGTTAACAGTAGAAGAGGAATGCGAAAGAATATGGAAGGCTTCAAAGAAATTGAGGTCGGCTGGTGAAGAAACTTTCTCTATTAGATGGGCCTTGTCGAAAGAAAATTTATGGCCAGCTTCCCAGGCGTGTTTGGCCAAAGCAGATTTCCCACTTGTTTGACCAATATAAACACGACTACACTGGCATGGGATGGAGTAAATTCCAAAATAATTGCAATCAGGAATAATATCCTTGAGTTTGGAATAACCGAGTTTATTGATTGGAGTAAAAGTGACCTTGAAATTAAATTTACGGAGGATGGAAGCAATTTTTGAAGAAATTCGTGGAACGAAAGGAATGCTGATAAAATTACAAGGAGAGGAATCAATCAAGAGTGTACTGCACAGCTTAGGTCTAGTGAGTTTCTTCAAAGCGTCGTCAATAATGGTGGGATTGTAACCACGATCTCGAGCGATGTCAAGAATATGGTTAAGTTCAATCTTGAGTAATTCTTCAGATGATGACAATTTTAGAGTACATGAGACCAAACCTGTAGAACGTGCTTATCGTCTAATTTTGTGGATGGGCGGAAGCAGCATGCGGCGTTTGGCTAACAACAAAATGTTTCCGATATACGCTGGTTTGGAACCCGGACGGCGATCTATGTACCAAAACGTCCAGGAAAGGCAATGAACCGTTGTTTTCTTCTTCCAAAGTGAATTGTATGTGAGGGTTGACGGACTTTAAGGTGGTGAGAATTGTAGAGAGATCTGAACAATCGTTTGGAAGGATAGCGAATGTGTCATCCACATATCTAATCCACAGTTTAAATGGTATGCGATTGAGAATATCCTCTTCGACATAATGCATGTAAATATCACATAAAACGGGTGAAAGAGGATTTCCCATGGCAAGGCCATCAGTTTGCGAAAATAATTGATCACGGAAAGAAAAGCAAGTCTGTGTGATACAGATCTCCGTAAATTTGACTAATTCACGGATTTCAGCATCAGCAAAATGAAATTCTTTCATACGAAAGATAAGAGCTTCAAGAGCTCCCTGAACGGGAACATTTGTGAAAAGGCTTTTGACATCGAACGAGACTATTTTTGAAGAAGCGAAAGAAGAAAGGGAATTTAATTTGGAAATGAAGTCAGAAGAATTAAGGACAGTATCATGGTTGTTAGTTAGCCAGTTTTACTATAAAGTAGTAGTGCTACAAACAGTTTTTATTCATTGTTTGGCACATCGTCTGAATTTAGTGCTACAACAAAGCTGCAAAAGCATTTCACAGTGTCGCATATTTTTTGCAACTGTAAGCGGCATACCTGCATTTTTTCATCATTCTGCCAAACGAACTCACGTGGTCGATACAGTCGTCGGAAGACGAATTCCTACTTCTGTTATTACGCGATGGACATCAAACTCTAAAATGTTGAGTGTTATAAATAAAGAATGGGATTCTTTAAAAGAAGTATTTACTGAGATTATGAACGATCCAACCTCCGATCAAACTTCGCTTAGGCAGAGTGTCGGCTATTTAAATATATTTAACGACTTTGAATTTTCACTGTTGGTTGTTTTTAACCATATTTTTGGACTTACGGATGTTCTCTTCAATGTACTACAAAATAAGTCATTTGACATTAATTTTTGCATCTCACAAATTAAAAATACGCAGATTCTTTTAAACAGCAAACGAAAGGAGGATACGTTCGTGGAAATTTTCGAATTAGTGATTTCGAAAACAACAGTTCCAACTGAACACCGTGAGGGACAAAAAAAAAGTGACGCTCACACAAAATAAAGTTCTTGCAAAATATAAAATTCATATTTTATGAAATATTAGATACATTTCATTACAGATTACTACACGTTTTCAAGATATGGAAAAGCTTCATTTTATTACATTAATGGATACTTCAAAATTTATAGAGTATTCCAATAAATTTCCTACGGAAGTAATAAATAATTTAAATGTGTACTACCCCAATATATTTACTGACTTCCAAAGATTGAAAAATGAATTAAAACACATATATCTGGATAAGCAGTATAGAGATATGAAATTACAAACATTCATGGAAATTTTAACAGAAAACAGATACATTTTTAAAGAAGCTTATAAACTTTTTTGCTTAATAGTGACTATTCCGTCCACTAGTGTTTCCGTAGAACGGAGTTTTTCTTGCTTAAACAGAATCAAAACCAGTCTGCGTAATACAATGTTAGAAGACAGACTTAGAAACTTGTCAAAAAGTAATGGCCAAAAGATAGGAGAGATCGACAGTACTTTCACCGTAGAAATACTAGTAGAGAAGGAGGCCTATACGAAATAATCCATGGATAGTTCAAGTAAGGTTGATAATTTAAAAGTGTATATTTTAGAATGTGGCCACCTAACTGTAAAAAGACCTCCTAGAACCATAGGGCGCTGAAACATTAGAGATCAGATAACTATTAACACATTTCACCTGTGAAGTGTGCGGAAAATAATTAACGTGACACCCATTTCCGGGAAACATCGGAAAAGAGCTACAAAATTAGATATTGTATACTGGACCTCTAGGACCTTATGAGGAAGCCATCGATCGGGTAAGCCAGTATACTTTTATTACCTTTAGATGACACTCTAGGGCATTGTGTTGTAAAATTTCTAAAGACATAAAACGAGGCTTTGAAACAAGCGCCTAAAGAAATTAAGTCCCTGTGGAAAACTGCAAGGTTTTCAAAATTAAGCCACAATGAGCGAGCAATGGGGGAGTTCCTGAATAGAGAGTTTGATGATTTCCTAAAGATGAATGGAATCGAAAGAAGGGTAACAGCCCCTTACTGTCCAGAACAATGCGGAGTGGCTGAATGCAAAAATAGAACATTAGCCGAGATGGGGCGTTATACGTTAAGCTAATCAGGCCTACCGCTAAACTTGTGGACAGAGGCTATAAACACAGCTAATCATGTCAGAAACAGATGTCCCTCCAAAGCCATAAATAGAAAAACGACATAAATTATGGTAAAAAATGACACCAAACGTGTCTTCACAACGTTTGGATATATAGCTTATTGTCTAAATGATTGACCTAAGCACAAATTTTCTGTGAGAGCCAATAAGGGAATATTTGTAGGATACTCTGAGACGAGCAAAGCTTTCAGAATTTATTTCCTGAAAAAACGTATTTTTTCTGTTTCTAGGAGTGTAAAGTTCTTTGAGGGGGATGTATTGCAATCTAATGTGGATGTTGAATTATTGTTGGAAAGTGAACCTATTCAAAGAGCGTTAGTTGACCCCTGGAATGTGGAGCCGAGATAACCACCTATGATGTTGGCGGGGAGTGGAAAATGACCCAAATGACAAAGGAGGCGAGCCTGTAGATGAACGAGAAAAGTCTGATTTAAAAACCCTTGTCTGTTGTGATAGAAATACTACTTTGCTATGAAGCAAAGAAGTAGACAGAAACATCACGTGTAATGCCATATAAATGTTGATTGCTTCAGAGCTAAGATACCTGTTCAGAGTGTGCTGAAAGGCTCCGAGTCATCAGAATGATATATGGCATTAGTCAGAGAAGTGAATAGTGTTTTAAACAATAACATCTTTGTGTTAGTTGATAGGCCCCATTCTAGAAAATGCATAGGGAGTTGATTCATATTGACAAACAAGTTTAATCCGGACGGATCTCCCTGCAAACGTAAGGCAAGATTCATAGCAAAGGGGTTTAATCAAAAACTGGGTATTGCTTTTAGTGAAACCTTTGCCCCACTAGCACGACAGGGATCCATTTTACTAATGGGGACCCTGGTAGTGAAGCTTGGAATTAAAATCCACCAGTTCGACCTAACGACGGCGCATTTGAATGGAAATCTGGCAGAGGAGATATTCATGGAATGTCCCAAATATTTTGAAGAAGTCCTCACTAAAATAACAATGAGTATCAAACCTGATAGCGATACTCACAAAAGGCGTAAAAAATTTTAGAGTTTCTAAATGGAGAGAAAATATTGCTGTTGCAGAGGTCGTTATATGGCCTCAAACATGCTGGACGTTGTTGGAATAAGAGATTAAATGATATCATAGAGGCATTTGGGGCGATACGAACCCATGCTTACCCATACATGTATTATGTCAGAGAGGAAGGGCAACTAACTGCCATACTGGCATATGTTGATGACATATTATTTATGTCACAAAATCCCCATAAATTAAGGAAATTTGAAAATCACCTCAGGGAGGAACTGGAGGTAAAGTATATTGGCATAGGAAAATATTGTTTAAGAATAAATTTTCGCCAAGAAAAGGGTGTGATATCCATGAGCCAACAAAGTTACGTAAGAGAGTTACTGAAACGTTTTAACATGTTGGAAACAAAACCAGTTGCAAGCCCCATGGATGTGAGTGTTAGATTGAAAAGGGCGGAGAAATGTAAGGAAGAGGGCAGAGGAATGTAAGGAAGAGGTGTTCCCATATCTAGAACTAGTTGGAGATTCAATGTATTTTTCGACTTCCACTCGACCCCATGTCGCCAATGCTATTAGTCAATTGAGCCAGTATTTGACTTGTTTTGACAATTCGCATTGGATAGCTGCGAAACGTCTGTTGAGGTATCTGAATAAAACCATTTCCTTTTGGCTAGTTTTTAGGTACACCGACGTCCCATTATTTGGATTTACCTATTCTGACTGGGGAAATCGTGTTGATGATCGGAAATCGTATACAAGGTATTGTTACATACTAAGTGGAAGTCCCATAAGCCGGGATAGCCATAAACAGTGCACTGTGGCACTCTTATCTACCAAGGCGGAATACATGGCATTATCCGATGGTACAAAAGAGGCCATTTACCTTTCCGGACTAATTAATGAGTTATGTAATAGCCATTTGAAAAATATAAATGTGTTTGTTGATAATATTAGAGCTATCATAAAAGGACAAAACATGTTGATGTTTGGCACCATTTTGTCAGAGAAGCTCTAATTAAAGGTCAAATTGTGCTTAACTATGTACCCACTGAGAATATGGGAGTGAATGTCTTAACCAAGGCATTGTCTTCTCCCAAGCATAATAATTATTTAAAGGCAATTGGTGTCGATAATACTGATTTGTATTTTGAGTAACTGTGTATACAATGTATTGGGGTGTTGGGTTTTATGATGCATTTTATTCACTATATACAGTAGAAATTGTTTGTAATGATGTTGGTTTTAACAACCAACCGCATATAAAGACGGAATTTTTACAAAAAGTTTGATTTCCTATTCTACCTCATACTAAATATATCGGTTATAATAACATCATATATAATGACAAAACCTACTATAACGACTGCGATTTTATGGTCTATGTGGGTTCAGGACAAAGCCCGAATCACATAGTTTCGTTTAAATAAAAGGAAAAGTCGGATGCATAGTTCATTCAAGCGAACTGAATTTCATTTTTTGCTGTGTAGGCCAAGTAGGTCCTGACCTAAGACTAATGGCTCTGCCACTTATGAACTCCACAAGGATCCTGAAAGGGTCTTATCTTATTAAGATTTGAGTATTATTTTAATCTTATTTATTTACATGTATCTGAGAAATGTTTATTACTACTAAACCTGAACGTTGAGGACAATGGGGAAAAAAAAAAAACAAAGTGATTGATTTATTAATTGAATATCACAAGGGTTACAATTTTTGGGGCCCATTTTGTTTTTTCAGTCTAGGGCCCCATAAAACTCTTAAGCCGGCACTGTTCAAAAGTCGTTGGTATAATATATTTAAATATTATTGATTACATTTGTTTTTTTATATTATGTACTTTAGTATTTTCTTTTCTTTTTAATTTAAAAACTAAAAAAGTACTGTGTATTTAGTGTGGCTATAAATATAATTTAATACAGTAATTAAATTCATTATAATTAAGTATATTTTTATTTAATTTTAAAACCAAAATGTTCAATACTTTTTACCATCAAAAAAATTTATAGAACTCTGAAGTGCATTATACTATGATTTTAAAAAAATATCGTTTATAACGACTGAATTTGCACGGTCTCTTGAAGGTCGTTATAACCGATTTTCACTGTACTTGTTACCTACATAGTGTAATGTACTGGACCTGG
Source organism: Dysdera silvatica (assembly GCA_006491805.2). Classification (NCBI taxonomy): domain Eukaryota; kingdom Metazoa; phylum Arthropoda; class Arachnida; order Araneae; family Dysderidae; genus Dysdera; species Dysdera silvatica. The sequence continues at coordinate 236,513,563 of QLNU02015360.1, forward strand.
GTGCGATACATGCATCCAGGTCCAGTACATTACACATTTTTTGTAACATGCGACTAGAAACCTGTTCTCCGGTGTCGCTCATTTGCTTGTAAATCGCCAGGCTGATAGGAGTCTCCCTCCCCTCCTGTACTGTTTGTATGTATGTATGGAATGTTGACAACCTAGCTCTCGGAGCTAATGCTGTACTACGATCACGCTATGTTAATAAAGCATTATGTTTCTCATCCTCAATCTGTATGGACTTCTGCTGAACCTAACAAGCTCAAAATCTCCACAAGTCCTCAATGAAGTTTAGCTTACAACTGCATGCTTGCCAATCTAAAACTGCTATATAATTCTGCTGGAATCACATTTTTATTGAATTCTGTATATGGGTGGGAACACAATTTTTCTGGGAAACCTCATTTTGAACCTCAAGAAATTCTCTAAAGGGCATCAAATTGTTTTCAAGAGTATCATTGGGGTTACATTTTCTATTTATAAATGCAAGCTATGCGTTTAAATCTTCAGCTTAAAAAATTGTTAAAACATAACTGATTAGAAAGCTAATTTATCTGGGATGCATGCTATTTAATTAACATAATTTTCAATTTATAATATAAAACTAGAAAAGTGTGTTCAACTTTCTTATACATCACTTCAATTATACATACATGAATATAAGTTAATCAGCTTAAAAATGAATTACAAAACTCATTTGGTATGCTTCATTTTTGCTACAAAATACAAAATTTTATTTCTAAAATGTGACCATGTTGTAAATGATTAATATATTAAAATATTTTTGTCTAAAAATTATAAATGCAAGTTTTTCCAGAACTGAGTTCACTTAAGAGAAAAGAGAATAGTAGGTGTTATTGTATTCTACTGATAAAAGTATCTGCGCTTCTTTGTTATCAGTAGAGCTTTACTCAAAGAAGGACTACTGATAGACGAGATAGTGGTAATTGTAACCCAACAAGTCTGTGGTTTGCTGCACTTCATGAATGCTCATAAAAATGTCAGAAGTAGCTATATACCACATAAGCTTTATCTTTATCAGATAGATGTCGCCTTACTGTCTCCCCCTTTTTTTTCATTCCTTTTTTTGTTTTTGTAGTGCAGATATTTGTTTTTATATATAACTTACTCTAGTTTACTCCCAGTTTAAAAGGTAGGATGACTGACCTTTTACTTCATACTGAATACAATTGTCATTTATGGATATTTCAATAGTTCTTGTTAATAGAACTATTGAAATATTAAATCTGTTATATAATTTATTCAATGTACATAAATTGGAAACTAATTTTCACTGTTATATTTTTTGTCCATTTCCTTACGTGAATAATTCAAACAGATTATTCAATTTTTTTTTCAAAGAAAAGTTTTGATGATATTGTTAAATTTCCATGTTCATATACTATTTAATAAATTGCATTGTAACATTTTTACTAGTTATGAGAAATTTTAAATTATTAATATTCTAATTCAAACTCATAAACTGATTAAAACACTAATGTTATCCTATTTTCTTTCAAGAGGAGGACTAGTTACATTCCGATGATTTTAAGTTAGTTATTTCACATTACATTATTTAATTTTGGGACATGTAACTTAAAACCATAATAATTTGTCAGGTTTCGAAAACAGTAAGAATTATTCATAACTTCCCATACAATGAATTTTGAAGAAAGTCTCAGTTCAGTTATGTTACCAGCTTTCCAGTACTAATTTTTGCAAAGTACATATTGGTTAGGCAAAATAGAGTTTGTTCCAAAGAAGAAACTTTTTTAAATTAATTTTGGTTTCAAAATGACCTTAGCTGTCCTTTCATTATGAAGAAATTAATCTACCTTGATAACTAACCCTGAATGAAAATCAGTCCTTTCAAGTTATTTATATTGTATAAGAGTGGATATTTTCTGTAAAAAGACACAACTATTTGTATGTATTTGACAATTTAACATAATAAAATGTAAATAAAGTTACATAATACAAGAAACATTTTCAAAATATTTGGAGTAGTTAAATTGAGAAAACATATCTGTTTCAGTAACTATGTATTTTCTTCGTCAAAACACAATTAGTGGCATAATTAGAAGTTACTATGATCTGATGAAGATAGTGCATAGTTATTGAAACAACTGTAAACATTTTCTCAATATAACTGCATCAAATATATTTTGTGAAAATATTTCTTCTATTAGATTAATACATGTCACCAATAAATTGAGTAAGTTAATAAGTAAAACATATGTTGGGGAATTATTTATTGAAACATTTGATTTTAATAACTTATTTCTCAAAATATATTAAAAATTTACGGTAAATAGATCACACATCCTGCTTTGTCCCCATTATGTAAAAATATATAATTATTTAAACGCATGATATCCAAACTGCTCTATACCAGTATTTCTCAAGCTTTTTTTAGTCTCTGTACTCTTTTATGGTCCTCAAAATTATTGAGAACTCTTGAAAAGTTTGTGTTTATTGAATGTCATATACACTAGTGTGGAAAACTTAAGCAACAAATTCATCTTTCAACTTACAACCATGAAATTGTTGAAAAGGGCTTTTTGCTATCAGTACAATGAAAAATCAGCTCAGTAGAAAGGTGATGCATATGCAAATATCAGCACCATGATGTCAGAGGGGACATCAGGGCACGCAAAACGTGAACTCAGCATGCACAGTGCGAGGCAACTTGAGAAGAAGAAAGGAAAGCTTATTTCCAGACATTCTTCTGTGAGTGAAAGTGTGTACATGCAGTATGGCTACAAGAAAACATCAGAACGCCTTTACACATGGTAGAATAATTGGCAAGCTTGAAGCGGGGCATACTTTGACGTCTGTCGCCCAAGAGTTTGGAATTGATAAAAGTGTTGTTTCACAAGCTTGGAAAGCCTTCCAAAGGACAGGTACAGCTGTAAGAAAGGTTGGTGGTGGTCGACCAAGGAAAACAACAGTGACTGATGACCGATATATAGCCCTTCAGGCGAAAAGAAATCAAAAGCAGACAGCGGGCAACATGCTCAGCAGTTTCTTATGGCAACCAGACGACAGGTGTCCCGGTATACTGTGGCCAGACGATTTAATGAAGGTGGTCTATCCGCCCGCCATTCTGAACGCTGCATACCATTGACAGCAGCCCATCGGCGGCACCGTTTACAGTGGTGTAGAGAACACAAAGACTGGGCACCTCATCAATGGAGTCACGTCCTCTTTACCGATGAGAGCCGTTTCAGTCTGACAAGCGATTCTTGGCACCCGTTGATATGGAGAGAGGTAGGGACATGCTTTCATCCTGCTAACATCAGAGAAAGACATCGTTGGGGTGGTCCTGGCATGCTGGTATGGGGAGGTATTATGATGAACGGAAGGACAGAGCACATTTTCGACAGAGATTCAGTTTCCGGAGATCGTTACTGTGACGAAGTTATGCTTCCCCACGTGCGTCTTTTCCGGGGTGCCATTGGTTCTGACTTCGTTTTTATGGATGATAATGCAAGGCCACACAGAACTCTTGCTGTTGAGGAGCTCCTGGAAAGTGAAGATATCCACCAAATGGATTAGCAAACGTGCTCCCCTGATTTTAATCCCATTGAACATGTATAGGGGTACTTTAAGGAGACGCCTGATGGCACGATCTTACCCTCCGGCGAACACCAGACAACTGAAACAGCTGCTTCTCGAGGAATGGAAACGCTTACCCCAAGGGCTGTTATATAATCTGGTGTTGAGTATGGACAAACGGTGCCACGCAACCACTTCAGTTAGGGGAGGTCATGTCTCTTACTAGGGTTCTTTGGTTTGTTGTTCTCCCTCTTGGCCAGACAGTGTTTTGTACAGACGCCATTCCGTCAATAAAGCCTTTTCCACTTCGTTCCATACTGCATGCGTCCTATTCATTTTTTTGCTACTATACTTTCATCATCCTTTCAGTACTACATTGTGCATCTGCAGTATGTAGTATTTCATGTCTTCCAGTTGATTTTTGCAGAATCAAGGCCAAAATCAGAAAAGTTGCTTAAGTTTTGCATACTAGTGTATATCAATATTTATGTGTTAGAAAATAAAATTAATTAAACAGGGTTCCCACACACCTGGAGAGCTTGGAATTATCAGGAAATTTTAAATTGTCCCTAAAAGTGGGGAGAAATGTGATTTTTGGTCAAATCTAGAAAAGTTGGGGAAAACTTTTCTAACTTCTGTGCCAAATAGTTAAATTTCAAACAAGCATGAAGCTGTTTTCTCTGAAACCAAAGCTCCATTCAAAGTTGCGTTTATGATTAGTTGTGGAAATTTATCTGAAAAGCAAGGGAATCTTGTTAAGCAGTATTATGAAAATAATTTTGATCTTATGGATCCACCCCTCCCTGAAAAAGTCCATAAGATGCACAGGGGTCCACAGATCATTCTTTGGGAATCATCATTCTCTACCATTGTTATGAAAATATATGTGTGTCGTATTAAGTACAAGAGAATAAGTTTTCAAGGGTCAGATAAATCACATATTTTGTGTTCGAATTAGCATTATGTATACTTAAACATTAATTTTCAATTTTAACTAGAAATATGCACATTTATTGCCCCACCCCAGTGCTTTCCTTAATTAAAAAAAGGGATCTAAAGAGTCTAAATGTAAGTAAAATAAAAAATATAGAAATGAAATTCCTGATAGCCTCCCTTTGGAGATTGAACAAATGCGTGATAAAAGGTATACTTGCATCCTACCTCTTCAGTTGATGCTTAGCAGAAGACAGTGACATCTCTCTGCACATTGATATGCTCTATCTAACTTCAAAAACTCTGCTGCACAATGTTGTTACTAGTCTTTAATCCTATCTTCTTCAGTGAAAGGAGTCAATCATTTCACCCTTTTCCTACGTAACTGATTAACTCGTTCCCACTTTGACCAGGAACTTGGTTAAACAGTTTGCATAATTTAGTACTGTTATCACATTTAGTATGTCTGTAATGATAAGAAATATTCTTGCTTTTGTAATTAGCGTCGCAATGACCATAACCATGGTATTTAAGCTTGTGGGGCTCATTCAGTTCCCTCATAAGCTTTATCAGGTGTAAGAAAATCAAAATTCAGAGGTTATGTTAAATTGGTCTAGTCTCCAATAAAACCGCCAGTCCTTGTCATAAAGCTAGAAATCTAAAAATAATAAAGCTTTTTAACTACTTATGAAGATTGATTTTCATTCAGTTCTGATTAATTTCAGTTTTACCAAGCTCAAATTATCATTTTTTTATTTTATGGATTGTTCCTTTACTTTAAAAAAAAAAAAATACACATCTTTGTGCTTCAAGGAAAATGAAATTGGGAACTAAATCTGCTCAAGTGATGTAATATTAAAATAAAAATATGACAGGATGTAAATTTTTTTTTTCTAAACAGATGGACAAGCCTTTGGGACCTAGGAAAATTGTTCGAGCACCTGCTCTCAGGAGAGGACGAGAAATTATTCCGATCTCTGATCGAGTAAGTGACAAGAAAATTAAAATTATCGAAAATACATAAAAAAAAAGTGCAAGTCAAAATAAATGTGCTTGAATGATTTCCTGTGCCATAATATTTTGTAAACTTTAGTACAGTCAAATCTGGTTAAGACAAACGCCAAGGGGAACAGAAAATCTGTTCATATTGGTAGTAATTCGTCTTATCTGGGAAGAATAGTATGCTATACAATCTGACGGAACTTCAGAAAACGGTTCGTATTAAAAGTAATTCGTTTTAAGCATGTTCGTCTTAATGAGGTTTGACTATATAAAAACAAAAAGGACTAGACTAAATTTCAGCATTGCTGGAGTAATTCTTTATTTTTAAGTTAGTCGAATTTTTGCACTGGTTAAATCTCATCCTGAAAACTGGAAATTATCCGAACTGTGTTTAGTAGTGAGAAAATGATCATCACCACCAAAAGATAATATTGGTATTTTAATGTCAGTGTTTTAAAACGGGTTCTGAAACTGGAATCTGATTCTCAAGTAGGAGGCACAAGACATTTTTTGTGCGTGTAATTATTATTTTAACTTCAGCTAAATGATACGTTTAAGAGCTGAAATAGTATTTTGAGTTGAATTAGACATTGGATTTATTTAAAAATGACTGTTCTAATTTAAACAAGAAATATCTATTAAATTAAGAAACAATTTTTATCAACGTTTTTTAGGCGTAGTAATAGTAACGCTGATGTTATGTCACAGTTAAATGGTGAAACGTTCGTAAAGAAAAGAAATGTTTTTTGCGTCTGGTGGGGCACGATCCCACGACCTTCTAAAATCTGAGCAGGAGTTCTACCAACTGAGCAAAAAAAAATAAAAATATATATATATATGTATAGTTTTCTCTTTTTTTTTTCTTTCTTTTTTTTTAAATGTTAAAGTATGCGTGTACGTACATGTGCAGAAATAGGTACACTAAGCAAGTAAAATATTTTTTTTATATACTTTGTCGAATGGGAGGAGGAGTGTGACAGTTGTATGTAGGTGTAAAGGTGGGGCACAGGGGTAAAAAAATTTGCGAACCCACTGTTTTAAAAGAATTATAATATGGGAAATGAAAAGTGTCTGTAATCCTTTATCTTTTTATAAAAGATGCTAAGAAATATTTATGACAAAATATAAGAAATGCCTAGTATTTATTTAATTTGTTGTAAATGAATATGTATTATAATAAAAGCAAGAAGTGAAGTATTTGTTTTTGACACTGTTTCAGAATAAGGTATCAAAGTAAAATAAAATTTTAGAAAACAGCAAAATTAGAGCTTTACTGTTAGTTATTTTTGCATTTCAGATCTGCGGTGGCGCAGTGTGGTGACGTGTTCACCTTGTGCACCATTAATCTGTGTTCGACTCCCATAGTTGTCCTCTTTATTATATTAATTTATGAATAAACTATATCCCACAGCCCACATTCAACTTGTACTTCTATAATTTTTTTTTTTTTTGCACATATATATGTTTGACCTTGTGGGGTATTCAGGGCCCTGTGGTGGTGCAGTGGTAATGTATTAACTTAGCACACTGTTAATTTCCAAGTTTGACTCCTAGATTGTGTCCAAAACAGAATATTTAACAACTAATAGATTATTATAGTTCAGGGGTTGGTTCCCTAGGCCTTAAAAGGTTTGTATTCCTTGGAAAAATGTAGCTTTATTGCCCTATGGTGGTATAGTGGTAGTGTATCACTGGTGGATCCAACGGGGGTGATCGCCCCCTTCCTTGAGCCAGGATTATATCATGGATTCTGAAAAGTACTGGACACTTGGCTAAAAATAGGAATCGGAAACAACTTGCACCCCCTCTCCTCCAAAAAAAAAACAAGATTTCTGGATTTGACTACCAATGGTATCGTAGAATACCTGCTGTTCTTCTGCCCACCATGATTAAGTTTGGTCAGGGGCAGATTTAGGGCGAGGGGTGGCGATCGCTCCCCTTGAATGAAAATTTAACATTGAAAAGGTACAAGGTAAAGGTCCAATGAGGTATCATTTTCGAAAATCAAGTCATTAATCGCCCCCTTCCCCTTGAATGACCTCTAAATCCGCCCCTGTGTTTGGTTCCCTTAGCAAGAGAAGTTTGGAAAACTGTAGGTTCCAATGTAACATGATCTTTGCTGTCCTTACACCATAAAAATGCAAATAAACAAGTGTTGATTTTGAAATCAGGAGATTCAAAAAGTGAGAGAAAAAATTTATTATATAACTTATTACAATTTTGCTGACACCATTTCTTATAAAATATCGTAATCCTTACATCGCTAATTCTGAATAAAATTTGTTAATGATTGTTTATAGTTACAACCTATTGTTAATAATATCATTGCAATAGACTATGAGAATAAGTGTGGCATGAACAGAGTGGTAACAGAACCGGGAAATCAGGAAATTCTCGTAGTCTATTGCAATGATATTATTAACAATAATATCAATTTTTCAATTCTGGAAATGTCAGGGAATAATTTGAAATTTCACGAAAATCAGGGAAAATAAAAATTTTCGATTGCTAAAACATCAGTAAATGTTAGAGATAGATAAACTGGTTCATCAACAAGGTCAGCTGAAAACCAATCCGTTCATCAAACAATTCATCTGTTCTTGGATTATAATTCTTCTGCACATCAGGGTCGCAGCTGGGGACTTATCCTGCCCCCCCCTCCCGGAAAATAGTCTGGACTTCATTTTTTTTTTTTTTTTGAAAATCAGTTATTACAGAACCGAAGAACTAAAAAGATTGCAATATCAAAAATTGCATCCATTTTGTTTTAAAATTTTCGTTTTGTACAAGCTCTAAATTGTTCTTTGATGAAATATATTCAAAATAAATTTTCACTACAGATGTTTTGTACATAGTTTTTTATAAGTCTCTCTTCACTTGGTATATGGTAAGGAGAAATGGATAACAGTCAGCGCCCCTTGTAGTCAGTGTTTCTTTCAGGCATACATCCCACCTCCATAATCGATCACTGCCACCCACAAAACATTTTGTATAATTATAGATATTGGCATATGATAAACAGAAAACCTACCCATCTAAAATGCCATTTGCCGCATCCCTGGGTTAAGAAGTCCTGAAAGAAACACTGCTTGTAGTATGCTCGGATTATAGCATAGACTTAAAAAACAAATATTTAGGGCTTGACATGATAAAGATTGAACACCGTGTCTTTTACATTTTTTTTTATAATTGTACAAGTTTTTTCACATATAGTATTTGTACATTTGATATTTTTCATCTTTTTGCTGACAACATGGGTGTAAAATTATCAGGGAATCTCTTTTCCTGCATTTTGTTACCACCCTGATGAGGGAGTTGTAATAGAATTAATGTTTTATATAAATGTATAAATCACAGTTCCCATGCAACCTAGAAAATCTGGAATTGTAAGGGAATTTGAAATCGTCCCTAAAGGTCAGGGAAAGTTTGGGGAAAAACAATATTTTTTGGCCAAAACCTGGAAAAGTCGGGAAAAACTTTTTTAATTTCTATTTTGAATAGTTAAATCTCCCATGAATGTGAAGCCATTTTCCCCACAACTGAAATTTAGTTGGAAATTTTGTGATTGGTCAAGGAATTCAAGTCAAGGAAAAGCCTGAAAAAGTCAGGAAATTTTTTTTCTCCAATGTGAATGGGAACTCTGATAATAATTGATGCTTATTATACATGAAAGATTTAATTGTAATGAAATTTTAAAATTGGTTTTATAGAAATATTAATTCCGTGTATATCTGACATATAAAGACTATATTTGATAAATTAGTTAAGGAACATGATGAGAAGTGGTATTCAGTAGTATATTTTAAATTTTATTAATACAATTTAATTTAAAATGAACTTAATTTTATATAATACAATATAATAAATGTATAAGTTTCATGAATTAACATAAATAAAAAGCACAATAAAACATGTGCACATTTATTATTATAGAGAAACTATAATAATATATACAAACTTCAAAAGAACGAATCAAAAAACTAATCCAAAAAATGTGTAGTGTTTTGGTCTTAAAAGATTTCACAAAAAATAACGACTTTGCCAATTCTAACAGAAAACATTCAGCACTTTTGACCGAACGTGCCAGCACGTCAGCAGCAGCGAAAGGGTTAAGAAACAAGGGCTGGTTCATATGGTTCAAATTTTGCGCTAAGTGCCATAGTGTGGAAGTGAATGATGAAACCTTAAGTGCAAATTGACCCTGTCTAGGAGAGGAATCCTACAGCGAATAGGAGTATTATGACATTCATGAGGCCTTTTCATTTAATTTTTGCAGAAAAAGGATAGTATGACAGTATGAGTAGTACATACTGTGCATGCTTTATTTAATTATTTTAGAAAACTTTTTTTCCCTTCATACTTTGTCCATGTATTTTGAACTTTGAACGATGTTTATTGAACTGCTCTCATTTCATAATCTAGATGATTTTTTTTCCATCTTCGAACAATTTAATGGTTTTCTTTAAACTTCGCTTATTAAAAACTGGACTTCTCATTCAGTGATATGGTCTACAGCGTATCCATTTTTTAGGCGATCGTTCAAACGTTTTTCTTTTTCATATACAGTGAAATCTGTTTATAACGATACTCAATGGTAGTGTTTCACAACAGTCGGATCCGGTACCGGGCCGCGAATGATTCTCTTGGAGTTTATCATTTTATTTTTCTAAGCCTTTTTTATGAATAAATATTTTAACATGGAAATATTCTGAGGAGAACAATGGTTAAGAATGCGCCGGAAAGCTCAGACCCAGAATGCTTAAATAACGTTTGTGCAGTAGCTTGCCAGTGACGAGGCCATGTATTTTAAATATACCAAGTATTCATGAATCATTTTCAGACATCGAAATCTTTTAGCATTTGAGAAAGGGTATAACGCTCATTATGACCTGTCATAAAAAGTGCCTGCAAGCCTAAATAAACAATAAGGGACCATTTACAAAGGACGTCCTTGCTTTAGGGGGAGGGGGTCAGGCCAAAGAGGACAGTGGGGAGGGTGTTGCTTCATTAAGGACCATCCGCATTTTTTTTTCTTATGAATTCGATGGAAAATAAACTTTTTTTTTCTTTTTCTCCCAACGTAAATTGCATGACAATTTGAAACATGTCTTGGGATTGGGAAAAAAAAAAATTAAGGTCCCTTGGAAAGTACAGAAGATGAACACCACCTATGTTTTATGACTTTTTTCCTTCTTTTTTTTGGGGGGGAAGGGGACACAGGAAGCTAAAGGAGTCAAGTGACCTTATCTGATTCCCATCAGACGCCGGGGAATAATCAACCGGCATGCCTAATGGGGTAGCGGTGGACATTGGCGCTCAGAGAGAGGGTCAAAGGGGCACTTGCCCCTTCTGGCCCATGGATTTTCACAGGTTTTACTATGGTTTTGCTCCTTCCTTGAAACTGTAGGCACTGATGAGTGGAAACGCTTTGTTCTAAAAGCGTTTTTTGTTTCCTAAGTTCTGTGGGTCAGTTACATTCGCCCATGGGGAAAATGTAACACACTTACATTCTAAAAAGCATGGTATAAGATGTCGAATATAATGAAAAGTACTTTTTACCTCATTTCAAGATGTTGGACACATTTTTGGGAATTTTGAAGAACGTGTGAGTGGGGTTGGGGTTGGGGGGTAGTCGTCTGTCGGACGTCCGCGACAGGGGAGGGGTTGATTGAAATCGGACGAGCGCGGACCAGGGGGATGGGGGGGGGTGAGTTAAAAAGTGACAAAATCATGCCTACGTCCTTTGTGAATGGTCCCTAACGTACGGTACATCCTCTGTTCTTAAACCTGAATGAACTAACATCTCTGTTGCAAATGCCAGTGTCCAATAAGCAAGAAAGTGTATCAGCAAAGTGTACGTTAATAAAAGGAGTGTACTGATACACTTTGATTATGCCATGATCAATTATCCATAATTACGATAATTTAATGTACGAGCTTTAAAAAATGGAAGATATGTACGAGTAAATTCATCGAAACCTGACCTTCGTCTTATAAAAACAAAATTTACTGGGCCGCGGCTTCGTATAGATTGAGAAGCACTACTCTGGGGACTGGGAAAATATTGTTATAGGCAGATTATCATTATAGGCAGTATCGCCAGTGCCGGATTTACATTTGGGCCAAGTAGGCTCAGGCCAAGGGCCCGGCGATTTTGGTGGGCCTACCGTAGGGATCTTGACGGGGTTTGATATTATTTAAGTTTAAGAATTATTTTAATTTTGTTTATTTACAAATGTTAGAGTTCCATTATTGATTTATAAACCAGAATATATTAGACAATGGACCTCGAAGAAAAACTCGCGATTTATTGACTGAATGTCGCGGAGGTCCCATTCTTTAAGGGCTCATTCTCTCCTTCCTGCCTAGATCCTTAATCTGGCATTGAATGTCGCTATAGATAAAATTCACTGTATGTTAAACCCCCTTTCCTTATTTTTTCAAATACAGTGAAAATCGTTTATAACGACGCCGGTTATAACGACCAACCGCATATAACGACGGAATTTTTACAAGAAGTTTGGTTTGCTATTCTACTCCATACTAAATATATCGGTTATAACGACGAAACCTGCTATAACGACGGCGATTTTGTAGTCTACGTAGATTCTAAGTAGGGAAATTCGTATCGGATATAACGACGCGACTTGACAGTCATAAATCGGAACAATGTGGGTTAGTTATCAAAATTTAAGCGTTATTCTAATCTTGTTTATTTACAAATGTCCGAGAAATTTTTATTACTGCTAAACCTGAATATTGAAGATAGTGAACTTAAAAAGTGATTTATTAATTGAATATCACGAGGGTCATATTCTTAAGGGGGCCCATTCTATTTTTTCAGTGTAAAGCCCACAAAACACTTTAACCGGCACTGTTCGGAAGTCATTAGTATAATATAATAAATATTATTCATTAGATTTGTTTTCTACATTATATACTTTAGTATTTTCTAGAATTTTTTCAATTTAAAAAACTAAGAAAGTACTATGTTTTTAGTGTGGCTATAAATATAATTTAACATAAACGGAAATTAAATTCATTAGAATTATATTTAATTTTAATTTGAAACCAAAGAAGTTTTAATTCTTTTACTCATCAAACACCATAAAATCTAGAGAAAAATTCTATTCTTTTTACCAGGCTACTATGATTTTAAAAAGATATCGTTTATAACGACTATCGGTTATAACGACCGAATTTGCACGGTCCCTTGAAGGTCGTTATAACCGATTTTCACTGTACTTTCTTTGACTAGAAATTAAAAAGTCTGGATGAAATTACTAAAGTGTCTGCCCCTGCTAATAATTCAATAAAATACAAGGCTATCCACAACACGAGAAAGTTGGTAGCCTTTTATGTATTTATATAAATCGAACACTACGCAGATTAAATTAAACAACAATATAAATCAACGTTTATTGGCGTAGTGATACCAGCGCCGATGTTATGGCGTGATTAGATGGTGAAACGTTCGAAAGAAAATAAATATTTCTGCGTTCGGTGGGACCTGAACCCACGACCTTCCACTTGCCGGGCGGAGGCTCTACCATCTTTAATTTAGTAGCCTTTGCTTTAAATCAATATGCAGTACATAGCGTTAAATGCACGGCATGCTTAAAAATGTTTCGCTCGGGTTATTGCAATTCTTTTTAAATTGTTACTTCTGTGTTTAGCATATACGTGTATAAATTTTGTTATAAATCAACTTTATGCATTATAATTGATTGAATTAAAACGACTCCAGTTTATCTTTGCTTTGGGATAGAAGCACACTTGTAAAACGATGTATGAAACGGGGTAATCTTTATTGTGGGTTTGAGAAATACTGCTCAAGATTACTTATTGCATTATTATTTATAACACTGTTTTACTCCTGAGAATTTTTTCCTTTCTCCTGAATTTGATCTTTTATAAGGTGAGACGAAACGATCAGCAAACAAACGATCCTGCGATAGTTTTGTCAGCTAGGCGAGATGATAGAAATGAACATAATCGCCTATCTTGCAACGACATTGCATATAATTTAGAAACCATTTTCTGTGATCGTTCGTCTGGAACTGACGACGTGCGAAAGATTTTCTGGTCCTTTTAATGGGAGACGGTGTTAGGAAGAAAAAATGCACAATGTAAAAATGGCGGCCATTTTTGGACTGTAGACAGCATTGCGTGACGCACTTTGGGGATTAATTGTAGATCAACACGAGGTGATTGTTCACTGACCGGACCAGGGCATAACCATCCTATGTGAGTTAGGCTTTGATTCATAGAAGCATGTAGTAGAAGAAGGGGTGGGGGGGCGATGACCTTGTAGTATTGCTTGCAGTGGAATGGGTTTTACAAGGGCAGCAACGTAGAGTTTTCAAAATTATTGGGGAAAGAGGATAAGCACATTTATACATTGCAATATATGTAAAATTACAATTTATTTTAAATTATTGAGCCGGTTCTCAGGTCCCATGGGCCCATATAACTCTACGCCTATTGGTTTAGATAATCAAATTGACCCCTTTCTCTTAATTTTGCGCTGTTTAATCATCCTGCTATGCAAGCTCGCAAGAGTTAGTGACGAGAGGTCAATTTTAATCGTACCAATGGCACGCGTGCTTGCAAC
>QLNU02015360.1:236527769-236543178 GCA_006491805.2 Dysdera silvatica
ATTGTATATGATTCACAATGGTTTTGAATCAAACAAAGAGGAAAAATCAATAGATATACAGAAAGCAATTGTTTATAAAAACCAGGCAAGTGTGTTGTTGATATAGTTTTCTTTAATTTTTCTTCGCAGAATTTAAGGTATGTATTATAACGCGAAATTTGAATTTTAATAAACTACAGTGCTAAAGTTCGAAATGTATCAATTTCGGAATTCTAAAATCTCAACAAATTTCCTAAAGAGAGTATTTTTGTTATCATCTTATTTATAGAGATATATTTTTATTTTATCTAAGGTCACACAATATCTTGTGTTATATAAAAAATGCTGCAAATTAGTTTTTCGAATTTTTCACATATTTTAAATTAAAACAAACAAATTAACAAAGAACAATTTTAACTATATATTATGCTTGCAATTATGCTTTAATAGCTATAGAAAAAACTCCGAGAGCATATGTTGAAAAATAAAAAAAATTGAAAATGGTACCTTACCCCCATAATATAGAAATCAAATTAGGAAAAAATATTTGAAATACTTTAGGACAAATGCGTATCAAATTTCTTATGATGCATTCGTCAGGGTTATATTTTATTTTTTTTTGGTAAAACTAGATATTGCTTTTTAATAATTATATTATTATTTCAACCTGGGAAGAATATACATATGGAAGAAAAAATCAAATTTTTCATACACATGTTGAAAGAAGGTTTTAAATGGGGTAATTGAGACATGGCTAAAGAAACGGTGCTTTAGACAGCAACTTGAATAGGGGAGATCACGTACTACGATCTCATCAAAATGGCGGATACGCCAGCTCTCCCTTTTAGGAGTTTTAGATATTCCTATACTGCCATAAATATGATTTCTTTATTCCAAATTTTCTTTATTGCACAAGTACTGTGCATTCGCGCTCAGTTGACGCGTGATACCGTTAGCAGACGGGTTAGTCCATTGCAGTTTAGGGAAGGCCGTCTTGGAGGAACTGGTTTTTCCCGCGCGAAAAAGCAGTTTCGGCAAGACGCCCTTCCCTAAACTGCAATGGACTAACCCGTCTGCTAACGGTATCACACGCCAACTGAGTGTGAATGCACAGTATCATAAACGTGAATTTGGATCCTTTCTGCGTGTTCGTCACTTCATTTACTGTAGCCAGTCTCGTTCCTGGGTTCGTTGGCCGCCCAGGTGCGGGGCACTCTTTACATCCCTGCCAGAAACTGCTCCGACTCCAGCGCATGATAAATTTCTCCTATTTGCCGTATAATACTGCAAATGTAATGCTTTGGCAGCTATATGCATTTACTTTACTAGTCGTTCTTTCCTTTGGCGCAGAATGAGCCTTGCTATCCTTGCACCATAAACATTTGACTAACAAATCATTCTTTCGTGTATGGTGGGAGGTGGGGTAGGGCTTTTGAGCTAGTGGGAAGCTGCGAGGCATGTGATGGTCTAAAGTAACTTTAGTCTTTCTGATAAGGTTCTGCAAATCCCAACAAAAAGTTCAGAAAATATACAGTGAATGCCATAAGTATTCGTACACCTGCAGTGTGTTCTATTTAAGAAGCTGCTGTATAATAACTATTAGATGTACGTAGAGACAGGACAAACGCCATCATGATTGCCATGAAAATATAATTTATTTTCAACTAAAAAACTTAAAACTATGTATATAATACTGCAAATTACAATAAATTAGCATCAAAATTATTCACAGTTCACGTGTCAAAAGCATTCGTACATGCAAAAGTCTGTCCTAAAATGATAGAACTGCAATGTTGTTTGTGCACCCGAAGCAATCTGCGGGAAATGCACCGATTTCATTTAAAAGCCAATGAACAATAAACCCGTTTACTATCATTTCTGCAGAAAGTATGCAAAAATGAATCGTAGAAATAAAGAAACAAGTGTAGCGGAACAAAAGCCCATAATGAGGCTCCTTAACCAGTATAAATCTTTACGAGAGATTGCATAGCTCGTCGGCAGACCTCGTTCTACAGTCCAGTCCATAACTGACCGGCATTGTCAAAGAAATACGATTCAAAATATGCCGGGAAGCGGACGTCCACAAAAACTGACTGAAAAGCACAAACGTTTAATTGTTAGATTAATTAAGAAAAATCCAAAATTAAGTGCTCCAAAGATAAGAAAAGAGCTGCTGAATCAAGGTGTGTCACTGTCAGAAAGCATGGTGCGCCGCATTTTCAAAAATGCAGGGTACAATGGACGTGTAGCTCGTAAAAAGTTTTTCGTGTCAAAGGTAAACAGAAAGAAGCTTTTGCAATTCGCAAAAAAACATGTTGATAAAGGTCCTGACTTTTGGAATAGAGTTATATTCTCTGACGAGAGCAAATTTAATATATTTGGATCAGCTAGCAGGCAAATGGTATGGCGTAAAAATAACACCGAGCTTCAACCGACGAACCTGTGTCCAACAATCAAACACGGAGGTGGAAGTATGCAAGTTTGGGGCTGTATGAGTGCAGAGGGAGTGGGAAAATTGCACATTATCGACGGAATCATGGACCACAGAATGTATATTAACATTCTGAAGGAAAATTTGGGTCCTAGTGCTGCTCAAATGGGTCTTCAAAATAACTTTATCTTTCAGCAAGATAACGACCCGAAACATACTGCGTATAATACAAAGCTGTGGCTCCTTTACAATACTCCCAAACAGCTAAATACCCCTCCACAATCACCTGACATTAACGCTATAGAACATTTATGGAGCATTCTGGACTCGCGGATGAGAAAACGACGCATATCAAATAAAAATGATTTGAAAATTGCGCTTCTCGAGGAATGGGCATCCATTTCAACGGATGTCACCAAAAACTTAGTGGATTCGTTGCCAAAACGCATGAAAGCTGTGATTAAAGCCAAAGGGAACCCAACGAAATATTAA
This sequence comes from Dysdera silvatica, assembly GCA_006491805.2. Classification (NCBI taxonomy): domain Eukaryota; kingdom Metazoa; phylum Arthropoda; class Arachnida; order Araneae; family Dysderidae; genus Dysdera; species Dysdera silvatica. The sequence goes on from QLNU02015360.1 coordinate 236,530,672, forward strand.
GAATGAATTATTATTTTATTAATGAATTTTCTGACCAAAAAACAATTAGTGTACGAATATTTTTGACACATGAGCTATGTGTAAGTTTGTTCATTTTTTATTGTTATTTGCAGTGCACGTATATTTTTTTTTTTACTTTTTTTATGAAGTAAATACAAAAATTTATATTAATTGTGGTGACATTTGTCCCATATCTCTACATCTAATAATTATTATACAGCAGTTTCTTAAATAGAACACACTGCAGGTGTACGAATACTTATGGCATTCACTGTAGATGTTAGTCCTTTTTTACCACTAGCAACGAGAAGGATTTATTGTGGGTCCTGTAGTGGCGTGGTGTCTACGCTTGCACCCAGCGTGCTGTTAATCCGCGTACGACTCCCGACGATGGAAAAAACAAAAACAAAAAACAGCTTATCGGCTAACCACTCATTGTAGTCCGGGGTTTGGTTCCATAGGCCTTAAAAAGTTTGATTCCTTTGAAAACTATCTATCGTGCCATTAATTCCGTCACAACCGTACATCGTCTATCGTGCCATTAATTCCGGATTGATTACCAATGGCATTGTAGAACGCGTGCTGTTTTCGTACTCACTGTGGTCCGGGATTTGGTTCTCTTGGCAGCGTAGATTTGGATTCATCGGACAACTGTAGGTCCCGACGTAGCACGACCTTTGCTGACCTTGCGCCGTAATATAAATATGCAAGCAAAGATTATTGCGTGCCATATTCAATACAGATTGACTTTGATGTTTTTCTTACTTTCTCATCTATGCCCTGCGGTGGCGCAGTGTGGTAACGCGTTCTCCTATTGCGCGGCTAATCCGGGTTCGACTCCCAGCAGTGCAAAAAGAACGCTTACTCAGAGATCTCATAAAGATCGCACTGCTCACTGTAGTCCGGGGTTTGGTTCCCTAGGCCTTAAGAGGTTCGGATTCCTCGGAAAACAGTAGGTCCCGGCGCAGCATGACCACTGTAGTCTTTGAGCCGTAAAACCAAAAAACAAACAAACAAACTTTCTCATCTATATCACGTGTGTATAGTCATTTGAATACTAACGCATTTGCTGCTTTGCAGGTACTTTATTATTTTCGCTTAGTCTTTTCTCTCTTTGAAATTTACGTCAGAGGGTCGTAAAAGCTGATGCCTTAAAGTCGGCCTTGAACGATCGCACTGGAGGAAAAAATGCATTTGGATAATCCCCACCTTACATGTTGAAAAACTACATCTGACTTCCTTTGACAATCAATGTGCCGAAACTAACTCAGCAGGATACATGTTGAAGTTAAGGATTGGACGTCAAGTCATTTACCGTTTCTGTGTTTGTATTTGTTGCTGAGTAAACGATGTTAGTACTTGATCTTTGCTCTTTTCGAGTTTTGCTTCAGAAGGGCAAGTTAATGGTAATTTGCTTCCTGCTTGCTTGGTCACGATTCGCTTTGCTCGCTGGGAACGTCGGTTGACGAATATAGAGGTACAAGTTAAGAGAATTTAATTCTACATATAAAATAAAAACTGGATACTTTTAAATTATGACGCATCTTAACTTTCTTATACATAAGAAGGAAAAAACAATGAATGACGCCATCGTGCTTAATTTCGAAACTGTAATTTCCATTTGTTAATGTTACTATTTATACACGATAAATTCGACATACAAATTCGTATAGCCCTGCAGTGGTGACACGTTCGCCTAGCGTGGTTATCCCGGATTCGACCCCCAACTGTGCCCCCCAAGAAAAGCTTGCCGATTAACTGCTCACCGTAGTCCGGGAGTTGATTCTGTAGGCCTTAAGGAATTCGTATTCCACGACAAACTGTTTTTTGCGACACAACTTGACCCGTGCTGTCCTCGCTGTAAAACTCACACAAATTCATACAAGCGAACATGGTTATAACGAGCGTGAAGGGACCATCACTTTTGCTCGTTAAAACCAGGTCGCCATTAAAATAAGATAATTTTTTTTTACAAATATCATGTCTTGAAATAGCAGATTTTTTAATGGTTTCCCCACATTCTAATGCCATTATATAAAGCCGCGGTGTGCCGACGGGTAAGTCCTCATTGCTGTCATTGTTCAATTCAGGATTGTTTGTAACTTGTATCTCAGTTACTACCGTATTTCCCTGAATATATTAATTTTATATCTTATATTAATTTTTGCCCCAAAGGACGCGTTAGAACTTGCTTTCAGGGGACGTCTTATTTTTTCATGAAGAACAATTACATTTATTCATTGTACAAAAATCTACATTTGTTCAAATAGTCATATCTTCTGGAACATCATCATAACTCTCCAAACGCCGAATTTCAGCTTTCCAAATATATATATGTGCGATTAAAAATGCATACAAACATAATTTTATGTCTAATAACCAAAACTTCGATGAAATACATATATGAAAGGTGCGCTTATATGCTTAGGAAATTTCACATAGGTATATATCTGGAAAATTAAATATGTATGTCTGGGAAAACTGTAACGCCAATATTATTATTTGCAGTTAAGTGTATTAAATAAAATTAAACACATTAACACAGTTAAAATAAATACGATGGTTTATAGCTATTTCGGAAGCGCGTTTAGGCTTCCTTCTTCAGAACCCTAGTTACACTAATGTGGCACACGTGCTAGAAAAACTATCGATGCCAAATTGCTAGTCCAAAATTAGTTCGGGTAAACCAGGTGTGGGTCTTCTTCTTTTTGCAAGGGTTTCATTGGGAAAGGTGGGCGCTGTAACCCCAGCCAGTTGTGGGTCCGTAGCCGTGTCTTTTGCTATGGGACGAATGAAGTTTCTCCAAATAGAGGACATAGAATTGAATGGAAGCTGATCGTTAACAGTAGAAGAGGAATGCGAAAGAATATGGAAGGCTTCAAAGACAGTTAGTTGCCAGTTTAGTGTATATTGATATTATTTTATAATTAAATCAGGGTTTAAGCTGCAGTCGCATTTTTCGCAAAATGCGACGAGTTGCTCGAAAATGCGAAGAAAAAATTATTGCCCATCGCGAAAATGCGACAGGCATTTTTAACCACAGTTTATTCTCTGAAAACAGGATTCCTCGATTCCAGAATATCCGTTTTGCACTTCAGCGATCTTTTCTTGTTCCTTTTTGTTTCCTCTTCAAAATTCTTAACAGCACCTGTTAAGCATCGTTGATATAAATAATTTCATTGATACGATTTTTCGAGCAACGAAAGCAACTAATATTTTTTAGCATTTTGCTACAACTTTTTTCCCATTTTAGCATTTTTGCGACAGCATGTTTTGAGCCAGCTTAAACCCTGAATTCAATACATCTGTCGTGTGCTGCAGCGAACGCACTAACTAAAGTCCATCTGGTTGACAATTTTAACTGGAGCTTATTTTGTGTAGGGCCTATATTGCATTCTGAAAAACTATGCTAAGGCATATTTTTGGGTATAAACGATATATCCTCAGAAGTAGGTGTCGATTGTCGTAAATTTAGAAAAAATAAAAGATTCCGTTTTTCTTTGAAAAAAAAAAAAAGAAGGAAAACATAATTGTAGACTCGACATACATAAATTAACTCTCTGACTGCTTATCCCGCGATTTCCACGGGCAACATGAAAGTAACAAAATTCGCTCTTCCCGCAATTTGACAAGGAGTACGCAAATTTTATAAATTTTATATTCACATAAAAACCTCCAACTAACTCCTAAACTTTTTTGTACCTTTACAACTCTTTAATTAAAAATTAAAATTCGTTTGAAAATTATAACTGCGAAAAATAGTAGCACAGAATTAAGTATGTAAATATGAATTTTATTCAAGTAAGTGTATGAACAAAAATCGACTGTAAGCAAAGTATTTTACCAATAAAAATACATAAATAAATATGTAAAAAGGATACATAAAAAAAAAGTGTAATCGATTTCCCCAGGCATTGAACACAAAAACACGGCGCGAAGAGCCGACAACTTACCGCCCAAGCTACTGATTTGCCTGCAGAGGGCGTTGTGTTTTAAGCTCATATATAATATGCAAAATCTTTAAAAATTCGTATCTCCGAAAATAAGCCGCATTGGCATGAATGCCGAGACACGTATTTCCTTATTTTGGCTCTACTTTCATCAAAAAATTTCATCAAAATCGGCGGGGCACTCACTGTGGGTTGCCCTTGTCAGTAAAATTTAGTTAATTTACAGTATTTAATAACTCTTTTTACTTAAAAGTATTTTTTATGGTCTGAAATTTGCATATTACGAATATTTAACTAAAAGAAATGATGTATTTTATACGGAGGATATAATACTGTAAACGTGGATTAACTATAATAACAATTTATTCCATTTCTAAATCCCTTTTACTGTCACTACTTCGATCATTGTCACCACTGCTGTCACTGTTACAGTTATTGTCATTTCTGCTGTTACTGGTTAGCCCTGGACTATGGATTGTTTGATTTGTCAAGTGGAGAAGATGCTTGGCGCTTTTACTTAGCTTGGTTTTTTTCGTGAGGAATGATCGAATGTTACTTGTTAGGGGATCAGATGTAATGAAAAGATCATGAAAATATCCACGTTTGTATGAGTTCTGGAATCTTTTTTTGAAAATCATTCCCTATTCATCTTGAACTCTTTATGGCGGCTTTCCTGAACATTTTCTGGAAGTTCCCCAATTGGCAAAAGAAAGTGCTTTATAATTTTAGGCCCATGCATTAATATTTCGTGTACTGTGATTGACATACGGTGCCATTTATATAGTTTTACAAAATATGTTGCTGTATCAAATGTGTATAATTTTTGCCCCATTTCTTCGGCATTTAATTATCCGCTATGTTTATTAAAAGGAAATCCCCAAATACCATGCTTCCCCCGTCCGTGTCTTCAGCTTGCCATAGGCCGTGCACACAATACTCTTCCCTCTTTAATTTTCATTGCCAAAGCGTGACGTTATGAATATATTGTGACAGATGGCGCATTTCTTTCGTCTGCCTATAGTAACAATGATCACGATCATGTGTGTATTAGCAAAAGCAGGTGGTTGAATAAATTTTGACCACCTGTATAAACAGTTGTTCAGCTATATTGGATTATGTCTGACCATTTCCATTAAGTTCGAAGAAAAGTGAAATAGTGACAACTAAACTTTGCTGTTAGGCATCACATATTGCCCCTTCAGGATATGGCTTTTACGTGCTATGCAAACTGCGCACCGCCGTTGGTTTGACTAATTCAATAGCCATTAAATGACTCAACATAACTTAATCACCATGCATTTATAAACATCTGTGATTTCTTCAAATTTTAATTGTGCTACCCCACAAACTGGTGTTACTTTGGTGGTTCTTTGTCTCTAATTGGAATGCTGAATATCTCCGATCATCCAAGGCTCAGTGGACCAAAAAGTTTTTTCCAACATTTTCCACCGGGTAAAATTAAAAGCATTCACAACAAACTTCAAATTCACTCAAATTTTGACTGGACATGAAAATTTTGGAAGCTACTTGAAGCGTTTCAAACTCCCTTTAGGTGAATTTTGCAGTTGTGGTGACGGCGAAGATAATGTTGAGCACATTATTTTAAATTGTGCTGTGTACTTTCCGCAGAAAGACGCTCTACAGGCCACCTTACAGAAACTGTTTATTTCTTGGTCATCGGCAGTTTTTTGATTTACTGAAGGCGAAAGAGACTTGTTCTGCATTTCGGTCTTTTGTATATAAATTGGAGTTTTAACTTTTTTTTAGCTACTCTTTTTATTGTATTTAATTCTTTGTTTTCAATATGTGTGTTAGTGTTTTAACTTACTTCTGTAAGCCTCGTGGTATACGATGTGAAACACGAGGAGATAAATTGTATTCAATTTAAAATTTTTTTTTCTTTTTTCACGCGCTCTTGATTCGTTCGTAGTAATTCATTTTTGACTTAGTTTGTTATGTACTACAATTGGGGGAGAGTGGGTTATGAACCCATTCAAATTATAGAAAATTCGCTCAAGCTTTATTGTTTTCACAGTGGAATTAAATTTACTATATCCTTTTATTAACATATACGCTTAAAGCAGTTGTACTTAAGCCTTTTTGGTTCACGATGCACTTAGTGTATCGGGAATTTTTTTTTTTTTCAACGGCGTTAGTAATCTAAAATTAGTTCCCCGTTAATAATCTAAAATCACGCTTGTTAAATGTTACTTTTGTGATGCATAGGTTAGGAACAACTGCCATAATGGGTATGTAATTTTATACTAATTGAAAAAAAAAAAAAAAAAAAAAAAAAAGCTATACATTTTATGTAATCAAGGACAGTTACCCTTATATCACTCAATGCTGAATTACAGAATATGATGACGTTAGTTTAATTTTCCGTGATATCACAAACTTCCTAGTGCCAGGAAAGCATATCCAAACGTGCTTTCCAAATGGATATATGTGTAATATGCTTTGCCAAATATATACATACAGTAATATCTCAATAACGTATTAATTAACGACTATTTCTGTTTAACGTTAGTATTTTGCGATCACGGCAAATATTTCACAGAATTACATACATTCCGATTAATACCTTTTTCTGTTTAACGAGTTTTTCCCTGTCCCTTGAAAATCGTTTAATAGGAGAGCTTACTGTGGTGTGTGTGTATACATACATATGTATATACATATAGTGATTGCGTAAATGAATGACATGACAAATATTTTCGCTATTTTTCTCTCATTGCCTTCAAAAAAAAAAATCTATTGATTTTTCTATTGATGATTCTATTGATGATTTTCCCTACCTTCACATTTATTCACGAATTAAAAAGTACCCCCATCTTATAATAACTAACTTTTAATATTAATGATTTGAGGTTTGGGGATCTCGTATAAAACTCACAGCTTACCTTTTCTGATTTTAAGCATCTATAATTTAAGCACATCTTTATTAACAACATATTGACTATGACAAAATATGTGTTAGGCTAACGATAAAATAATGCCCAAATTTTCAGGATTGTTTAAAGTAAAAATTGCCCATTACCGTACAAGAAACCACTATACAATGCCGTCTATTGCCAATGTATTCTAGTCTTGTACGATATTTTTAAAGAAATTTGTTAAACTGCAACGAAACAAGAAATTACGAATTTCCATTATTTTTCTAATTAATATTATGTATCGAAACGTGCAATCATTTCTAAAAGGATATATATTTAAGAATCTCGTTCAAGGTAGTTATTTTTCAATTTTCTGCTTTCTATCTATATTTTCGTATTTAAAGACTTTTGTGTGTGTATAACTTATATATATATATATATAGTAAAAGGGCTGAAATGGCGATGGGCTGGGCATATTGCAAGAAGAACTGATCAACGATGGACAACAGAAATTCTGAACTGGATTCCAAGAGACCACCGAAGACCTAGAAAACGTCCTCAAACTAGATGGGTGGATGAAATAAGAAAACAGGTTGGGGTGACGTGGAAACGAATGGCCCAGGATAGACTTGTGTGGAAAGCATTTGGAGAGACCTTCATCCAGCAGTGGATAGATAATGGTTGAATATGATGATGATATATACACACACACAGTAAAACTTCCGAATAACGGTCACCTGCAGGACTCTGCACAGTTGACGGTCCTTCGGAGGTGGCTGTTATTTAGAGGTTCAGTATAAAAAAATCAAAATAAATAAAAATAATAAAAAAATTAAACATTTCAAATATATTAATCCTCATCTATTTTAATTTTCATTTAAAAAAAATTCGTGATTCTTTCTTTCTTTTTCCCTCCCTCCCTCTCTTTCTTTCTTTCTGTTAGAATTTTGTGTCAGTTCCACACTCTCTTCCGCGTCCATTTCCTCATCACTTTCTTTCCCTTCCATCATATTTTCTAACAATTCCTGAATAGTATTATGCGTAACAGAAAGTTCTAAATCTTCGTCCAAGTAATCTCTGACTTTCATATTCTATCCAATTTGAGAATGCCAATTAACTCTTCCCCATCATCATCTCTGTCTATATATCCGGGTTCAGCAGGTGAGAAAAATTTTTAAAAATAAAAAATATTTTAATTGCAGGATTTTTGATTGAAAGTTTTTAAATCGACAATTGGAAACCCAGTCTAACAGCACTTTGTCAAGTTCTTAATTTCTGGTTTTCTGGCGCTTCGTTTTGCTAAGTTCACGCTTCGAAAGAGCTATTGCAGATAACATTCTCTGCTTTTTAAAATGCCGTTTATCTTTGACCTCCCACAACTGTAAAGCGTTGCTGATTTTCGTGCAGCTGCAACTTTTTACCATCCTGGATAACTTTTTCTCCTTTAAACTTGAAAATTTTTCGTGAAGAACTCATCGTGATTACAAACTGACGTTCAAATGACGAAGTTATGCATACGGCATTGTTCAATAGTAACGACACATAAAGACCCTAAACTGTCATACACCAATTTCTAGTGGACAGTGCTTGTTTGCACAGAAGAAACATTGGGATGGTCGATCATAAATAGCGACATCGTATTCACAGAAAAGGGTGTACCTATAAAATTACAAAATTACATGTGTTTTAATGGAGTACCTTGAAAGAAAGTACCGTTAAGTAAATTTTACTTTACATTGTTGACAACGTGGGTTCCAGACATATTTGAAAAAATTGAAAATTTGAATAAAAAATTCTTTTCGCAATGTCTACCAGGTGGCCGTTGTTCGGAGGTTAGCACTAACGTTAATCCTATGGAACGTATTCTGTTCCATTGATATGTGGCCGATCTTCGGAGGTTACCATTGTTTAGAGGTGACCGTTAAAGGAGGTTTTAGTGTGTGTTAAATATAAGTATAACTCAGTTCTTTTATTTCGCACCTTGTGAATTGAAGTGTTTCTTTATTCCAAACTTTCTCTGGCATCAATTGAACTTTGAACCTTCCCGGACCATTTGCGTGTGCCTTTTTTTAGCTAATGGCTTGAACTCCTCCCCTCCCGCCATTACTTTTTCCCCTTCCAAGCCGTGCTAGTCTGGTTTTATTTCCTATGATGTAGAACAGTGCGGCTGCACTTAACTATGCCGTTTCAGACTGCGCTCTCCAAAGCTGCTGTGATGTTTCGTTCCCCCGTTTTTGGTGCCCGCTGCGGATGTTGAAGTGTATACCAATGGTGTGTCATGAACGCTTGGTCGGAGACGTTAATATGGGTAAGGACGGTAGTGAAAACCACCGTAGTGCTCGAGCGGTGAATAGTAAAATACCCCTGCCACAGGTATGAACACACTTCGGAGTATTGGCGTACACAGGGAGTTGTTGATGGGGGTTGTAACCCCCCATTGCAATGAAATTTTGTATATTTAACATAGGAATATATGAGTTATAGCTCTGTAACCCCCTTATGAACTGCGTACGCCTATGCTTTGGAGGTTCTTTGTATATATTCTTATGGCACACTGCATGTAAAGAATTGTTTGCAATTAATAGACCAGTTTATAGTTAATTATTCGCCAAAAATGTAAATTTTGGAGCTCTCAAATTGCTGCTCATCACCTTATGGCATCATAGTTCTGTTGTTTTTTTGTTTTTTTTCCTAACTGCTTTTGAGAGAGTACATCCTTCTCGCAATAAAAAGTCATTCATTTGATATTGAATTTAACATCTTGGTTTCTCGTGGCAATTTATTTTAATTAACATTCATTTTTTATTTTTTTTTTCCAGAGAAAAATTTCCTGAAATGTGTTTATCGCATGTTGAAATTTATTTATTCATTAAACGATTTTTTTAAGCACGCCATTTGTTATCTGGCGTTGTTCTAAAATGGATCGTGCACATATTTTGTTCTAATTAGAAATAAATTATCCGCGGTCATAGGATGAAATACGGATGGAGTTCGATTATGAGGCTTTACCGATCCATCAATTTATTTTTAAAAGCACCAACAAAATGCAACCATAAAATTATAACGAAAAAAGTACTGAATATTTGTAGAAAAATATTTTTGTTTGGTCGCCAATTTCGAATTACTCTGTCCGATTTGGCGGGGCAACTGCTTTTATGCTGTCAAGGGATTCTTTTTCATTACCCGTATTATAAATTTTCTCTGAGGGTTGTAAAAATAAAAACTTTACAAAAGGTGTGGAACGGAATCTTTCAACGAATGGCTGGCGTAAAGTGCCGAATGATTTTAATGACATATTTGATTTCTTCGTGAAAATTTAAGGTAAAAAAAATTAAAGGAATTAGCTAACATTACCCTTGGGGGATTTTTTTTTTTTTTTTGCAGCGGTTACTTTGAATTTTATTTGTTTTTAGAATATGTATGTCTCACTATTTTTTTTTTTTTTTCTGCCCCGCTTTATCGGGGAAAATCGCATAAAATGCATGCATGCTCCCAAAAGCCCATCAAATCGATCTAATCTGAAAAACGCCTCAAATATGTACAAAAACTACTAGTAATAGTAAGGGGTCGACGCTGCAAAAGGTCGTGTAAAATCAGCTTAATCGCTGAACAGCGTAAAAATGCTGACGAAAACTTGTGGTAACCAACATTTTTCACACACAAGTAGATGTGGGGATCCATGGATATTTAACGAAGCCAGAGTGAGTTTGGGCAACGTTTTCGATCTTTCCGGCTGCAAATCTGTATCGCAAACAGGCTACAGTTTTTAGTTTATACTGTTTTGACACATTTATTGGCGCACGCGCGCTGGCGAATTGTTAAAAGAGAAAATTTTCTGCCCAAAACGACGCCACTAAGTATGTAAAAACTAAAAATTTTATTGTACTGCACTGCATTGGGAAAAACTAGATGTATTGTACTGTCATGCTTACAAAGCTTATACCCACATGCTAATAATGACACTAGTCTACAAAATTTTTTTTTTCATACTAAATGAATCAGACGGAATGATTCTTATGGTATTTCCCCCCTGATTTCAAACATGTTTTTGAAATTTATATGCGACGCAAGCTTTTTGAGTAACATGTTTAAAAAAATAATACGTGTAGGAATTTTCCCATGATATACAATAAATGATGCATGTAGAGTTACTTTACCTAAAATGCACTACTTGTTGATTTTCTGCTAATGTTGATGCAAATGGGTTTTTAAAGGGTGAAGCGTCCTGCTTTGAAAAAAAAAAAAATCCCGCTATTTTTCAAATGTGAAACAAATTTACAATGAATGTTTTGGATTGCGGACCTTAGGAGCAATCTAATCGCTAAGTCGAAATATATGACCGTTTACTATAAAAATATGCAAGAGCAAGTGTAATTTACAATTGTACGATATGTTGAAAGTTTCAGCTTGTCTACTTTTCTAAAATGCTTAACAATCAAAATTTTGACCGTCAATTTTTTTTTTTAAACCTTAATTTGAATTGGGGGGATTTCATTGCCGTCGCGTTTTTCGTGTTGTAAGTATTAGGAATTTAAAACGTCTTTTGAGTAGCTGAATCTAATGTGGAATCGCATTAATCAATAGAAACTCAATTCTGTTGTACTCTTTCCTTCTCTTTAACGGCGGCCTAGGATGATGGCCGGGAAAAGAGCCGAAAAGAAAATGGTGGCTCCGGTCGTTATCTGCCTAGAGTGCAGCTTTCTCGGCATCATGTAATCGAACAGGCCAATTAAGGAGTTTGGTAGCTAAGTACTCAATCAACCCGTCGTCGATGCCCAAGCACCAAGAGATATCTAAGAACTCGAGCTCTTGGAATTTGGAAAGTTCAGCTGTTAATAGGTTGCGATATCACGGAGTTGGGACGCCATATTTTCTTCCACTCTCCGGGGAACAAAAGCTAAATAATTTGAATTAAAATCTAAAGTTCTCTGAGAAGCGTTTATTCCTAATATTTGACAAAAGCAACTTACCTTTATTATCTCTTAATAGCACTTGGGATACTTTTGCAGTTATAAGATGCATACGAAGGCATAATTTAGCTGAACGTCATCGATGTATATTTCAAAATAGCATAGTCATCCCTTATTAAAAATGCCCACGTGCGTCAAAGGCTATTCTTATAAGCAGACATCCGCTCTTATAAGTGTAAAATCCCCGAATGAAAGTGTTGATATAAAAATCTACATGCTAAGTTGAGTTGAGGAAAAATATGGAGAGAGAGGAGGGTAACCATTATGAACAAAGAAAATGTAAACACTTGCTCCTCAATCCAATGCAGTATCTGTAGTTTCGTTTTGCAAGCGTCGAAATGAAGCAAAAAAATGAATATCAATATTATCACAAGAAGTCAATTTAGAAAAGAGATAATTGTACGTTCAGCACTTAGTTGTTAAGGATTGTTTACATATGTTTTCGCAAAGATTTTTTTTTTTTTAAATTTGGATATCTATGTACTTTTCAATTATTTTTTTTTAAAAAAGGTCCATTGTTACTTTTTTATTTTTATTTTATTTTAGGAACTCATGAAATTTTTTTCCCACCTCATAAAATTTATTTATAATTTTCAAAGGACACATAGAGAATTTTTTAGCATTTGCTTCGGAATATGAGACAGAAAACTGTCTCATATCCCAATGAATACATTATCTTGACACAAGTTATAAAATATCCTCCCATAGCAA
>QLNU02015360.1:236552502-236563030 GCA_006491805.2 Dysdera silvatica
AGGCGAGCATTTCCAACTTCAGCTAATATGATGATTGATTAAAACAATACTAAATTAAAACAATAATTAAATAAAATAATAAGTTAATCTGAACGCTACTGAAACTTAAAGTATATTTTGAAAATGTGAATATAGGAGTAAAATGAAATTAGAGTTAAGAAAATTCGTTCATTATATCCATAATATTCCACATATAACTTAAATCAAACTAACTGAAATCGTTTGCTCGTTATAGCCCTGAACTCGTTATGTCAGTGCTCATTATAACTGAGTTCTACTGTACATAATATAGATAATAAAAATAATACATTAACTGAATTTAAACTTTAATTTAAATATTAAAAGAATAGTGATAACAAAATACGAGGCATGTTAAGATTTTTACACTGGTAAAAAGAAAATGAAATGTTATATACTTCTAGGTTTTTTAGCAGCAACTTCAACATCGAGTTCGTCCCAAACGGAAAATTGATTTCCTTCACTAATTATTTTCGATGGAGATTCTATTTGAACATCTGATGATTGATTGACATCTTCGGTAATTAAGTCCACTAATGCTCCAATGCAGGTTTTTTTCAAATTTTCCCTTGTATCTGAATTTTTTAAAGGAAGTAATTTAAATCTTGGGTCTAATAGCGTTGAGAGACCAAGACTAATATTATATTCCACATTTTTCAGTCTTTTTAAAATGCCCATAAGTAATTTATTTAATATATTACGAACTTCAGGGTGAAGTTTTTTTTCAAGAAGCTTAACACAAACTTTTTTTAGGCCCATTGTTATATTATAATACTACTTGTAGCGTATTTCTCCCCACTAATATCACGAGTAACTTCTTCGAACGGCTGTAGTATTGCACAGAGATCTCTACAGATATCCCACTCGCCTTCCGTTAAAACAGGGATGTCTTTATTAATTATTACCACTGTTGTCTTTATCGAATTTTTTAGTTCGATAAATCTTTGCAGCATGTAAAACATTGAATTCCACCAAGTTGGAACTTCCTATATTAGCTTTTTTGGTACTTGTATTCCCGAATTTTTCTGGGCTAGAAGAAATTTTTCGCTCCCCATGGCACTTCTTTTAAAGTATTCCACGACTGTCTTTATTTTAGTCAATAAATCATTAGAATCGTCTAAGGCATGCTGAACAATGAGGTTCAATGTGTGAGCATAGCAACCAAAAGGATTCCACTTTAATTCTTTCGTTACGGCACTTACCATATTTGAAGCATTGTCTGTGACCCACAGCAAGTGTTTTGTCTGTTAAATTAAACTTATTTACTATACGCCTCATTTCACTGGCTAAAAATGCTGAAGTATTGGAAGTATTGACTACTGTACATTCTAAAAGCATGGACCTCATTTGAAAATTCTGATTAACAAAGTGAACAGTGAAAGCAATGTAGCTATCAATACTCCTTGATGTCCAAGAATTGGTGGTCAAGCAAATGCTAGCAGCAGCATTTAGCTGTTCACGGACAATCATCATGCACTGCTTATATTGAGCTGGAATAAGTGAATTTGCAATTACTTTCTTATTGGGTAATTGGTAGGAAGGGTTAAGTCCTTTAATAAGAGTGGAAAATCCTCGATCCTCCACTATTGAAAACGGTTGATAGTCTACCGTAAATAACACTAACAATAATTTATCAATATTCTTTTGTTGATTTTCTCCCATTCTTTTATTTAGTGGCAAAAAAGAAGTTAATGTTTGCTGCGTCGGTCTCCGCTTGTTCGAACTTACTTCCGTTGTAAAAATTTGTTCAGAAGGTCTGTTGATGTCAGTCTCATTCTGAGATATGATAGAACTTGATGATGAGAGCACCACACATTCTTGGGAGGGGGAGGATGTGGATGATGAATGTGTGGATAAATCTATGCTTGGATGCTTCCTTGTAATATGTTTTTTTAAGTTCGTTATGGAAGATTTGTAACTCAATTTTTGTGCACACAAATCGCACGCAGCACTTTTTTCCTCCTTGTCATTTATTGTAAAAAAGGGACCACAAGTAACTGGAAGCTTTTCGATTAATTATGCTTAAAAATTGCAACTAAATGCGACTTCTCGTAATATCAGACGTGACACAGGGAATCAGCACCTGAGCCCTGACGTCAACTTGACTGACTATGCCGGATGTTATGGTAACAGTAGGAAGCAACACTCTAAAAACTCAACCCCACGGCTCACAAGAGACTTTTCTGTGTTGACCATATTTGGCAATTGTGTTATCCCTGCGGAGGGTAATAATACCTTAACACCTTTACATACGGAGAAAGAGAGCGTTGTTTCCTGTCCTCATTCGTCTAGCGGTCCAAGACACTCCGGGCTAAACGGAGGGACCCTGGTTCGAATCCAGGATGGGGAAAGCGTCTCTTTTTCTCCAAAATTACATAAGCTCTAGTTTGAGCTGTAATTAATACGTGGGTGGCAAAAATTATTGTATAATAAATTCCCCCACGAAAACTCACAAAAATCTCGCCCCGGAGGCTTTCTTGTGTTGACCATATTTGGCAATTGTGTTATCCCTGCGGAGGGTAATAATACCTTAACAGCAGGGAAGGTATGCATGTGTAACGAATAGAGAAACACAAACACGTATTTCAAAGCAAACATACTTAACATTAACCACTGTGCTCCTCTTGAAACTTCATCTGTTTTTGGTTTGTTTTTTTTTGAATTTCTTCGGTGTTCTGCCATACCGTCTCTTTTCAGCATACAACGATAGTTGGCCATCACATGTACAGTCCGCTTACATAGTTATCTCTTTTCCATCACTTTAATATCCTTGTAGAAGCGCTCTTCAAGTTATTCCATAAAATCACCAAGATTGTCAAGAAAGTAATTTAGATGAGCATGAAGAAAATGAACTCCGAACCTGACCTTGCAACCTAGCTGTTTGTAGGATTCCAACACCTCATCTACTAAAGTGGTGTATTTTTCTGCCTTCGTGTATCCCAAAAAGTTGTGCACAAAATTCCTGAATTCAGTCCATGTTCGTAATTTGCTTACTCATAGTTTTTTCGAAATATGGTGTCCGCCATTAATTTCGTATTTGTGGGCCTATAAAATTGCTAGCTTTTCTAGATTTTTTTCTGACGTAATTGATGGAAACTTAAAAGAAAGGTATTGAAAGCATTTACTGCCCGTACTTAAAGCTGCCATGAATGGCTTTATTAAACCTAGTTTAATGTGTAACGTTGGCAAAAGCATTTTCGAAGGATTAGCCAATGGAATTGAAACAATGTTTTTTCGCCATATATGAAGGTACTTTTGACTGGCCACTACTTCTGAACTCGATGTTTCTTCCTTGCTCTGGAGTCCCATTCACACAAAAAGCATGGAAATTTCATGTAGCCTGCTTGTTGGCCGAGCAATATTTCGATCACCTTAAAATCCCCGCACAAAGCCATTCATGATGCTTGTACCACTGCACATGCTCCAGCAGAAATTTAAGGTTGTCGTATGTCTCTCTCAAAATTTCACTTTTTTCTTTCTTTCAGAGCAGCTATAATTTTTATTCTTAAACTGTTTGTTTTTTTCATCGAAAATCACAGTTTGAGAGAGATTTACTTAAGGATGTTTTTAGAATTTTACTTTCATAAATAATTTCTACATAAGTGGATTAATGCATATATCTGGACATAGGGAAAAAAGATGAATGCCATTTACTATATTAAATGAAATTAGATTTCCGTTTGCTTCATCACGGCACTACATCTTGCATTGGGTCACTTATTTTGTTCATTGTAGGTCGGATTCGTTTGGGTTGACCATTGTTTCAGATTGAGATTCAGCTCTTATGGGTTAGATTTGGGTTGATCCAAGTTTTTCAAAAAGTCTACAATATTATGTATAATTTAAAACTGCACACTAATCCAGGAAATGTTGCTAATAGAATTTCTCTATTTTTTTCTCTTCAAATTTGGTGCATAAAGTCAAATTTTTCCAGCTTTTCTTTTCTTTTTTTTTTTGCTCGCTATCATGCCTGGGTAGGACTCATTTCCACATTATTCTGCGATTATTTGTGTACATCTATTCATTACACATGCATTCCATGACGCTAAAGAACATTTGCATGGGTTACAAACTTTTTGGTGTATCAATGTCATTAAAAAAGTTACGTTATTTTTTTTACATTTTCACATTTTCGTGATTTGTGAAAAAACCTGACGTGTTACGGATATTTTTCACGGACATTTTCGTAATCTGCAGAGAAAGTAAGTTCTGACACACTTTTTTATTTCAGAACAACAGAAAAAAAGTGAAAAAATGCAGATTAGTGTTTGTTATTAAATGTATAATTTTTAAACCGGGTTGTACTTTTGATACTGCACTTTTGTTCTTTACACAAGTATTACATTATATCAGTAAATATTAAATGCTGGAAATGAAATTGATGAATCCATGGTGTAAAATATAATTCTGTCTTTATTATATTCTAGTAAATATTATAAGCATTTCAGTGGTAAGAAATGATTAAACCATCATGTTGAGCTCAGATTGAAATCGTTTGCAAACATTGTGTTTTTTTTCCCCCCAAGTACCAGAACCATTTCACCTTAAATTCTTTAAGAAATCGTGATTAAAAAAACAAACAAACAAACAAACTTGTACCTTAAATTGAAATTGTAATTTAAAGATTGAATTGTTGTTCTTTATGATGAAAATAAAATTTTATTTTTTATATCTAGCAGATGTAAAATACTATTTCAGAATTATATTACCAATAAAGATTTTTATTTGTCATGTATTATTATTTGACATTGAACATGTGTTTAATATATTTATTTTCATGTTTATTTATTTTAAGTGTGGCCATCAGCCTCATGTTAGAGTATGGGATGTTCATGAGAAAAACCAAGTTGCTGAATTTCAAGGGCATAAATATGGAATAAACTGTGTTGTAAGTCTATGATAGAACAATATGTTATATTTATAATCGTACAACGATTATAAAGTTCCTTATTAAGTTCTTTATTAAGTTCCTTAAACTTTTCTTCAGCCTCAACTTACATAAATACCATGTAATTTTATAAAAATTACTTAATGGGGCTAATATAATGTTCACATTAATAAATTTTAATACATTTAAACTTTTATGTAAAGCTTCATTATGCAGAAAATAACATACTTTATAAATTTGAATTAAAAACAGATACATAAAAATAATTTAAAATGCTAAAGTAGGACCTTGATTTTACATCACATTTCGCAAACTCTTTCGCAGTTTTGTAAAATGTACACGCCACCCCATAGCTCATTATCGTCATCATCAAGTGCTTTCTCTGATTCAGAGGTTGGCGGCCATATGGACCATATTTTCCCACCTCTACTTGCATGGATAGTATTTTCTGTGCCTAGTCTAGTTCAAACCTTTAAGTCATCCATCCATCCTCTTCTTTTTTGCCTTTAAGTCTCTTCCCCATGATGTTCCCTCAGTGCCAATTGGGTTAGCTTGTATTTTTCACCCCTCATTATTTGTCTGTAATATGCTAACTTTATTCTCGGAATTGAAGTCGCAATATATATATTTTTTTAATCTGTTCAGGACTTCCTTGTTGGAGATCTTATCAGTTCATTTTATCTCCAACGGTCTTCTAAGGGTCTACATTTCTTAAGCTTCAATTTTATTCCTGCCGTCCTTTTTTGATGTCCAGGACTCATAATCATAAAACAGAATAGGCCAGATGTAACATTTTAGAATTGAGATTCTGAGTTGCAAATTTAATTTTCTCTCAGGCAGAACTTTTTGCATTTCATTGAATTTTGTTTTTGCCAGGCCAATTCGGCACTTAATTTCTTTCGTTTGATCATTGTTGCGGCAAAAATGTTTTCTCAAATAGCAAAAAGAATTTACTTGTCCTATGGTTTTATTTTTGTAATGGACAGTGATGTTGAATTTTTTCTTTCTGAGGCACATAGTTTTTGTTTTCTTCACATTAATGGTAAGTCCCATTTCATCACATTTTGTATCAGTTTCATTTATGAGTGCCTTTAGATCTTTATTTGAGGTAGCTATTATTATCATATCATCAGTATATTTCAGGTTATTTATATTCTGGTTTATTTAATTCCATTTATCTTTAAACCTTCTTTCCTTTCTATACTATATGTATGGTCTCGCCTTGCTTGGCGCAGAATGACTAGTGTTGTCCTTGCGCCATAAAAATGCAACCAACCAATCAATCTTTTCTTTCTTCCATGATTTCTTGAATTATTTCTTCTGCATAAAGATTATAGAGAATAGGAGAAAGAATGTATCCCTATCTGACTCATCACTTTATTTCCACCTAATTTGTTTGATCATTGCCAATTTAGATTTTTGTTTTTGTTTGGTTCCAATAGGCTGCTTTAATAATATGGACATCTTTGGCATCCAGATCTATCTTGAAGAATATTTCTATCAGCTTCTTTGAATTTAACTGTGTTAGTCATGTTTTTTATTGCTAATCGCAGCGTGTTACGTTTTATCCTATCAAAAGCTTTCCTGTAATCCGCAAAGCGTAGAAAGAGAGGGATATTCATTTGCCTTTTCTGCAAATTGCTTAGGCAGAGCTTTACAGAGGAATGGGTTTATTAGCCATTGTTTCAAGACATCTTGACTACCAGACCTCACTCCATGTGACTTCCACTAATGTTTTTTAAAGAATCAGGTGAATTGGGAAGAAGATCAAATTGTGTCAGGTCTGAAAGATAGGAGTAGACATCATGCTAGATATTCCAGTTGGCATGTTACGTTCTGTAGTAGAAGATGCTATTCTTTGGATGAAGACTGTAGATAACAATGGAGGACACATTGAACAGTTGTAGCACTGTTCCATTGATTTGTATTGTCATTTGGTATGCACACTCTCTATATCATGGGGAAGAAATTTTGGAAATAAAGTAGTAGTTCAAATACTCCCTAATTCATGGAAATTATGATATGTAATAATACTTAGTATTAACTAAATACTTGTGTTTTGGGAAGTCATTGGTATGAAAAATTTGATCAATGGATTTAATTGCCTATATTGTAATTCTAAGTATTCATTTCTCTTTTCATAATGATATCAAAATACCTTTTGGAGAATAGTATATTTGATAATACTGAAATTTGAAATACTCCTCTACTGTCCTGTTCAGTGAATTTTTATGCAACAACTTTTGTTTTCTATACTTGTACAGAAAAGAGTTGAGTAAAAATGCTTCTTTTAAAATTTGAATTTTCAGTAATTTTTATTTTACCTTTTCTGTTTTATTTCAGGCTTTTTCACCAAATCTTAAATATGTAGTATCAGTAGGATCTCAGCATGACATGATTGTTAATGTATGGGATTGGAAAAGCAATGTTAAAGTGGCATCTAATAAAGTTTCTTGTAAGGTAATATTTACAGATTGGATAATATATACGAAATGTGTTTAAATTTTTGAAAGCATCAAAATGGGTTAATTTTATAAGTTACATGCAGAAATTAAAATCACTGATTTTTCATATTAGCCGACGCTATTTTAGCAATAGATAATAAATTACTCATAAAGAAAAGAATAATTATCCGGCGCTGGTGGGACACGAACCCACAGCCTCTTGATTGTCGGTCAAGTGCACTACCATTAATGCATGTAGTTTAATAATGGAGCACTTGACCGGCAATCAAGAGGTTATGGATTCATGTCCCACCAGGCACCGGAAAGTCATTCTTTTCTTCATGCGTAATTTACCATCTATATGCAGAAATGCCTTAACTTCATGAATATTGCCTAATGCTTTCACTTCCAGGACAGTTTCATTTATTCAATAATTTTGTGGGAAATTAACTTGTTCTGTGATATATATTTTTAATTTTTTTTTTATGTTGAAGTCTTACACGTTAAATAGTGTTACTATCTGTAATTATGTAAAATTGTTCAATCTTAAACTAATTAATAAATAATCTTTATATTCAAATTCTATGAAACAGTCTATACAAAAATATGTATTGAAGTGTCCTGCTTTCAATCTTAAAATTAGGAAATTTTTTTATACTCTTTGCTCTCTCTCCCCCTTCCTCCTCCCAAAAACAAAATGTGTTTGGCATCTTCCTTTTTCTAATGAATTCAGGTTTTCTTTTGATTATTCTCAGATTTTTTTAATTTTTCGATGTTTTTTTAATCTTCTGTTCTATTGGGACGGCAATTCCAAATATCTTTCATAATTCAAGGTCAAGTTTATATTAACAAGGCTAATATATATATACATAATATATATATGGTTTTTTTTATTCATGGGGTGATAGTGGTGAGCAATTAGTGGTGGCTAGCCCACTTTTGAATTTTGAATCATGTCCTGCTAACAAATTTTGAAATTCACCTTTTTCTAGAAAATTTTTATTTACAATCACTCGTTTCCTTCTAACATGTGCATGTTTTTTGCTTTTTAAATGTGTGTGTGTGTAAAAGTTCTGACATGATATCTGATTTGCTGTGGCAGAATGTAGATCAACACTAAACAATAAGTTAGATTAAGTGAAAACTAGTTTATAAAATTTATTTTCATAGCGTATTAAACTAATTTTTTGTTCCAATTTCCTCCCAAAACATTTAGGTGATACTATCTAATCTACTTTTTATGAATTATCCAGTTATCTAAATAGCCATTGTTTCAAAACATTATGCTTATTTTCTATAATTCGTCTCTTAAATTAGCATTGCTATAGTGGGTAAAGACTTTGTGGCTTAGTAACCTTATGGTAGAAGTTTTGTGATGGATGATATGAGCAAAATTCAAAGGTCTCTACGTAATATATTCTGAATACAAATACCATATAGTCTCATTAATCCAAATTAATTGGGACTGAGATCTCTTCGATTAAGTGAAACATTTACTGCAGAATTTACTGTAAGCTATATTTGTTTGATATGTGTGTGTGTTTTGGTGGGCACATGTAACAGACGACGGGCAGGCCTGTTCAGATTAAGTGAAACCTTTACTTCAGAATTTACTGTAAGCTACAATTGTTTAATATGTATATATGTGTGTGTGTGTTTTGGTATGCACATGTAACAGGCAATGGATGGGTGACAAAAAATCCCCCCCTCCCATCCTTTGTAGGGAAATTTCAGCTAGTTGGCAACACACACTGCGCTGGTTGTTTACATCTTGTCAATCATCTTCCATTGCAGCTGAGTGAAAAAAAAAATCAGATTAACTGGATTTTCGGATTAGTGTGGTTCGGATTAATGAGACTACTGTATGTGTTAAAATGCAAAATAAAAGGTATGAAACTTTGTGAGTCAATATATTCTGAATAAAAAGCTTTGTTAAATTGGTAAAAATGAAAATGGAAAGAGTTACATGAAACTTTTGTACTAACAGATTAAACTATTATATAAACAGATATATATTATGCTATTTTTTTAGATAATTTTATTTATAATGAAAGTTAAGTCTTTTTTAATTACACACTTTTTTATTAACTACAGGGTTCATACAGGGTCTAGAAAACCGGGAAAAGCCTTAAATTTTAAAAAATCCTTCCAAGGCCTTGAATATCCGGGAAAAATACCAGGTTTTTTACAAGGGCTGGGAAAATCCTTGAACTATTTTTTATTTCCCGAGTAGGCTATTTTTAGTCACGTTCAAAGGTCACTGCATTTGGATTATCGAATCGTGTGCATCTGTTGTTATAGTAGTGGCGTAACAACGGCTAAATAAAACTTTTTCATGCTATTAGCAATTTTATTTATTTTTGTTTTATTGCACAATTAACAGTAACAACCGGCTGAATAAACTAGTTATGCCACTTCTCCCTCTTTTTCTTTCACGTATTCTTCATTCAGCGACCATCTTGTGTCAATACTGCATGTGCGTCATGCGCTTATTGATAGTAATGATCTCTGAGCTTTCTCACGTCCTCTCATTCTTCCTTTCAAGTGATATTTGGTAGCATAGTTTTTTAAGCCCTCTTAATTTAAACTGAAACATGGGTAAATGCATCTTCCAAGAAATATGGTTGAAGAATCCACATTATTGTAAATGGAAGAAGGGATGGAACAACTGCGCCAAAATGACATTGTTATGCATATCTGTGCCAAACTTAACGATTTCTGTAAAATTCCACTAGACTGCGCCAAAACATTGAATTTTCCAGTGCACTGAAATATTGAATTTTCCAGTGCGCCAAAATATTAAATTTATTGTAGTGCCGAAATTCAGTTTCATGTTTATCAAAATTACGTTTTGTCATTGTATTTTGTAGTGCCAAATTTTCCTTCCCGTGAAATCTTGGCACTAAAATGTCCCCAAAATTGCTACATTTCCAGTTTTCTTGGCATTTAAAGTAACTTGCTATCTGTGTGACTGAACAAAGTATCGCCATAGAGCATGCCCCTTCCCTGGGCTTTTGTGTTTTATTATAGTCCACCCACTCCATTTACTAATAACAAAGAAAATGCATCCCCCACCGGAAAATTCCTGGGGAGCCCTGTTGTCATACATGGTAGGTAAAGGCAAAGAATATAAAGGGAATAAAGTGGTGAGCTTCCCTAGTGTTAATGTAAAACTAAC
>QLNU02015360.1:236572846-236601898 GCA_006491805.2 Dysdera silvatica
GCCGGCATCCGTGCTTTCCTCTGCTATTCTCAAAGATGTGCAAAAAAAGGATTTATCGCTTCCAGACGTTATTATTGACAGAAACAAAGTTCGAAGAGAGTGTATGAAAGCTCGTGTGGCTCTGAAAATTGAAGAACAGCTTGTTACATCGCAGCTGATGTCATATTTCGATGGTTGAAAAGATAAAACCATCACTATGCAGACTGATTCACGTGGAAAATATCATCGGAATGTTGTATTACAAGAACGAAAATATATTATCGAAGAACCTGGGTCACATTACATAGCATGTGTCTCACCTTCTAGTACAGCATTATCCATTAAAAAGGCTAAATGGGATTTTATATTAAAAAAACAAAATGAGTACAAACAAATCGATAGCCATTGGATGCGATGGAACGGTAACGGACACTGGAAGGAAAGGAGGAGTAATTAGACTTTTAGAATTAGTGCTAAAGATACCTCTCTTTTGGTTGATTTGTCAACTGCCTTGTAATCAGTTACCGTTAAGACATTTGATGACACATTTAGGTGGTCCAACGACTGGTTCCCGAGAATATGCAGGTGATATTGGTTCTGTTGGATAAATACCCTGTCCATTTACCATATGTGCGAAGCGCGATGCTAGCGCCGGTGTTCTCCCTTGGTGAGACGCTATCGAACCACGTAGTCTTTGGCGAGATGTTAATCTGTAAATACGCAAGCCAACGTGCTGAGCGACGTCAATTATTTTAGTGTCATTTCTAATAAAGTTAGAACTGCTGATCATCTTGGTTATAACTCTTCTAATATCATTCACAACAATGGTTATGAAACCAGACATGCTTCACAACTGCGCCATTAAAATTGTGCCGTGAAGTAAGCATCCATTCGACGCCATTTTGAAAGTGTTTTCAAAGCTGGGATTTCTTGAACTGAAATTAAGCTGAACCGAATTTAAACTAACGACAATGGCCCTGACTGCGATTGATAAGCTGGACAAAGACAGTTACGAAACCTGGAAATCGCAAATTTAAGCCGCCCTAATAAAAAACAATGTCTGGGATCATGTGACTGGTAACGTTCCGAAACCAACGGACGACGATCAAAAAATTTCAAATTGGATTAAAACCGACCAAAAAGCACGAGCTGAGATAATTTTAGCGGTTTCGCCAAGCGAACTTTTACAAATAAAAAAACTGTGAAACTTCAAATGAAATTTGGGAAGCGTTTAAATCAATTTACCAATCCAAAGATCCAGCAAAGAAAGCGACGTTGTTAAAACAACTGCTATTTCGCAAGATGAGTGAAGGCGATGATATGTCCGAACATTTAAAAAGATTTTTTGAAATTGTGGATAAACTCAAGGAAATAGAAATTGACATTTCAGAAGACCTTCTAGCTATTCTAATGTTATATAGTATTCCTGAGAGTCATGATAATTTTCGATGCGCAATTGAATCTCGAGATGAAACCAGAAACTTTAAAAATAAAGATACTGGAAGAATGCAGTGCAAGAAAGGAAAAGAACATTGGTACACAGAACGCTTACCTAACGTCTAAAAAGGTGATTCATCAATCAAAAAAGTTTCGATGACTGGAATACTTCTAGAAACCGAGGTAAGACTTATCTGAACGTAAAGTGTAAATACTGTTCAAAGAAAGCTCAGCAAGCGGCGGAATGACAAGAAATTCGCATGATTAAAAATATAAACAATCTAAACGGGATTATCGTGCAACGTCAATGTCGACTAGTTTTGAGAATGAAAGCATATCAAATGCTGTTGCCATAAATACTGCTAATAATGACAAATTATGGTGTCGAGAGAGCGGAGCCACATCGTATATGTTCAACGACGCAAGTTTGTTTTGCGAAATAAATGGACAAGCAAACTCTCATATAAAGCTAGCGAGTGACCAAACAGCGTAAATAATAGGAAAGGGAACAGTAATAATTCAAGTGCCAATTAACAGAAGTTTAAAAACCATTAAATTAGAAACCGTGTTATGTGTTCCAGAATTACAGAACAATTTGATATCCATATCGAAAGCTACGGGTAAAAATCGTTCCGTTATATTCACTAAACGTGAGGCATAGGTAATCGAGCCTGGCGGGGAAATCATCATGCATGTTGAAAGAAAAAAAGATTTGTATTTCATAAATCCAAGTGTCGATTCTGCTGCGATTGTAACAGAACTAAAAAAATGGCATCAAAGGTGTGGTCACTTAAACGAGAGTGATTTAAAGATTCTGAAAACCGAAGAAATGGTTCGCGGTTTCAATTTCAATAAAGCTGATTCCATAAAGGACTTCAAAATTTGCATTCAACTTAAGCAAACCATTGAACCTTTTCCAAAGGGATCGAAGTTCCAAAGTCAACAATTATTGGATCTCGTTCATTCAGATGTCTGTGGACCAATGACAATTCCATCCATTGGTGGTTCATGATTTTTGTTAGTTTTATCGATGACAATTCTCGATATGTAGAAATATATTTTTTAAAAACAAAAGACGAGATCAAAAACTGCTTTCGAAAATTCAAAGCCTTTTTTGAGAACCGAGCTGGGCAGAAAATGAAGACCTTGCGAACTGATAATGGTTTAGAATATTGTGGAGAAGAATTTGAACTCTTTCTCGAGAATCAGGGAATTCGAAGAGAAAAATCACCTGTTTTAATTCCTCAACAAAATGGCGTTAGTGAACGCATGAACTGTACGATCGTCAGCATGGCCAGGTGTATGTTGATACAGGCTCGATTTCCAACAACTTTCTGGGCTGAAGCAGTCAAATGCGCCACGTTTTTACAAAATTTCGCGAAGTTTGGAAGAAAATGCAACACCCTTCGAGCTTCTTTTTGTTATCAAGCCAAGTGTTTCGTATTTAAAAGTTTTCGGGAAAAAAGCTTACGTTCTGAACAAAAGATCTAAAGGCAAGTTTCAGCCTAGATCACAGGAATGCATATTTATAGGTTATTCATCAGGATCGAAAGCATATCGGTTGTAAGACAAAAACTCTCGAAAAGCAATTAATTTTTAAACTACATTGCTACAGATGAACTACACATA
Organism: Dysdera silvatica; assembly: GCA_006491805.2. Lineage (NCBI taxonomy): Eukaryota > Metazoa > Arthropoda > Arachnida > Araneae > Dysderidae > Dysdera > Dysdera silvatica. The sequence goes on from QLNU02015360.1 coordinate 236,575,892, forward strand.
GTACAACCCCAGAAATCCAAATAATAAAATTGCACTCTTTAGTTTTTAATCAACTAAACTCTCCAAAATATAAGCCAATGATACGCTATCCATGGATAAAATGTAATTACGTTAACTCTCATGAAAACTTAACTTTTGGAAACGTTATAGAAGTTTCATTCATTTTTACACAGGACACATGTTCTGCTACGGACTGTCGGAGTATGGCATTTATAATATGCACACTGCAATGCAGTTTTATGCTTTACTTCATTTTATATCAATTATCACTTTCATAATTTTTATAAATATGATGCACTTTCACTTTGCATTAATTATATATTTCATTATTTTCGTAATGCTTTACATTAGTTAAACACCGTTTCAGCGAAACTGACTCCGTAAGTTATGGTTTTTGCAAAATTGTATATTTTGTGTATTTCACATATTTCTTTCATCGCTTTTGCATCATATCGCACCCTCATAAACACATTTACTATTTCCTTTTAATGTAAGTAACACTCATATTATTCATACTGTACATATATATATAATTTTTTTTACACTAGTTGTCATGATACTGTTTATAAATATTAATTTTTCATGTACGCTGTCAGTTTGTTCACGTATATTTCTAGTTTTATTTTTGATATTTCCCTGATGTACGGAAGCTGAAATGCAGGAGTAAAATTCCATAATTTACAAATTTTCAAACAGCTGTAAATAATTTATGAATATCCAAAAAATAATAACGGATGTTTGTTATGCATCGACAGATCTTCTGTTGCGCTCAGTAACTACTGGGTTTGACTTTCATGTGGGGCGGTTTCCTTGTAAGAAGGTTCCTAAACGAATTGTATTCCAAATGTGAAAAATCACTAACGGTAATTCCAAGTGACAATCAATCCACCCAAAAACTTGTAAGATACCAAGTTTTTCATAACCGAACCAAACATTTTGACATTCGGTATCATTTTGTGCACGAAACATTTGAATGTGGCGAGATTGACATTAAATATTTAAATACGTGTGAAATGTCAGCAGACATGTTAACTAAAGGTATTGACTCTATCAAGCATGAAAAATGCTGTGAACTAATTGGTTTAAGGTCCATTTAATATGTATAATCATTCAAATTTAAGAACGTTTATGTTGCAAAGGGGGTTGGTTATCAATGCCTGTCCATTTGCCATATGTGCGAAGTGCATGTGCCATTGAGAGTAGCAGCGCGATGCTAGCGCCGGCGTTCTCTCCTGGCATGACACTAACGAATCACATAGTTTTTGGCGAGATGTTAATCTGTGAATATGTAAGCCAACGTGCTGAGCGAAGTCAATTATTTTACTGTCATTTCTAATAAAGTTAGAACTGCTGAGCTTTTTGGTTATAACTCTGCTAATATTCACAACACACAGTAGTAGTATGTTTGAACTGATGTATTACAGTATTGAAGAATCTAATAGGTAAAAATCAGTGTGATGTAGTTGAACATATGGCTTAGGATAACTTAAAAAAGAGAGGAAAAAACTCAAAACCTATGAAAAGAGAAAATCTTATTGGCTTTGCTAAATTATCCAGTTAGTTTTATTCACTAAAGTTGTCAGTCATAGCATGATCCTCAATGAAGTCATCATAGTTGGCAGACAAAGTTTCGAGAACTGAGCGATCAACATTTAATCACTGTTTATATGTTATTGTTTGTATGCTATTTTCATGAAAAAAGCATTTTGGTGTATTTTCTAAATTCCTTAAGTTTAGGGCAATTTTCATAATCTCTTAAGTAACAAATTATTTCTGCAGGATTACACAGTAATAATGCCGTACACATCTTGCATGACTCAATAGGAACATTTTACTTAGTTGCTTCAACAATTTACATTCCAGCAACATTAATTTAACAATTTGATTAATATGCCAAACACAGATAGCATGTGTTCCACTAGTATCAGCCAAAATGCAGTTTTTTGGTCTAAGTTCCACAAATTTGGAAAATCCAATTTTAAGTTTTGGGTACTTATCTGCGAAGTGCTTAAATGCTTCATTTAGATTACTCAGTATCAGTCTTTTCTGTATGTGTGTCTTCTCTCCATCAACCTTCATTGAGACAAAGTCTTTTTTTCCTGGCATTATCCTACTTATGTGATCACTGCTATAAAATGTTTACACAAGGCTTACTGTTTTCTTGACATACAGTCTTCGCAGCTTTTTTGGTTGGAAGATGCTAGGATTCCTTTTTCTTTGACCAGTTGCTTAGCTTTTTCTTCACCATGTAATAACTGTGGCTCCAAATTCTTTTTCTTTTTAGCACACCAGCTCTTAGGGAAAATAGTTAAAATTTGTGCTTATAAACTTCTGTTCTCAGTGCTCTTGAATTTTTCTTTTAGCTGAGAAATTATCTCCAATTTATCTGAAGTATAAGGTGAATGAATCACTGTCAGGAATAGTCATCACCTTTTGTTTTAAAGCTTTGATTTTTTTTTTAGTTCTTGAGTATTTCATTTCAGCAAGTCTTTTTTTTTTTTTTATTGGTGTTTTCTAAATACTTTGCAAGCTCTCATTTAAATGAGATATTGTTCTTTTTCTTTCATAATCAGAAGTATATGATGTCTGATCACCACATTTAGCAACTATCTTGTGCTTCATAGAATTTCCACATGCCTGCTATAGCAACTGGAGATTTATTCTCACTTTATGAACTTTTTATTAACTGCAGCTTCTTCGGACATTTATCACAAATCATATTTCTCCCTCTCAAAATGGAATTTTTTTTTTTTACTATCCAAGGAAGAACATTCTTTAAATTGTTCTCACATTTGAATGACCTGGTTCACTGAATGGGTTGCAACACACACTGGCTATTCCAATTTTCTTTCAGCTCAGAAACCTCCATCTTTTAAACAATTTCCCTCAAAATCACCAGAAAATAAAGCATACTTTCGAAATGTCAAACTGAGTATCAGTGTTTAGTTTACAAAATCTGAACTATTTTAACTGAGCTCTAAACATTATTTGCTCTTCTCTCCCTAAGGATTTAAGTGCCAAGCCCCTTCCTTCTTGAGATGTGACTAGTGAATAACTTCAATGACTAAATCCGCATGGTCAGCCATCTGTTAACTGAAGGATTGATGTGGATCCAGAGGCTGGCTGGGTCCTTTCAAAGGGTGCATACTTTGGGTTATCGGAGGGTGCAAATCTTTGCCCATTCAGAGGCATAGAACTATCACTCATGAGGGTGCACCTGCCAGTTGGACGGCGGCCCAGTCTGTCCCTGAAAACATGTAGAGTTGCTTTAGTTGAAGTGTTAGTGAGTGGAAATAACAGATAAAGTTAAGCAGAGATTTGCTTTCCCCTGTTCTCCAGAAAATTCTATTGAAATGTCCATCCTACTACATACCCCCCCTCCCCTCGGAGAATGTTCTACTTATGTGAAATGGGTCAATAAATAATATCAGTAAAAAATTTATACAACTCTTTTTAACAAAACATGTTTAGAACTTTGATTGCAGCCAAAAACCCATTTGTCAAAATCTGTAAGTATTTTTTTTTTTTAAGAAATGTGCATGCAAGGCCATTTTTGGTATATAAATGTAATTTCTAATTCGAATATTCGAGTAGTGCATGGCGGTCGCAGAATGGGATTCATGGATATTGTAGTAAATAAATGGAAGAGTAACATATAATTTTCTAAAAAAAATTAAAATAACAATAATGGCAGAAAACAAGTGCATTATATAATTTTTGAATGAAAATGGGTACATGCACAGTATGTTTAAATTAATTATTCGGTATCCCACGGCTGTCCCAGAATGAGATTCGCAGACATTGTAGAAAATAAATGGAAAAATAACATATACATTTTTTTAAAAAATTAAAATACCTTTTTTTTTTGAGATATATAAAGTCAAAGGTGTTGACCTTGAAAATAAAAATTTGAATTATATATTCATGTGGCATATCATAAGAAAGCCCACATTAAATACTTTCTAAAGATACAAATATCAAGTCTTTACATTAATTAGGACGAAAGTTATGAGAAAATTTTTCGTACAAGAAAGGCTAAAATTTGAACTATAAACCCATTTTCAAAGTTATATATTTCAAAAACTAATAGCAATAGGGACTAATTATTGGGCATTTATTCATTTCTCTGCAAGTGGAACAAATGAGCCAAATTTCATAAAAATCTGAAATGGTCTGGTTGTGAGCTTGGGTGATTTGGCGTGGAACGACCCTTAATCTTTTTGTTGTAAATGCTAGGATTCCCCGTTTGATTTTGTTTGCGAAGGTGCTGCCTGTGTTTAAGGTTGGTGACCATGATACTCCCTCCTGCTGTTGTGTTATTTCAATTATTTCTATCTTCCCGAAGCTTTTTGAAAAGTCTTTTATCATTCTAGGTCATTTTTTTTTTAATTCAACCATTTTTTTTTTATCCTTTGCAATTTGGGTTTTTGAATGGTAGGATTAATGAACTTGCCCTTTGTCCTTTACTGGCATCCTCCGTGAATTGCTTGCAAATTGGACATCTTCAGTGGCTGTTTTTTAGATGTTAGCAGGGCCTTTGATATAATTGATCACACTATTATTATCCATAAGATTTGTAATGCTGGAATAAGAGGTCTGTCTTATAGTATTCTTAGTGGCGATCTTTCTGACCGTAGGCAATTTGTGAGTGTTAATGGAGTTGAATCAAGCCCACATGTATCCAACCTGGGTGTTTCACAGGGCTCAGTTCTTTGTTCACTGCCTTTTCTTGTTTATATAAATGACATACAGGGTGGACTTGAACTCTACCGATAAACGAAGAGGTGTAGTAAATGACATCACTGTTATGCCCAAACCGTTTAAATTTTTCCAAAGTATGTTTTCATTACAGAAATATTAAGGGTCGAAATTTGACATCACTTCCGACATTTCATTTTCATTGTAAAAATATGGAAAAAATTGTGTCAGCAACACATAATGACAGTTAATCTATCGTCAGATCATTTTAAGGTGTGAGAGAATGGAACATGCACGGCTACATTAAGGATACAAAATATAGAGCTGTCTAAAAGTGTGCAAACACTTATGTAAATAAAATACTGGATGGTAACTGTACGTCTGTACCTATGATATGGGTGAAGGGAGGCAACTTGTTAAGATAGGTCACCAACATGGCCGACATCTTAAAGGCGATTATCTTGAAGGTGCCCCTTTTGTATCACTCCTACATACTATTTACCCTGTACATAGATATGCATACAGAAGTATTGTCTGTGGGCAAAAATTTATGTTTTTGATGATTACTCTGATACAGGTGTTCCTGAACTCTAATTACAAAATATGATGGGCGATAGTACACTAGCTTCCAAAAGTTAATCATGCGACACTAAATTCAACAAAAATTGAAAAGTAAAGCTTCGATAAACACAAAATTGCAAGTGAAGGTAGAGAATGTCTGTGCATTAAAGAAAACAAGAATTATGTACGAAGATGAAAAAAATACTTGTTTTTTATAACTTATATGATGTCACATTTGGGTCATAAACAAAATGATGTTTAAAGGCAAACAAACCAAACAACACTTATGTTAATATGGTATGTGACCATCCTGGATCTTCACACAAATTTTATTATTTTCCATGCCTTCAATGAGATGATTAACCACCATAGATACCAGCAATAGTCATCCCTCCATAAGGGCAGTTTCCAATTCTCTGAGACCGGTCGGAGTAGGTAAATATGCAGTGACAGCATGCCCAAGGGCATCCCAAAAGTTTTTAATGGGATTGAGGATTGGAACTACTCCAGCCACTCCATATGTGAAATGCCCTGATGTTCCAGGTACTCGTCAACAATGTTGGCTTGATGGGGACAGGCGTTATTGTCCATAAGGAGGAAATTAGAATCAACTGCTGCAGTTTAGTCTCACAATGGGGTCTAGTACTTCATCCCGATACTTAGCAGCCTTCACAGAACCACCTTTAAAGATGTGCAGCTCGGTGTGATAAACCATTGAAATTCCAGCCCACATGATGCCATTTCTGAATGTGTGGTGTTCGACGACGTTCTTGACTTGATTGTGTGTGCCTCATTTTCTTCAGACCGTAACGTACTTATCATTTGATTCCAGGGCAAATCTGGACTTGTCTGTGAACAGGACTTTGCACCGATCTGATAGTCTAATTGACATGTTGGCGATACTATTTTAATCTTGCCCCTCTGGCTTGGATAGTTAGTGGAACACAAACACATGGTATTCAGGCGTACAGTCCTTTCATGTGGAGTTTTTGGCACACAGTACTGGGAGGTATTGTTTTACCAAGTGCTGCTCCAGCCCTGGATGTAACAGTTGTGGAGGTCGCTTGTCGATTCCGCTTGGCTACTATAGCAATATGCCGATCATCAGAGTGGGTGATAACACTTAGACAGTGGAGAACAGGTCTCCGGACAACTGTTTGACTTGTTTAGAATTGTTTACGTAATCGAGAAATTATCGAATGATTAGCGCCAAAGAAAATAATGACATCTTTGACAGATTTGCTTCAATGCATCCGATAGCCTATCAGTGCTCATTATCTGTCATTCGATATCAGCCATAAAAACACATTATTTTCTATCAGCCATAGAAACACAAATATCATAAAAAAATAATCGTACAAAAGTTATAAACACTTTATACCAGCATTTAAATGCACCTCCTCAAATCCTTCAGAATGATATCTTCAACGACTGCCTAATTAGCACATATCTGGAGAGTCAATCGTGATTGGCTGTAATATATGATATTTGCATACTGCCATCTACATCCGCAGCAGTTTTTAGTCACACAAATTTAAATACACTTTCAAAAATTGAAAATTTGCATTGCATGCATAACTTTTGGAAACCAGTATATGTACTCTGTACACGTTAAGACAAGCAATTTTTATGATTTTCACATCTACCATTTAGTCAGAAAAAACAATGCACTAACATTCACAGGTCAATACTATTTTAACAGATAAAGTAATTTACCAATTTGTAAGTGTGTGTAACATGTGAAAATTATCTTGAAGTGTACATACCATCACCCCTCTTATTTTATCACTAGAGTTCAGGACCCACTTGTATTACAGTAATCACCAAAAATACAAATTTTTGCCCCTAGATGGTAATTCTCCTGTGTGCATATCTGTGTATAGGGGATGTAGCATATAGGGGTGATACAAAATGGGGCCTTCAAGAGAGCTGCGTTTAAGATGTCCACCACATTGGTAACCTATCTTAACAAGTTGCCTCCTTCACTCATATCGCAGATACGGATGTACAGTTACCATTTACTAACCCATATTTTATTTACATGATTGTTTGCACATTCTTCGACCATCCTGTATTTGGTACCCTTAATGTAGCAGCACATGTTCCATTTTCTCACACCTTGAAATAATCTGACGAGAGATTAACTGTTATTACCTGTTGCTGATACATTTTTTCCATATTTTTCAGTGAAAATGAAGTGTCGGAAGTGACGTAAAATTTCGACTCGTAATATTTTTGTAACGAAGTCATACTTTGGAAAAGTTCAAACGGTTTGGGAATCACAGTGATGTGATTTACTACAACTCTTCGTTCGTCGGTAGAGTTCAAGTCCATCCTGTATGTCATTTATATAAACAAGAAAAGGTAGTGAACAAAGAACTGAGCCCTTCGAATCACCCAGGTTGGATACATGTGGGCTTGATTCAAATCCATTAATACTCACAAATTGCTTACGGTCAGAAAGATCGACACTAAGAATACTATAAGACAGAGACTTCTTACTCCAGCATTATGAAGCTTATGGATAATAATAGTGTGATCAATTGTATCAAAGGCCCTGTTAACATCTAAAAAACAGCCAATGAAGATGTCCGCCTTGCAAGCGATTCATGAGTGATGCTAGTAAAGGACAAGTGGGCAAGTTCAGTAGACCTAACATTCGGGAACCCAAATTGTGAAGGATTTGGATAATGGTTGAATTAAAAAAAAAAAAGGATGACCTAAAATGGTAAAAGACTTTTCGAAAAGCTTCGGGAAGATAGAAATGATTGAAATAAGACAATTGCAGGAGGGAATATCATGGCCACCAATCTTAAACACATGCAGCACCCTCGCAAACAAAATCAGAAGGGGAATCCTAGCATTTGTAACAAAATGATTAAATATGTCAAAGTATGTGCCAGTTGAGAAATTACAAAATGAAGAGGCCAAGGGTGAAATCCATTGGGTCCGAAGGATCCATTTGACTATTTTATTGTGACAAGAATTTCATCAATAGTAAAAGGTCAAGAACCATAGAATTAACAGATGGCATTGGAAGGCAGTCACAATAGGACAGATTATCATAAATGAATTACGAATGAATCTCAGATGGTATCTGAGTGAAAAAGAAAGATCTCAGCGATTTTTAAAGCGTACGAATAGATACGACCACCGAAACTAAGGGAAGAAACTGAAGTCTTCCCAGTAGATCAACCCAAAAGATTAGTTCCCCTAGAGTCATCAGCCTTAAAAAAAAAAGCAGAATAATAATCTGAATGAGCATGACAAATATCACTGCTGAATTTATTGAAATCTTGAAATTATGGAAATGAGCAATATTACGTGAAGGAAAAAAAGAAGGTTTATTTTCCGTGGAGATTCCATGACAAAGGGAAGAGGTCATCCGGGATTTTCTATTCTTACGGCTGACAGCATGAGTATGAATAGGAAAAGACATAAGCCATCAAAAGTCCAAAAATTAAATTTGCATAAACTTAGTCATTAGACAAAGATCAACAACCAAAAACACACTCCCACTGAGAAGAGAGAATTTCTCAAGAGTTGAACCAGAAAAAGATCTATAACCTGAGAATAACAGTAGAAGGGACACATATTCAATCCACAAAAGGATCAAAGCCGTACTTTGAAAAAGTTCAAAAGGTTTGGGCATCACAGTGACGTTATTTTCTACACCTCTTCGTTTGTCGGTGGAGTTCAGTTCCACCCTGTATTTAAGGTTTTTCTTTTGCTTAACCTATTGTTTTTGCTGTTGATACTGTGTTTATTTCATTTAATTGTGATTTTTTTCTCCTATTAAAACAATCCATTCTCAGACTCATCCTGTTCTTCCTTGGTATGTTGCTAATCGGTGGAAGGTTAATGAGGTGAAGTCAAAATGTGTTATTTTTCAGGGACTTTGCCATCTCGAATCCTTTTCCATTATATATTCGTCATAATAAAATTCCTTATTGTGATACAGTTAATTTCTAGGAGTCATATTTCATGAGTTTGTCATAGACTCCTCACATTAAATATGTTGTTTCCAGGTTATCTTTATCACTTGGTGTTGTTAGATGTGTTGCTTTTGTTCTTCATGCTTTTTGATCAATTTATTATGTTTTTTTTCCCCTTGTTTTATTGTTGCACCATTTGGGCTCATGTTGGAGTTAGTGCTGTGAATAGGGTACAGTGGATTCAGTTTCTGTATCTTTAATTTAAGGTTAATTATTTTCCTCCTAATCCTTGGGTGTGCGCTTCCTAGGCTATTTATTCTACTTGCCATACTTTGTATTGATATTCACTAATACATAGGTTTCATAAATTGAAATTAAAAGAAGAGATGTAGTCATTTAGTTGCATAATGGTTATGCCCAATACATTTTGCCAACATAAAAATTAAATGTATTAACAAGCATTCAGAATGAATTTATTTAAAAAATGTAAGCAATTATATATATAATAATTTAATTAATTTATATAAATTTTTTGAATTGTAGATTAGTTTTATAAGGCTGTTAAAAATACCATTAACAGTATTTTATTTTTTAGTGGCTTAGGTTATATTATTAGTGCTAAAGTTGCAAATTTATTTGGACATTGGTACTGGGCTTTAAGGGTAAGTAATTATTTTTTCGTTTATTTGTAGGGTAACCATACTATTTCATACTAGCAACACTTTCAGCAACTAATGGCATACAAAGCTTCCTCATTATTTTTAACTGTTACAATTAACATTATTTATCTAAATTGATGAATTTATTGGCAGAGTGAAGTCTTTTAATTTGCTTTGTCAAAACAAATTCAATTTGATTTTTGAACAGCAGAATTTATGCCCATTATCGAAGTTGATGACTTTATTCATCCATGAATTCTTTGCTGAATTCTGTAAGAAAGATTTACATTTCAATAGCATATACTTCGTTGAAGAAAGACTTATTCCAGAGAAAGTGGTTATGAAATGGTTATGAAATTTCGTGCACATAATGAGTATGTCAAAATAGACGATTACCTTTTTATTGCAAAAGGACTTTTTATAAAATACAGAGCAGTGGCAACATAATGGTTACATGTTAATATATAGTATATCCTGTGGTGGCGATATAAGCTGATGTACAGTGAAGTGTGAAGTCAAATAAATATTACTATGTTATGGATTCTGCCAGATGTTCTGTAATTATTGGCTTAGTTTTTTTGCATTCCATGATTGCTGCAGCTGCCATCCCTATATATTCCAGATAAGATAAACTTTATTCAGAAGAATCACACTGATTACAAACACTTTAATACAATACTGAACATACAGTGGTTCACCTGGGCAGCAATGGGTAAAGACTGTTATGTGTCACAGAGCCAATGCTGTCCCAGGTAGTGATATTTCGTTGCATAGGATAGAAAAGTGTTAATCCAAAATGTGTTTATAAAGAAGTTTTTTAAACAGAGGGAGTGAGTTTATTGATTGTAAGGAAGTAGGAAGGGAGTTCCATACTCTAGGACCATAACAGCTCATTCGCACTAGCCCCCAATTCATTCTAGAAAATTCCGGTATGTCATTGCTTGCTGTTCTTGTGAGATGTGTGTAGTTGTGTAATTGAAAAGAAATGATTTTAGGATGTTGTGAATATTTAATGGCATTGAACATAAATGTGGAGGCTTTAAAATAGAGATGTTCATCAATTAAAAGGATGTGAAACCGTTTTGCAATTTCCTAAGTGTGAGGGGTAGAACTTTGGTAAAGAAGAAGGCGGATATATCTTTTTTGAAGTGGTTAAACGATGTAAATTATATGCTATATTATATATAGCATATCTATAATTATAGATATATTATATTGGCGAGAGGTCTGGGGATCTAGTTGGCTATAGTAAGGTATGAACTTGAAAGAAGACGTTATTGATAGTCACTCTGTAAGGTCTTGTTATCATGCTTGTAAATATTCCTGAAAGGTGTGACAAGCATAGGCAATGCAGTTAGCTGAAAAATGTCAACATACATAAGTCTACTGTCAAAGTACCTCCTAGTAAATAAGCCTCTTCAAAGTACTCCTAGTAGAACTAGAAGAAATCAGTTGTCACATAGGGAATAGCTCCCAAACCTAGGTTTGATAACTTTGTACCGCTTGAGCACTACAGCTGAAGTACAGTAATGACTGCTTTGTCTTGATAGATGGATACTATTATGATCATTTGTATCCTAAGAGAGAGAAGTATAATTCATTACTAAATATAACACAACTCTATCTGGACGCTGTTTAAATTTTTCAATACCTGTGTATGTGTAAAAAATTAAACAACGTAAGTTATATGTTTAGATTTTAACTAGATCATATAAATTTGTAGTAGTGTTTATGAAATGTAGTTAATCATCAACACTGCTTTTGGACCCAGTAGTATTTAAAGTGTGTGTATTTATCAAAATGTTCATTTTTATAAATACAGTAAAATCTATAATGATACCCTAAGGATTGGGAAAAGGCATCGTTATAGAAGACAAAGTTGGACCAAATGCAGTTTATAATGGAAGTTATTTAATTTGGATGTAACATTTTTAACAATTTCATGTTAAATTATAAAATAATATTGCAGTTTAGGAATGTAGATGACCAATACAGAAAAGAAAGAGTTGTCATTCTCGCTTTAGTTCAGGGACAAAAAATGGTTTTCAAACGTAATTTCAAAGGGACAAAAGCCCCATTTCTTTTTCAAGCCTAAATCACTGTTCTCCCTCTATTCCAGAGCTACCTACATTTGCATGTACAATATTCTTCAGCATTAATGGATTTTCAAAGACTGTACTGCTTTAAAAAAATCCTTGGACCAAACATATGGCTGAAGTTTGAAAAGTGTGAAATTATCATTATGCACAGATTCACCCAAAGCAAGTTATAGTTATAAACAAGTTCAATAAATATTAGTGCTATAGGAAATTGGTTGAGATCATGGTAAATATTATTATAGATGGGTTTATTGTTATAGGTAGTGTCATTATATACAGATTTTACTTTATATTTTAGACTTAATTATTTTTTATATTTAGTGTAAGTTTTAAGTTTTGCATTTTTATTTCATAATATGAATTTATTTTTGAATCTTATAGATAACACCTGGTCTTGGTGTGATATCAGTTATATTATTATTGGTTTTGCTTGTGGAGCCTCCACGTGGGGAATCTGATGGTAGTTGTGGTTTAAAGAATACTGCTATTATGGATGATATTATTCAAGTGATAAAAATGTGAGTTATTTTTAATCTAAATTTATTTTACATGGCTCTGTGCAATTTCAGATGTTGTGATTACTTATTAGGATGACTTCAAATTAAAATTTTAGCGTGTGGATGCGATGTCAGTGGTGAATAATTATGCCAATGATGATGTGTATAATTTTCGATGCATGAGCATTGATTCATAAGTGAAGTTACAAAACTACTGTAATACCAGATCGCTTCTTTTTCCTCCTTCACTCTTGTGAGAGTGGCAGTACTATTTACGTTTAGTGTGGATGCTGGATTGTACCAAATATACAAAAGATCGGAGATCATACTCAGTCTTTAGTTATGATTCATGCACCATCTTAAATTATGAAACTAAATAAGATCTTACAGTGACAGAGATAATACATTCATCTCTTGTGCTGTTGATGTGGGTTTGATTTCAATGGCATATTTTTTCCTTACCACAGTTCAGTGTTTGGTTCCCTAGACAACATAGGTTCGGATTTCTTGTAACACTGTCCTGATGCAGCATGGTTTTAGCTGTCCTTACATCGTAAAATACAGAAGCACAAATCTAAACAAGTAAGTTAATTATACCTAATAATTTTCGACACCCATATATAAGCTCAAGCTCTAGTTTTTTTAGGTATAGGAGAAAAAGGGACGCCATTCATGCCCTAGAGTCGAACTAGGGTCTCTCCATTGAGCCCAGAGTGCCTTGACCACTAGATAAGCTCTAGCTTATATGTAGGTGTCGAAAATTATTAAGTATATAAATTCCCCCACGAAAACTCACAAAAAACTTTGCCCCAGTGGCTTTGTGTGTTGACCATTATTTGGCAATTGTGTGACCTCTGAGAAGGGTAATAATATCTTACAAGTAAATTAATTTCTATATATCTAATAGTACAATATTGATGTTAAGAGAAAACAAATGTAGTGTATTATTTAGTGTCTTTCATATCATTTTTACATATTATTGAAAGCAAAAATCCATTTCTGTGGAATGTTATCGTACAAAGAATATTTTGATGTAACATTTCTGGGTTACATAAAATGCTAATGAACCACAAATTGATGTAGTTTTAAAGCGTATGAAGTTTATGAAAATTGTTGTGATGATGCAAAAAGGAAATTAAAAAATAATTTGTATAAAATTTGAAATAGAAAACGTTAAAGTGTGGGTTTTTAGCAAAATATGGTTTTAAAGTACTTTATTTTTTGTGTGCGTAATTTCAGGAAAATTCAGTTGTAAGAATTTAGTTTGCAACTATCTCAGCTACAAATACATATTTTATTATACGTAATTGTTAAACATTTGCCATGAAAGAAAATGTGCATACTACAGCTTTGTCTTTTCAAAGTGAATAAAAAGTACATAATTTCAAGTGTGCAAATATGTGATATATCATGTATTTAGAGTGGGAATTAATATATTGGAATGTAACATTTAATTTGTTTATTTCAGACCTTCATTTATGTGGGTAACTTTAGGCTTTACTTGTGTTACATTTTCTGTTGGTGCACTTGCTTGGTGGGTTCCTGATTTCATCGTCAGTGCGATCCAGGTGAATGGAGGTATACCTGATAAAACTGCGTAAGTTATTGTGATTGACGTAATACACTGCGCAAAAATATTAGATAAATAAAACACAATACTGTCGAAGTTAGAAATTACACAATTTAATGTCGTGACAGCTGTTTCAGTAGCTTCTTGATACTTTTTTCAAACGAAATACATTTACAAACCAAACAAACTGTTGATTGGTAATGCCAGTTACGGTCACCACTATATGAGCTACAAAACATTGCTTCAGAGAAAAATAACCAGTTTTTGAGCTAGGAGAAACATCTCTGGATACAACGCCGATCCACGAGACGGCGGAAATGTTCAGAAAAGCAATCAAAATTAAACTGATGAGGATTTTAAATACGGTTAATGGGGGAACAGTTTTTTGTAGCATTCTGGGAAAAATATGCTTTCACTAGGATCGTTGATAGCTCCATTGCCCATTTGAAATATGTGGAAGACTTCGCAAAAATTAAGGTCCGATGGAAAGTAAACCCATTCAATGATTCGGGTATTATGGAAGGAGAAATGATGGTTTTGATTTCAACAGTGCTGGGTGATAGAAGATTTAAGCAAATCTTGTTTTTATGCATAATTTTCATGTTCCTTGACCCTAAATCACCCTGTAGTGGTGCAGTGTAGTAACATGTTGACCTAATGTGCCGTTAACCCGGGTTCGACTCCCAACGGTGCAAAGAACTCTTACTCAGAGATCTCATAAAGATCGCACTGCTCACTGTAGTCCGCGGTTTGGTTCCCTAGGCCTTAAGAGGTTCAGATTCCTCGGAAAATCATAGGTCCAGATGTTCAAATTCCTCGGAAAACAGTAGGTACCTGCACAGTGTGACTATTATAGTTCTTGAGCCATAAAACCACAAACAAACATTTGACCCTAAATCGCAGTGCCTGGTGTATCTGATCAATACAGCATTTTTTGTAGTCTTGATCAAGAGTCGAAATTTGCGGTTACCCGCTTGCCCCAGCAATCAGTTTTTGAAGGGCAAGTTAAACAAAAAAAAGCAGTTGCCCCTGGGGCAATTAAAATTTTCCTTTTTTTTAATCTCGATATTTATAATATTGAAAATATCGCTAAAATGCAATATATAATCAGATTTTCAACACATGTTTTGTACTGCTGCTACCAGTTTGACAAAGAATATTTCAATACTTATCCATATCATAAAACGTTTCAAAAAAACGCTTCAGAGGGTGTATTGGTTCTATTCAAGAAGTGCTCTAAATATGAAAAACCTCAAAACAGCATGAAGTTCATTAAAGACAAAGTTTGTGAAACCCAGGCATGCTGATGAAACGAGGTGGATTACTTACTCCCTTGAAGCTGCAACTGCAGTTCATCAGTTATATTCAGCTCTTATTAAATACCTTGAACAAGTTTCTGTAAGGGGACACAGTGTTGAAGCGAAGGTTAAGTCAAAACAGATTTTGAAAGTGATTACATCAGAGAACTTTATTTTATACTTGCATTTTCTGATGGACATTTTGCCTATTCTCAGTCAGTTATCATTAAATTTTCAACTACCAAATTTACCCCTCCCTGAAGTGTGTCATGCATTAAACAATACCGCATGTACACTGGAAAAAATTAAATCAAGCCCAAGAATCAATTTCAGTAGTATTCTGTCATCAAAATATTTCATAATGTAAAAATAAAACTCCAAGCTCACAAAAATTTTACTGCTTCATCGGTAACAATAAAATCTCTTCTTCAGTCACCAAAAAACAAATTTGAAGATGTCTCATAGATTTTACAAGCTTTTTGAATTTCAAAATTTGGGCCAGAAAGCTTGGAACGTTACGGGAACAGAGAAATTACTAAATGCATTACAATATTTGGAGGCGTTATGCGAGAAAACAACTGTTCTGTTGAAGGCACAATATGCGAATGGGCTGATTTTAAACGTTTTTTGTACACAAAACGCAATGTCTGTCTCCAAGTGGGATTGGAGTTCTGTAAATGAATTGAATACTATAAGGAATTTTTCATTGTTAATAGACTTGCTTCTCAGTCTTCCAACTCAGAGTGTGGATTGTGAACAAGGTTTTTCTGTCATGAAAAGGGTAAAAGGTAATTGGCAAAGCAAAATAAATTAGAGTAACGAACTTAACTTGGTGGCAACCAAAATAATTCCAGTGGTTGCCTAATGGACAACCACAAAAATTCACAAGTCTCTACCCTTAGTCTTGACAATCAATCCTGTAAATGCTAGTTGCTAAAATTCGGAATGGGAACTTTCTGTTGGGAAACTCCAATCTTGTTTATGGGGATGAAGACAACCCAGGAATTGAAACTCCGTAGAATGGAAGCGATCTTGGATGCTACCCCAGGTACAAACGGGATGTACACTGTCTCTTTTTGAGGTGAGGTGTCTGGTGAAAACATGGAAGACTGTAAGATAACCTCTATTTGTAAGCTTGTTGACGTCATGGTTGATAACGAATGTTAAATCCACGATGAATGGAAACTTCTTTTAGGTGAAAGATTTCTGTGATGACGAAAGGGTGAGAGCTCTGGAAGTGAGCCAGAAGAA
Source organism: Dysdera silvatica (assembly GCA_006491805.2). Taxonomy (NCBI): domain Eukaryota; kingdom Metazoa; phylum Arthropoda; class Arachnida; order Araneae; family Dysderidae; genus Dysdera; species Dysdera silvatica. Next base: position 236,592,460 of record QLNU02015360.1, read on the forward strand.
TGAACTCATTTTTTGAGAAAATGGATGGGCTGAGGCCACTCACGGAAATAAACAGAGCCAAGCTTCTGAAAAACATTTGTTTGAAAATCGGTGGATGATCACATTATTAGGACATCTAAAAAGGCAATTGTAAGTCACATTTCACTTCAAATGTGAATTTTATATTTGGATCAACAGAATTAAGTGAAGCAAGTATGAGGTTGATATGTTCATCAGTGGACATCACGAATGTCGTCAACGTGTTTAGACACAAAAAATTGTAAACAGAGCTGTTAAATCAATAAAATATCGATCTAATAAAACAATCTTGGAACTAAAAAAAGAATTTAATATCATTAACATTGGAGAAACCCATAGATATAGAATTTTGACTATAATATTCTAAAGAATAAAACAAAATAAATATACTGATGTAATCAATATAGTGAAGACTCAACATATGAAATTTAGAAGATCATGTGAAGATTTAAAACCATTGAAGATATGAACCAATATGGGTCAAAATAACATTAACTTCTATGGAATTAAATTTTAGAATGATTTACTAGCAGACATAAAAAATAGTGAACAATAAATTACGTTTGAAAGAAAACTGAGAACTTATTTGATTGAACAGCAAGAAAATTTAGTCATGGTGAGGGACAGAGAATAATAATGAGAGTTTTGCTATGTCACCTAGCGCAATCCCTATTGTATAAGTTTTTTATATGAAAAATAAAATGTATCGAAACCAACACTTGAACAGAATGAGGTTATCGACATTTTTTTCCACATAATACATTTAAACATCACAAAGAGGGGAAAGTGGATTGCCCATTGCAAGACGGTTAGTCTGTTTAAATAACTTGTTTTGGAAGGAGAAACAGGTGTGGAGGATGAAAAGCTCGGTGAGATGTGTTAGTTCATTGATTTCAAACTCCGGATAGTGAAATTCTTGAATGCGTTTAGTCAGAGAATGAAGAGCCCCCAAATGGGTACGTTGGTGAAAAATAGTTTCGCATCAAATGAAACCATTTCAAAAGCCCTAGGAATAATGGTTTTGAGGTTGGAGATGGATTACAAGGGAGCATATCAATTCCTTTCTGGCCAAAATGAAGAAAGCCATTCAATTTTGTGAGTTGATCGATGCCAAAACGAAATTGTCCATTATGTCCTTCATAGCCAATTCTGCTCACCTATATGCCCTACCCAAGGTTCATAAAGCAAATATGCCTTTCTGACCTATTGTTTCCAACATTGGCACTCCTATCCATTTGTTATCCAAACATTTGGTCAATAGATTTTTATCTCTCCACCAAAGCAATACATTCACTATTAAAACCTCAGCAGACTTAATCTCCCACCTCAAAACCATCACTCCTGGGGCTTGTATAATGGCCTCATTTGATGTAAAAAGCCTTTCCACCAACATATCCATTTCGGGAGCTCTTCAGTCTGACTAAAAGCATGCAAGAATTTCCAGAGTTTGAAATCAATGAACTTTCCTGTCTCATTGAGCTTTGCATCGGCCATGCCTGTTTCTCTTTCTAAAACCAGTTATTAAAACAGACTAATGATCTCACAATGGGTAATCCACTTTCTCTTCTCCTTTGTGATGTTTACATGCATTATGTGGAAGAAAACATCAATAATCTCATTCCTTTCAAATGTTGGTTTTGGTACAATGACGACATACACTGCTCAACATCGAAATTGCAACACCAAGACAGAGAGGTCGCATAAATTTGAAATTCTCAGGATTGATAGACATGTTAATCATATGCAAATGATTAAAAATTACAAACAAAATATTCAAATCGTGATTTATTTAATATGGACTATGACCGCCATGAGACGAAATACATGAACGTACACGCCTTGGCAAGCTATCAATAGGGATATTAATCATTGCCTGAAGAATGTTTTGCCACGCAACAAGCAATTGGCTACATAAATCATAAAAGATTGGTAGCTGGCACCTCCTTTTGCAATTGTTGACCAATAATGTCCCAAATGTGATCGATGGGAGACAAGTCAAGAAATGAGGCATGCCACGGTAAAATGCCAACTCCACGTAGGTAGTTCACAGTAGCATGAGCAGCATGTGCCTGCATTGTTGTGTTAAGAAACGGCTTTTGGGGCACCTTGTAGGAATGGTTGTACCACTGGCTCCATGACCCAATCAACATAACGTTGAGCTGTCAGTGTACTTGGAACGAAGACTAAATGGGTCTGCCTACCATGCATAATGCCACCTCATACTATTATTCCAGGAGTAGGGCTGGTTTGGCATTCTCTCTTGAAGGCTTGTTGATGACATTGGCTAGGTGGTCTCCAGACCAATCTCCGACCATCACTGCATCTGAGACAGAAGTGAGACTCGTCACTGAAGAGAATGGTTCCCCATTCTAGATTCCATTGCTGTCTAGATGTATACCATGAAAGCCTTTGAGAGTGCTGGTCTGGGGTCAATGGAACACCTGTCGCAGGATGTCTGGCTCCATAGCCCAATATCGTGCAAGTGCTTTCTGATGGTTTGTGTAGACACTGAACCTCCTGAGCGTGGTATGTGGCATTGAAGGTCACTCGCTGTAGAGTAAGGATCACTGTGCTCCATTCTCCTAATCGAATGATCCAACTGGACGGATATTCGCTTCTGGTCACCCCTTGCTGTCATCCGAGTTCGTTGTTCTCGCAACCACCGCGATACGTAACACTGAACAGTGCTGACATCTCGGCCTAAACATGTAGCGATCTGTCGGAGTGATAAACCACCGTCGCTGAGTTCAAGGATTTTCTCCCTCTCTGTTTGCGATAAATGATGGTAACTGGCATGTTGTCCAACACCAGCCATCGCACAATCAAACTGCAAGACATAATCTGATTTCTAAATTCTCTTGTAGTAGAAAAAAATTGCAATCAAAGAGGCTTTTATACCATTTAAGCCCCTACCCCAAGTTGCTTATTGTAGCTAGGTGCTTGAAATTTTGATCATTTGCATATCTTACTTACATCTGCAACTCTGCCAATTTGCATAACTTTATGACCTTTCCTTCTTGGTGCTTCAATTTCAATGTCGAGCAGTGTATTTACGATCCCCGTTGATGAATATGTCAACCTTTGCAGCATACTTCTTTCACTCAATTCTGTCGATACAAACATAGACTTCACATTTGAAGTGGAATGTGACTTACAGTTGTCTTTTTAGATATCCTCATACCGCGGTCAACCACCAGTTTTCAAATAATTTTTTTTTGAAAGCCTATCTCCGTTTGCATCTGTATGCAGCCTCAGCCCTTCCATTTTCACAAAAAAAAAAAAATGAGTTCATTCTTCTGGCTCACTTACAGAGCTCCCACCCTTTTATCATCACAGGAATTACTCAACAAAGAAATCTCTCACCTTATAGTTGCTGTTCACCGTGTATTTTAACATTCCTGTTATCGACCATGCAGTTCAACAAGCCTATAAATAAATGCATCTCACAGTCTTCTATACTTCTGTCGGACTCCTTGCCTGATAAAGAGACAATCTGCATCTCATTTGTACCCGGGGTAGCATCAAAGATCACTTCCATTGTACGGAGTTTCAATTTCTGGATTGTCTTCATCCCCATCAACAGGATTGGCATCTCCCAACTGAGAGATCTCATTCTGGATTTTAGCAACTCCATTATTTACAGGATTGAGTGTCAAGACTGTGAAAAATGCTACGTGGGTCAGACACCCCGGGCGCTGCGGTTTAGTGTCAAAGAACACGAAAACTATGTACGCAAACAAGAATTACTTAAATCTTCTATCTCCCAATACTGTTGGAATCAAATCCATCGTTTCTCCTTCCATAATGCCTGAATTATTGAACGAATTTATATATTGGACTGTTGCTCAATGAAAAAACATGTTATGGAGTGATGAGTCCGGATACATGTTGTGCCACTCAGATGGACATATGCACCTAGTGAATGCCTGGTGAGTGGCATTTACCAAAGTGTGTAGTTCCAACTATGAAGTTTGGTGGTGGGAGTATTATGGTATGGAGCTGTTTTTCTTTGTTTGGGCTTGTCCCATTAGTTTTAATTGAGGGCAGCATGAGTGCAGGCATATATCAAGATGTGCTGGACGTTACAGGGATTATTTTGTTCCGAGATTTCTGTAAATTCTGGGAATTTGAACTTGCTTCTTCCAGGATTTCTTTTTAAAAAATTACAAAAATTTCATTTTATATTCCTTCGGAAATCAGTGTTTTTACCAAAAATATTACGTAACTTTTCAGGGAATTTTCTGGTATGTTCAGGGAATCTGGTTTGGACTTAAAATTACCCCTGACAATTACATGCTTCCCATGTTGTGGCAACAGTTCAGGGTAGGCCCATTCCTCTACCAGGAGGATAATATCTTGTCCATACAGCATGGTCTACTGCTTACTGGTTTGTGGATAATGAGGTGAAAGTGCTTCATTGGCCTTCTCAAAGCCCCAATTTGAATACCATTGAACATCTGTGGGATGAACTGGAGTGTTGGTTGTGTTTAAGGCCCACTCAAACAAAAAATACGTGGCAGCTATTTGTCGCATTGCAAGAAGAATGGCAAAAAATTCAGCCAACGGTATATCAAAAATTGGTCAAAATCCTACGCCAATGAATACATGCTGTCATAACAGCAAAGGGAGGTCCGACTGCACATTAGTAGTTATACTCGACTGAAATGGAACTAACAGCAGTGTGTGTATGCAGTTACATAGTGTTATGCTGTCATTTATATAAATAATGCAATTTATGTGATATAAATTATTGTAATGTATGAAATTCTATAAAAATACAATAACAAATGACCATGTGCGGAAAATCCCATATCATCCAGCTACTTCTAGAAAGTAACTAAAATGCAGATCCCTATACCGTCGATAACTTTCTAAATATTTACAATATTCAATTAAAATTTTTATGTAAGTTGTCATGTAATTGGCTACTGAATTATATGAAAGAAAAAAATTTTTGTATTTGAACATACATAGTTAATTATTATATATATATCATCATATTCAACCATTATCTATCCACTGCTGGATGAAGGTCTCTCCAAATGCTTTCCACACAAGTCTATCCTGGGCCATTCGTTTCCACGTCACCCCAACCTCTTTTCTTATTTCATCCACCCATCTAGTTTGAGGACGTTTTCTAGGTCTTCGGTGGTCTCTTGGAATCCAGTTCAGAATTTCTGTTGTCCATCGTTGATCAGTTCTTCTTGCAATATGCCCAGCCCATCGCCATTTCAGCCCTTTTACTTTAACAATGATGTCCTCTACTCTAGTTTGCTCTCTCACCCAAGTGTTTCTTTTTCGATCTCTCCTAGTTATTCCAAGCATGCACCTCTCCATGCTCCTTTGCGTTGTCTGTAACTTTCGTATTGCTCCAACTGTTAGACTCCATGTCTCTGATCCATAAGAGAGGACTGGCAATACACACTGGTTGAAGACCTTTCTTTTTAGACACAAAGGCAATTTCCCCTTCAGGATAAAACTGTTTCTTCCAAATGCACTCCAGCCAAGTTTAATACGTCTGTTGAGTTCTTTCATAATGTTGCCATCCATTGAAATCAGCTGGCCAAGGTAAATATATGAATCAGCAATTTCTAGCTCAATGTTGTCAACTTGTATTTTTGTTTCCTCTACGAAATTATTGAACATGATCTTAGTTTTTTGTAGGTTCATCTTGAGTCCAACTTCTTTACTTCTAGTTGAGAGCTCCTGTACCATGTCTTGGAGTTCTAATGGGTTCGTTGAAAAAATAACAATGTCATCAGCAAACCGCAGATGATTTAAATATTCACCATTTATTTTTATTCCCTTGTTATTCCAATTTATCTGCTGAAAAATCATCTGTAAAGCTGAAGTAAAAAGTTTTGGAGAAATGGTATCTCCCTGCCTCACCCCTTTGCCAAGTTTGATAGTTTTGGTATCTTTATGTAACCGAAATTTTGCACTTGCATTTTTATACACACGTTTCACCATGTCAATGTACACATCCTCAATGTCTGTTGATCTTAAAGAGTTGATGACTGCTGATGTTTTTATAGAGTCAAAGGCCTTCTCATAGTCAATAAATGCAACACACAATGGAAGTTCATATTCATGTGTTCTTTCAATTAATTCTCTTAATACTTGAATATGGTCCACTGTACTGAATCCACTTCGAAATCCAGCTTGTTCTCTTGGTTGAGCTGCATCTAATTTTTTCTGCAGGCGATGTGTTAGCACTTTTGTGAAGATTTTATAAATAGCAGGTAACAAGCTAATTGGTCGGTAATTTTTCAAATCCTCTTTATCACCTTTTTTATGCAAAAGAATTACTGTTGCAGAATCCCATTGGTTTGGTATGTTACCGCTGTTAAGACATTTGGTAAAGAATTTTGCAAGTATGTCTTCTACATATTCTCCAGCTTCTTTTAGGATATCTAATGTAATACCATCATCACCAGGGGCTCTTCCTTTCTTCATATTTTTTATTGCAAATGAAACTTCTTCTTTTAAGATTTTAGGAGCTGTTCCTTCGACTATTTCAGTGTCTTCGTTTAATCCACTGTTACCCTGGTTGCCAGCTTTCTGTAGAATTCTTCAACTCTTTCTAGTATTTCTTCCTCATTCTTTTTACGGTGCCATCCTCTCCTTTTAATGCAATGATGTGTTTCTTCCCAATAGACAACCCTTTAACAACCCAAGGCTCTTTCTGTTGCTTTCACACTCCTTACTAGCTCACAGTTGAATTTTCTTATGTCTTCTTTCATGCTTTTGCGCAGAGTTTTACAAAGTTCTATGTACTCAATCCTGGAACTGGTATTTCGATTGTCCACCTTCATATCTCTTCGCCTTTTCATGAGCTGTTTCGTCTTCTCAGATAATTTGCTATTGTGCTTTTTACAGGTTACACCACCAATTTCCCCAGCAGTTTCAACTATTGTCTTAACAATGTTTTCATTTGCTTCTGAGATATCACTTTCATCAATAAGTCCTTCCAGTGCAGAAAAGCGATTTTTTAATTCCAACTTGAATGCCTCGGTATTTACTTTCAGTTTCATTAGATCCACCCTCTTACTTACTTGTTTCCTAATGAGCTTCTGTCTTTCTAATTTAGTATTTAAGCACACTTTACATCTCACCATTCGATGATCACTTCCAGTATTAAATCTGTTCAGTACACTGCAATCTTCTGTCAATTACTTTTGTTTGCCAGTATATAGTCAATTTCGCTGGTTCTCCATTGGGTGTTTCCATGTCCATTTTTTGCGGTTTCTTTCTTAAAATGAATTCATAATGCTAAGATTTTCAGCTTCGGCAAATTCTATGAGTTGACGCTACTGCCATTCCTTTTCCCCTCGTATCCGTATTTATCAACCGATGTCTCTCCTTGTTCCTGTTGTCCAATTCTTGCATTAAAATCTCCCATGATGAGTTTGATGTGTTGTTTCCCCTTGGTATGTAGCTGTTTGATTTCTTCATAGAATTCTTCAACCTCCTCGTCGGTATGGCTTGATGTTGGTGCATATGCTTGTACTATCTGAAGTTGGTATCGCTGGGTTAGTTGAACAACGAGCTTCGCTGCCACCGATCTGACGTGCTTTCGACTTTCCGCTAGGCAGTCTTTAATTCTTTTGTTGATTAAGAAGCCAACACCACTTGTTCTTCCAGTTTCCGTTCCTCTATAGTAAAACAAATGTCCACTTTTAAGTTCCACCAACTCTTCACCTTTTCTTCTAACTTCACTGAGTCCTACAATGTCCCATTTGATCTTGTCTAGTTCCTCTTCCAATTCCTGAAGTTTTGCTTCAGAAGCAAGGGATCGTCCATTAAACGTAGCCAAGGTCAATAACAAACGGCAGCCTGGGCCATTCCAGTGATTCTTAGCACCCCCTGCTTTCATGCCACACTGACCGCTGCCTTGATCAGGAGCACTCCAGCACCTGGAGACTAGGGGCCATGGTTTCTGGTGTGTCAACATAATGGAGGAATTAGCCATAATTTCACCACGCTGGCTAAACGGGTTGGTGAATTAGCCCTCCCCTTCCGCCTTTCTATCCGTGTAGCAAATATTAATTTGCCACATAAATAGAAAGCTCAGCCTGCACCACTTGAAGGCGGGGTAGGACACTAGGTTACTGGCCTGGCCGGTTCCACACATCGTCACATACGTTCAGCGTGTGGGTCTCCTTCCAGTTAGATACCAGCAACCCTTTTGCAGGCCATATATATATATAATAATGGCTCTAATATAAAATATGGAGTTCAGCTTACGTTTTATTATAAAGAAATTCTTACAGTCATGACTTAATTATTTTTTAAGAGAATTGAAATGTATTTAAAATTTTTTTTTCGAAGTCCTTTGTATTTAAGTTCGCGTATGCGAACAAGGTAATTTTTAGCTAAATCGGCTTTTCTTTTTATCATCTAGCTCAGTGTTTCTCAACCTTTTTCTGTTTTTTTTAGCTTTATTTACGACAGTGACCCCTCTGACTTTTTTTCAATCCCAACAAATATAATATTTCAAATCAACGTGCTTTATCAGCAACACTTTTTATTATACAAGAAGTGCTAACAGTAAAAATATTTCATAACCAAATATTACAATATTGTTCCTTAATTTATTGAGATCCTTGTGGTTGATGAGGACGTGTAAGTTTTGTATTTCTGTCTGAAAATTTGCTAGAGACACAGTCGAAGATCACCTCTCCTCACAATATCGAGAGTTGCTAATAAATCAATCAATCAAACGATTTATTCCAGCAACGGGATATATACATACGGGGGTATATAATAAATATTTTGTGAACATTATTTGCATCAATTCCTTTTGCTGTTTTTACAATTTTTATTTACAATATATATTTGACGTAAATCCCTAAGGAGAAAAAACACATATGTTTATAACAAGTTGAATTATTTTCTTTTCATAATTTTCTTTCTTTCTTTAGAGCTCAACTATTTTCTCGTGGCTGTGGCAGTGAGGAAAAAAATGGTTATTTCAACCATATGACTAGTTCTAAATGCCATTTGTCCTTCCACTCACCGCTTGCCTTTCCCATTGTATCTTTATACTTATATTTCTGTATATTTAAATAACTACCTAGCAATTATGCAAATAGTAACAAACGAATATAAGTAGTAAAAAAACATAACAAGAAGCTTAGGTGTTAACCAACAAAGCAGCTTCTACTTAAAAACAAACAAACAAACAAACAAACATGGAACGAAACACATGTCAAAGAAACTGGTAATTTGTTCCATTCAATTCCCCCCCCCCCATCCTTTCTCTTGCGTTAAGGGGGGGGGGATCTATCCAGGCATAAGGCGCCGTACAAGTATTACGTAAGCACATTTCTAACCATTTTACTCTCCCCCCCCTCGTGCTAACGTAAGATTTCTGTTTTCTCAGCTTTGGGTACATACAAATTTTCGAAATAAGAATATA
>QLNU02015360.1:236601998-236616773 GCA_006491805.2 Dysdera silvatica
AATTTTTTTTATAATAAATTATTTTGTCACAAGATGAAATAATACTAATTTTATTATCAGCTTAAAACTCAATATAAATATTAAAATAATTATATAAAATGTATAAAACATAATTATATAAAATGTATAAAACATAATTATATAAAATGTATAAAACATAATTATATAAAATGTGTATAAAACATAATTATATAAAATGTATAAAACATAATTATATAAAATGTATAAAACATAATTATATAAATGTATAAAACATAATTATATAAATGTATAAAACATAATTATATAAAATACATTAAAATTATATAAAATGTAAAACATAATTGTATAAAATTATAAATATATAAAAAAAAAAATTATATTGAAATAAAAATATAAAAAATATATTGAAATAAAATATAAAGAAACTTTTAACATACAATTTACTTCAATGTGTTATGCTAAACTGTTAAACTACTTTGAATTTTGAAAAATGGTGGAGTTGAGGAGAACATGATCTTGTATCAGATACCTGTAATTGGGGAGCAGGTTAAATAAAGTTGGCCATGTGCGGACCAGAAGCTGGGAGATTTAGAAGTGTTAAAAATCTTACAGAAATGCTTTGTGCTTAAGAAATTAATGAAAATCATTACATATTTTCTCCCTCCCTGTCACCTTTTCTGCATGTTTTATATTAAATTATTAAATAAAATAATAACAGTATGTTAAATAAAAGCTAGAGCACTGATGGAAATCAGTCGTAGTAAACCTTAACAAGGCAGCTTTTTGAGACTGAATTAAATCAGTCTTCCTTTCATTTGTGTTTATCATGTCCAGTTTCATTTTTACTTTTTAATCTTTGTCGGGGCATTTAAAAACAAAGTGAACTGGGGATATATCACTTCTTACTTCATGTCGATGTTGTTGATAAATTAAAGGGTATTGTTACGGTGTACTGCCGTATCATAAACACAAAGAAAAACTAGCTCAATGTAATTATAAATTTCTGCTTCTCAGAATTTTGTTGTAAGTTCTTTCTTGTCGGAAACAGTTTCTGCAGTGGCTAGGTATATGCCAACAGCAGGGGGGCAGTGGCATAGTGTGGGTTGCCAGAACACAGAGGAAGTTAAGTATTGCGCCCTCTAAAACAAGTTGGCATTCTTTCACCAGTCCAGTATTGAAATTTTGGGCCTCATCTCACTCTTCGCCACTGCTTACACTGCGTTTTTTTAATGATTTTGGCAGGACCAGATTAAAGTTCTGTGGGGCCCAATACAATTTTTTTTACCACACCCCCTGTAGTATAAATTAAGATTGTGTAATTCACAATACGACCTGTGCATACCGAGGAGCTTGGGACCAATGAAAATGCTCACTAAATTCTTTCCGTAATTAAAAATTTCAAATCTTGAAAATAGTCTGTACAGGTATTTGCAGCAACATACAGTAATATTTAGCTTTGAATTTGCTTAAAATTGAATGATCGTATTATATTACAGCTTCCATTTTAATTCAATAAAAAATATTATGGAAAGAAACTTACGTTAGTAAATTTTCTTAAAATTTATAAGCTTTATTTACAGATGCTCAACAAACGATTTATAATTGCTTGCTTCTTATTGCAGTATTTATGTTAATTTAATTTTCGTCGAAAATTACTTAGCTCATTAAATACATAGATATCAATATGACCCGTTGTCTCACTCAAGAAAGCATTTATTGTGAACTGCTTAGTATGTATTTTGAAAAACTTTAGAGCTCTTAGAAATTCTCAATTAGAAATTCAAATTTTTTTATGGTAGTATGTAACATGTCATTGTTCTGATGCCTCATTGTTTTTATTTTCATCTTTATATGTAATCCATTTAATACAGAAGTTAATGTATTAATAAAATAATATTGTGTGTGTATGGAACAGTATTGATTTGCATAAATATAGAATTCATAATGCATTATATCTTTTAATAATAAATATAAATGCTAAAAGGTAATATTTTCTTCCATAGTGATGAGCATTTTTAGCAAGAAGTTCATAAAATTAATTTTAAATTTCAGAATCAGCCTTGTGTTTGGTGTAATCACATGTTTTGCTGGTATTCTGGGTGTTGTGCTTGGGTCAGGAAGTGCTGCCTTGTACAAAAAAATTAATCCGAAAGCAGATCCCTTAATTTGTTTCTACAGTATGCTGGCTTCTGTTCCTCTTGTATATACAGCATGTGTTGTATCAGAAAACCATGTTGCCATTACTTACGTATGTATTCAGGTTATATTGTCATGTATAAAGTGTGCTTGCCTATTATATATTTAGGAAGTCATTATTTTGTTTTCTTTCAGATTATTTTTGTATTTGTTTTAATCAGTTTTAAAATTTTATTTAATGCCCTTTTCTAGGTTTTAATATTTTTAGGAATCACATTGCTGTGCATGAATTGGGTTCTTGTAGCAGATATAACATTAGTATGTACTATTTTTTCTTTATAAAAAATTTAAGTTTCTTTAATAAACACTTATTTTGTATGTAGTAATTATTTTTTATCATGTAGTCATGTTTGTGTCCTGTTAATTATTTAAATTAGATTTGTGTTACAAATATTAAAAAACACTAGCTTTTATGCATTCATTGCACACTTCGATTCACTGGGCTGTGCTTAATTCCCAATAAGTTTGTACATAAAAGTATCATGTGTTGGAGGTCATGAATAGCCGCTGGTCCCATCCTAGGTCACTTGCCATTTTTAGTCTCTTACGGCAAACTAAAGAAAATTTTCCTGTGTGCATTAGAATAACGTTTAGCTTTTTGACATTGCTTAATGTTATTTGACACCATTGTGATACCATTTAGAATTTGTAATTTTTACATTTTAATATAATTTGTGTTAGGTGGTACTAAAAATGACAATGTATTATATACAGTGCATTCTTGAACAAATGAATAGGGTAGAAACTATTTGATTTTTTCTTTCAATAAAATGAGCTATTGTCAGGGTCAGAAATGCTTAGTATCCAAATGGCGACACTTTTCATTTGTCACCTCTTCAATGTCATACTGTGACAGTTCAGAATTCCCATGCACCGAGAGAACCTGGAATTGTCAGGAAATTTAAAATAGTCTCTAAAAGTCAAGGAAAACGAGATTTTTTATCAAATCTGGAAAAGTTTTCAAGAAAAACCTTCTTAATTTCTATTTTTAATAGCTAAATCTTTCATAAACGCAAAGTCGTTTTTTACCCCAACCGAAGTTTGGTTGAAAATTGCTTGTGATTGGTGTTGGAATTTTTTTCTATAACAGAAATGGAGACCCTACAGTTAACAGCATTTATCTCGGAAATTATTGTGCGTACTGTCATAATTCTTTTCTCTTGAAGCACAGACTCCATGCTTTTTTTAATAAAAAAGGGTTCAATTTAAAAGTGAATGTGTAATTTAAAAAAAAAATGCAAACTCTGAAAAAAAAATAAACCCACCCTTGAATTTGGTTGTTATTTTTTAAATCCAGTTCAAAAAGCCCCCCCACCTTTATTAAGGATGCATTGTTTTTTGATATTTGAAAACTACTTAAACAAATCGGTAAAAGTTCCATACTTTTGTCTTTTTGGTTTTATTAACAATCCAACTTCGGGCCGTTATGCTTCAATGCATAGTTTTTTAAAACTTACATAATTTGTTATATAAGTTATTACATCAAACATTTGCCATCATTACATGTTTTGTGACCAAATGCGGGTCTCTATTTTGCATAAAAGCGCACACTCATCGTGTTGTGTGCAGTGATGGATTTATTAATAGCCTAAATAGGCTGAAGCCTATAGTGAAAAATATTTGATGAAAAGTTTATTGCCGAGAAGTTTGCAAAGGCACAGTTGAATTATTAATTTATTAAAAGCGTTTTCTATCTATTGGAATACAATAAGATTTTTCCCGTCCACCGACCACCTATTAAAATGAAAATAGGTAGCAAATAGGCCTGTTTTTTGTGCCAAAACACACATTTTTTGCTTATAGCGTTCTGAGTTTTCAACCAAATTTCACGAAACTTACACAAAACTTGAAACCTACAAGAGAATTATTATACTGCAATTTGATAACAGGTTCAATATTTGATGAGATCTGAGCATTTAGCTGAGCATTTTAGCTGTGCATGCACGAAAGTTAGCATTGTTTTCCTTTCAGAAGTCGATGGCCAACTGTATAAGGCAATGTATATAAAAATTTTAGTTTAATATTGTGAAAATTAAAAAAGACGGTGATACAGTGAGCTGCATTTCAATATACTTTATGGTGGTAGCTGGATGATGAGGGATTTTCCACAAATTACTGTATGGTTTTACACAAAATACTGTATTTTTGACTGTACAGTGAAAATCGTTTATAACGACGCCGATTATAACGACCAACTGCATATAACGACGGAATTTTTACAAGAAATTTGGTTTGCTATTCTACTTCATACTAAGTATATTGGAACCACATAGGTTAGTCATCAAGATTGAAGGTTAGTTATTAAAATTTAAGTGTTATTCTAATCCTGTTTATTTACAAATGTCTGAGAAATTTTTATCACTGCTAAACCTGAATATTAAAGATAGTGAACTTAAAAAGTGATTTATTAATTGAATATCACGAGGGTCATATTCTTTAGGGGCCCAATTTATTTTTTCAGAATAAGGCCTATAAAACTCTTAAACCGGCACTGTTCGGAAGTCATTAGTATAATATAATAAATATTATTCATTAGATTTGTTTTCTACATTATATACTTTAGTGTTTTCTAGAATTTTTTCAATTTAAAAAAATAAAAAGTGTTACGTATTTACTGTGGCTATAAATATAATTTAATATAAACGGAAATTAAATTCATTATAATTAAATATATTTTTATTTAATTTTAAAACTAAACAGTTTAATAAATTTTACTATCAAAATAATTTATAAAACTCTTAGAGTGTATTATACTATAGGCTACTGTGATTTTAAAAAGATATCGTTTATAACGACTATCGGTTATAACGACCGAATTTTCGCGGTCCCTTGAAGGTCGTTATAACCGATTTTCACTGTATTTTATCTTCGTTTTTAATATAAATTGAATCTTTATTTACAGTACGTTGTTATACCCACACGGCGCTCAATCGCTGCTGCTATACAAATAACTATATCTCATGCATTAGGTGATGCATGCAGTCCATATGTTGTTGGAACAGTAAGTTTTTATTGTATCTGGAAAGCTTTTCTTTTTCAATATATCTTTAATATCAATATATTATACATATATACATCATGTTCCTTATTTTTTTTTAACACCATATGTCTACGCTTTTTTCTCACCTTCATCATGCCTTATATTTTTCAGAACAGTAGGTCGCTCATTATTAGAACTAATTCAGACTGAACATGGTTTCAGTATTCTGCAGTTCATATAATCCAACAACTTACTAAATATAAAGTGAAACAAGAAGTTTAATAAAAACGCTGTATCTCTTATCAAAATTAGACCTGCAGTGGTAACACATTCATCTATATGTACCGTTAACCGAAGTTCGATTTCCAACGTTACAACCCCCCCAAAAGGTTTTGATTTTTTTTTTTTGGAAAACTATAGGTCTTGGCGCAGTATGACCTTTTGCTGTCGTTGTTTGCCATAAAACAATTTTATCAAAGTTATTAATTGAATTGATTATATTTTTTTAAATACTGTCATTAAAATATAGTTATGTTTGTCATACTACTAATGATTGTGTTTTCACTGGCCAAACTAGCTTCAATCCTCATAAAGTCCTGATATCAGCATTTTATTATTTGTATATAAACTCTTTTGCAGAAAGATGCATTTAGAAGGAATTGTTCAAACCCTCTGAAATTTTGAATATTTTAGGAATATTTAGAGATAGCAAAATGATTAAAATTTTATAGCAAAAGTACTTTTTTTTTAAATAAAATCCTGGGAATATAGCTATCACATTTTTTAATTGGTTGTAAAGCTACTACCTCTGTGATTCAAGTTGTTATAGAGTACAGCATGGAGTCAAACAACAACTTAATGTTCTTTTGTTGCAGATTTTATCATAAGTTCTGCAATGCCTCTGTAGTTCAGTAACATTCCGTGATGGTTTCAAATGCTTTCCCTACATATCCCGAACATACTTGATTGGTGGTAAGTTTGGTGACCTGTCTAGTCATAGTGATGAGCACCACATAGGCATTCTTGAGTGTCCCAGTGGAAGGCCTGGCATTATCCTGCCAGTAAAGAGCTCTTGGAAGGTGTGACAGCATAGGCAGTGTAATTGGCTGCAGGATATTATCAACGTACAGGGCAATCCAAAAGTCTGGAAAAACTTTGAAAATTAATTCATAAACTATAATAGAGAGAAATAGTTGCCGTTTGCACAGAAAGAATGAAAATTAAGAATTTTTTGTAAAGAAGAAAAAAATCATTAGCATAATTTGCATTTCTACCAACAGATAGTGCTGTATTAGTTAAAGATGTGAGATATGCAAATTATCAGACTGTATAAAAGAGCATCTGTAGCTGATAACGTCATTTTTGAAACAGATAGTAGTGGTTGGTAGTAGCTCTGTCTCGTAGATACGAAACTTCAGGCATAAAAATATTGTCACTCATTGAGAAAACAGTCTTAAACTTTATGAGAATGAGGAAATTGGTAGTACAGTATTGCGGGCATATCGACTAGTACGTGATATGAGAGGTGGTAATGGACCTATGACGTGTTCCAGACTGTCAAAAATGATACAAAAATTTGAAGCCACATATTTTTTGACTTCACATGCAAGAAGTGGCCAGTCTCAACATTCACTGTTGTTGCCCCAAGAGTCGAACAAACAGTGCAATCACTGTTTGCGGCTTCTGTACATAGGGAAAGCAGTTCTAGTGAAGTGTCCCAACAGACTGGCATTTTGTACGGCAGTGTATAGGGATCATTGTGAATTATCCTTAAGCGATATTCATATAAGTTGCAACATAATCACGAACTGAAATCTGATGACTTCAACACTCGTCAAGATTTCGCTAATTGGGTATTTAATAAAATGGGGGAGCAGCATGACTGGCTTTTTACTATGTTTGGGACAGATGAAGCGCATTTCCCCCATTCTGGCACGGTTAACACACACAATTGTTGTGTATGGAGTACAGAAAACCCAAATTCATTTGTTGAACAACCCCTGCATAAGCTAAAAGTTAGCCTGGTGTAGCTTTACTGCTGATATAGGATAGATAGAATGATATAGGATGAAGACTGATGGCTTTTTTAAGCCATCAGTCTTCATCCTATATCATTCATCATGCACTTTTTGGATGTAAATATCAGGTGACCCAAATGAAAATATGCTTATTCAGAGTTGTCTGATGCATGAACGAATGGGTGATATGTCACTAAATTTGGTGTGCATATAATTCAGACAATAGTGAAGAGATTTCAGTAATTTTTGTTCCAAAATCGATTGGCAGGAGGAGGGGTGGAAGGTGGCTCTACACTATGTAAATAAATTATAAACCCACCTGTAAAATACAAATAACTTACAATTGCAGTAGGCGTTTGATATAAATTTATGCAAATAATATACCAACGGTGATTATATATATACCAATTACAACTTTTGAAAATGGTGAACAATTTTTCTCACAAGAAAAAATGATTGTTTGTAACCTGTAAAGAAAATATAAACTCAACTTGGGGAAATTCCAGGAAATCAGAAATTAATAGCAAGTCGGTTCTCCTTGCTTTTCAGTAATATGTATCATTCTGTGAGGCATTGTTTGAAGTAGTTTTCTTAAAACACCTAAGTCTATATTGTCCCTGGCATTCGAAGTTGTTATTTGGAGATCATTCACACGATAATATTGCTTGTTGCGCCAATATGCAGCCTTTGCCATAAAACCCCACACATTTTCAACTGGATTCAGGTCTGGAAATTCGAGAGCCATGAAATCACATCCTTTTCTCATTCAAACCACTCCTTGGTGGACATTGATGCATGTACACTGGTATCGTCCAGTTGGTATTTCCAATTTGGACTGCCTAAAATAGACCCAAATGGGATTAAGAGATCATACATTAATTCCTGATATATTTGGAGTTCATAGTGCCCTGAAGGAATACGATGTCTGCTTTTCCTCCTGCTCCGAATGCTTCCCACACCATCACTCCGCTGTCTCCATGCTGTCTATTCAGCTTTATTTTTTGGCTGAGTGCGTAGATCATGCCAATATGATGAATATCTATTAGGGCCATTCAGACAATCGTTTTTCATCAGAAAACACTATTTTATTCCACTCATGATGCCATTCAGTTTTTTACATCAGTCGGTGATTTAACTTATGACTAGTAGTAAGTTTCGGTTTGCTTTTATTTTCCTGAACTTTACGTTCAAATTTACATTTAAACTTTTCCACACAGTTTGGTGGGATACTTGTGTTAATGGTACATGCGAAATTTCATAACACCTGCTCACGAGTGGCAAGAGCTTGAACGTGCCTGTGGTTCCGGGGTAACAGTTTTGGTGGTCTACCTGATCTTTTTTGGGTTCCACAATTATCACCTTTTTCGATGACAGTTTGGACAGCAGTTTGTGAGCGTTCTATTTTACGGGCTAGTCCTCTTGTTGACTGTCCCTTGCAAGTTAGCAAATATATTTTTCTGGCGTAAGTTTCATTTAGTTCTTCTCCTCAATGCATACTCACAAAACGCAATTTTCATCACAACATTGGATCCATATGATAGCCTACATGTATCATATGATGTGTATAAAACTACACATGTGCAAATTAGTTAACAGGCTCGCAGTTCGTGAATTTGCATGTTGAGTTTGTATTTTCTTTACAGGTTGCAAATGATTATTTTTTCTTATGAATTTTTTTTTCGCCATTTTCAAAAGTTGTAATCATTATATGTATGTAATCACCATTGGTATATTATTTGCATGAATTTATATCAAATGCTTGTTACAATCGTAAGTTATTTGTGCTTTATGGGTGAGTTTATAATTTATTAGCATAGTGTATTAATAATGTTTACTTACATTTTACGTAGGAAGATGATAAATTGTTCATCAGGTAGTTGCCAATGAAAATTGGTGATACTGTTTAGTGTATTAGCTATAGTATTGAACCAAAAGCTGACACTGTAAGACTATATTCTTTACCGCAGTATGCAAATGATCTGTGTTGATGCTTTACACATGCTGCACAACTCCATCCTAAAAATCTGGCACGTTGTTCCCCAGATAGTAAAGGTTGTCCAGTGAACATCTTGGAGATATCTAGAACATCTGTATTTGATCTTACACTGTAATGGATGTTTATTGCACATCTACAGGATGTCCTTGTTGGGGTTATTCAATAGCAGAAGTTCTACAGATGCCCGGTGACATCTAAGAGTAGACTATCCTAAAACAGGAGCCTTCTAATGTTGTGTAAGAAAAGTATCTAACGAAATTTTTAACTGTGTAAAAATTCAAAATTAAGTTTCCATACACTTTGTTGTAATTGTACTGCAAAAATACAAATCATGTGTATGGTCTCACCTTGTTTGGTGCAGAATCACCCTTGCTGTTCTTGTGCCATAAAAATAAACCAATCAAAAATACAAACTAACTAGGAATGTCAATGAAAAATCATGTCAAACTTCAGTATTGCTCGTATACAACATTTGGTTGTGGCTCAATTTATACAGATACCAATTTAATACTTTTTGAAAAGTTCACACCATAGTGTGTGATAAATTTATCTTTCTAAAGATTACATGTGCACTGTATGAACCTAAAATAATATTCTTTCTACACCCTTCAATGAAAGTTGCTACAATTTCTTTTGCGATTTGTAAGGTCTTACATCCTCTTTGTGCTAGAACTGTGAGGCTACCACCTACCATCTCGTCAAATTTACTGATCTATCGTAATGTATATTTAGTGAGGCCTTTTTGTAACTGTTTTCTATGTCTGTAAACATGGAGTTCTGTTGTCACATTTCTAGGATTTCAATAAGAGCTTTACCAGTAAAACATATTCAGCCAAGTGGAGAATCATATTTGCTCAGTGATTGAAATGGACAGCCTTTGACATTCCTTTTAAGGATGCATACAGACATGCAACAGAACGTTGTAACAGAACATCGTCACATAATATCCCATGTTATGCAATGATGTTACGGGGTGAACATCGCCACGTATCATCAATGTGTAACATCAATGCGTCCTATCAGTTTATGCCAATATCCAGTCTGTACTGACAAACCACTGTTGTTCATAAACTAGTCTAAATACATGAACATGGGGTGTAATGTAGCCCTGTAACATTGTTTTGATGCGGCATGAAAAAACTGACAACTGGTGGAAGCGGAAATGTTACGATGTTCTGTTAAGGAGTGCGGTCCAGACTAGATACACGATGGCATTATGATATGGTGTTGCATGTGTGAATGCGGCCGGAGAGAGTAGATGTTCCAGGACTTGCACGATGTGTCAATTTCTTTCCTGTAGGTCCCGGCGCAGCATGACCACTGTAGTCTTTGAGCCGTAAAACCAAAAAACAAACAAACAATTTTTTTCCCATTACCCACCGACAGTGCCGCTTTCTTCTTTACCTGCAAATTTTGAAATTTTATTTTTTACTGAAATCTCTATTATCTGAAAGGTATGCACACCAAATTGGGTACATTTTGCATGCTGGTTTACCTGCTAGAAGGCTCTAAATAGGCTTACTTTAATTTTGAACAGCTTGCATATAAACTGGCAGGTGTCTTCAACAGATTCTACTTTGCTACATATATTATTTCGGTTCAAACTAAGAATGTTTTTTAATTAAGGATGAAGCTGAAAAGAAGGTAACCATACCTTTCATGACTTCTTTTGACAACGATTTTTGGATGAGCAGTGAAATTGTTTAAAAAAAAAAAAAATCCACAATTTTGGAATGAGGTTGCATTGTTTTTATTCTTGATTTCGTACTTCATATTTTGTTGAATCTGATTTTAGCAGAGTTTGACTATCAAAAGCACCTTAACTGTATTAACATTGTGGAGACCGATTATTTCCGACTGTATTTGACAATGCTGCAGTTATATATACAAAAAGTAATTTGTTCTCATCAGCCGCAAGTATCACTAAACTGAAAGGCAATATGATATTTTATTATAAAATATTCTGTTCTATTTTTATTAAAATTTCTTCATGTCAGCGAATAATGTTACAAATAAAAATTGCATTTAATAAGATAAACTTATAGAAATTTTACTCATTATAATTAAAACACATTAGGGGTTAGAGGCAAAAGGAGCCTAAAGGGCAGGGGGTTGGGGGCTACTGCCATAAGCAACAGATGTTCAAATTCCTCAGAAAACTGTGGGTCCTGGCATGACCTAACTTTAGCTGTATGACCTTGCATCATAAAACAGTGTAGTGGCATTTTGCGATAAACATTTTCATGTTTAATTCACTTGTTTTATACAAACTATTAAATGTGTATATACTTGCAACTTCTAACAGTAATTCACTTTGATGATTTATGCTCAGTGAACTGACTGATAATAAGAAAAGGTGCTCTTTATTTTTATTTTGATAAAAGAGGTATAGAAATGCTGTTTTTGTTCCATAAAAAAACAACCAACCATTATTCCATTTAGGTACTTTTCATACACACATACACACTTGGTTTTGTAAAAAGAGAGACTCACCACAAAGAGTGTTTTAGCTTTATAAAACTTCATACACACAGTGTTTAAAAATAATTATTGCATTTTCATTGTAAAAGGACATTTATTTACAGAGTAGTGCTAACATAATGGGAACTTGTTAATATGTAATTAATCTGCTTCTAGTATGATGCAAGCTGATATACAGTACAGCATGGAGTCAATACAGTCCATGAAATAAATATAGGTTCTCATAAATATTTTAATTTTTGTTTGAAATAAGGCAATGTATTGTCCATGCTTAATTGATGTTAAAACTTCATTTATAATAATATCATTTTACAAATTATGGTAAATAATTCACAACAGTAGATGAGACTGTTGATTTAACAAAAAACTGGCATGGAATAATTATAGATTCACCTTGAGTGGTGCATCAAAAAAGGAATGCTGCTTATAAGTCAGTATTTGGTATTACCTCCTTTTTGACCCATTCACACTGAGGAGATGCTGGGCTTCGATGAGACTAATTTTTGAAGAGCATTGATTTTGATTTTCAGCCAAGCGACGTTGAACGGCATCCTTGAGATTTTAAATTATAATGAACTGCCAACTATTTGCATACAATTTGTAAGCCAGGATACCTAATATATTTTTGATCGGATTCATATCTGGACTAATCGAAAGCCACTCAAAAATCTCAATTTCCTTCTCAGTAAACCACTTTTGGTGAGGTTCAATATGTGTATTGATGCATTATTCTGTTGGATTATTAAATCAACTCTCATTAAATCCTCAGTATGCTCGACCAATGAGATTTTAAGTATGTGAATGTAGTCTTGAGATTCCCTATGAAAGGTCATACCAGCTGTAATTCCCCACATATGAAAAAGTTTCCCAAATCATAAGACTCCCACCGAAGTTTTGACTCATTTGAATTTCTTGATCTTTTCTCAAGTCATGTCAATAACATTGGAATCCATCGGGACTAAATTTCTTTTCATCACTGAAAAGAATTTTGTTCCAATTTTGGAACATCATATTAATTGTTTGTACAGTTGGTGCAGAATGATCCTTGCTGTCCCTGCGCCATAAAAATACAAGCAATCAACCAACTTGGAACATCATGTATTTTTTAGCCCAGTGCGATCTTACTTCTTTCTTTACTTTGGTCAATGCTGGCTTGCTTTGTCTCTTAGAAAATCGTAAGTGATCAAAATGCAAAATCTGGTGTACTCGGTGAATTCCAGCTGATAACGATAATTCTGCTTTGATTTCCAATGCAAACATTTGTTTTGAAGATACATGCCGAATAATACGTTCTCGTTTAGTCAGTATTGGTTTTCGACCACTTCACTTCTTTTGTGCCGTAATTATTACCTAATTTTATAAACTGATTGACCACATTCGATGACCTATTTGGTGATTAGATAATCTGCAATTCTTGTAGGCTTAAATTTTAATTTTTTCTTCCATACCTGACAATTTTGCATGAGGCATTTCGGATATTTTATCAAAAAGAATTAAACATTTAGTTAAACCTTATGTATTCTGAGATAAAATAAACAACACGTTGTCCAATAAATATTACCAAAAGCAATGCAGTTGAACCTCGTTAAGACGAATGCCAAGGGGAATGGAAAATCTGCTTGTATTAAGTCACTAGTCTTATCCAGAAAGGATAGTGTGCTATACAATCTGATGGGATTTCAGAAAATGGCTCATTAAAAGTAATTCGTCTGAAACGTGTTCGTCTTAACAAGGTTCGACTGTATGTATTTTCTATATTATTTTTGCAATAAAAACTGCTTTTTCAGTAAACTGAACCTGTATTCTCTTCCACATGAAATATAATTTTGCAACAATAAAAATTTACTGAAAGAGAAATTAGTATCCCACTGGATGTGCTTATTATCACTTGATGTGCAAATTATAAAATACTTAAAGACATTGTCATTTTACATTTTGAGCAGGACATATTATCAGTTATATGGGTGAACCTATATTTATTTCACTTGCTGTATCAGTCTGTTGTCCCATGGAAGATTCTACCTCAGCTCGGTATTCTTACATTCTGTGATTATTACAATTGCTTTCTCAGTATATCACAGACATTTTTTATTGGTGAGAGAGGTCTGGAAAAGGCTGGGTAGCCATGGGAGAAGGTGTGCACCTTACAATGGCATTGAGTCTCACTGTGTGAGGTCTGTTGGTGAATGCTTGACGGGGACTGGAACAAAAGTAGGTGTGTTTTAGACTCATGTCGAAGCTTTTTTCAGAATGGCCCTATATTAAACAGCCGTATTACAGACTCAATATCTCATGATTCCATGGATGGATTTTAATGATCTGCGGCTTTTTTAAACAGATTATAGAAAATCACTTGATATGTGTTTCAGCAATTTTCCAGTAAAACTAAAAATTTTGAAATATTAACCTTCAAATCTTTCGACAAAACGGAAAAATAATCAACCCCTGTTTGGTGGTTTTTCAGCAATAGCCTGCATTGAAAATGCAATATAAGTTTCAGTGCAATTCGTTCGAAATCCAGATAGGTTCGCTTGCTAGATTTGTATTAACGTACAGAGCAGTTTTTCTGGCTGTAAATAAGAAATGAATTTAAAAGTTTAAAATAGTTATAAAGCATGTTATAATATTTTTTACTAATACATTTAAAACAAATCACGTAGGCTTTTCTGGCCGTTTAAGCGAGCATAATAATTGTTATTTTCCCCTCCGATAAATGAATTCAAAACAAGTTTAAAGAGAAAAATTGTTTGAAAATATAGCAAAACGAGTTGAGACGTATTTGAGCAATTATTATATTAAGTATAGAAATAAAACTGATTTTGTTCGTTAGATTTCGTTCCGTCAATCGTACTGCGAGTATTTTAAGGGGTCACCTTCCTAAATATTATTAATATTAATTTTAAAATATGAAAGAAATTAATCATGCGTTCATCAATTTCAAAAATCAAATTAGATTTAAACCAATTATGATTTTTTATTGATTTGATGATTTTATTATTTGATAGTTAATAGGGCTTTGAAAGGACATGCATTTAAAATTTTTGTCATTTTCAGTAATTTGAAATTATGAATATCGATATTAATCCCTTCACTGTTCTTCACTATTTTAAACACGTGGTAAA
>QLNU02015360.1:236640556-236655246 GCA_006491805.2 Dysdera silvatica
AATTGCTGATTCATATATTTACCTTGGCCAGCTGATTTCAATGGATGGCAACATTATGAAAGAACTCAACAGACGTATTAAACTTGGCTGGAGTGCATTTGGAAGAAACAGTTTTATCCTGAAGGGGAAATTGCCTTTATGTCTAAAAAGAAAAGTCTTCAACCAGTGTGTATTGCCAGTCCTCTCTTATGGATCAGAGACATGGAGTCTAACAGTTGGAGCAATACGAAAGTTACAGACAACGCAAAGGAGCATGGAGAGGTGCATGCTTGGAATAACTAGGAGAGATCGAAAAAGGAACACTTGGGTGAGAGAGCAAACTAGAGTAGAGGACATCATTGTTAAAGTAAAAGGGCTGAAATGGCGATGGGCTGGGCATATTGCAAGAAGAACTGATCAACGATGGACAACAGAAATTCTGAACTGGATTCCAAGAGACCACCGAAGACCTAGAAAACGTCCTCAAACTAGATGGGTGGATGAAATAAGAAAAGAGGTTGGGGTGACGTGGAAACGAATGGCCCAGGATAGACTTGTGTGGAAAGCATTTGGAGAGACCTTCATCCAGCAGTGGATAGATAATGGTTGAATATGATGATGATGATGATGATATATATATATATATAGCCTGACTCCGCCCTAGATTTAAAAAAAATGAATGTTTTTGATGAAAGGTTTTTTGATTGAAACATATTTTTCACATGATAAATTGTATTTTACAGCTAATATTTTCCACATGGGTGGGGGATTAATGCCACAAACCCCTCCTTGTTCATGGCCTAGTATGTACCTATGTATTTTTTAAGGAAGGAAAAATTGTAGACTTGCATATGCTGAAAGAACACTGTCAAAGCCTTTGTATTACACTCCTCAAAAAAGATACCTTGAATGGGGGGGGGTGATCTTCATACAGAGAATTTTTCTTTTGCACCATTTGTTCCCTCTTTTAGTACTGATTTTTATGCTATAATCCTCCAGTCTTTATTTGATTATCTAGAAATGGTTCTGAAGAATAATCATTAAAGCTGGGAAATTTAACATTGATCTTATGAGAATAATTTTGGTTCTAATGGATTTTGTTTATCTGCAACCTGATTAAGTAGGGTGATTGTATATAAATATATTACTTTAATTGTATTATATATATTTTTATACTGCGTTTCATTAGAAATGATAGTTCCTGTTGTAACTTCAATTATAAATCTTGCATTATAGCTTATTTAGTGTCAAACTTTTTCTTGTTTCTTATATTGCACCTATTTTTTTCGTTAAGCTTTTCTATTTTCCCTTCCTATTTTTGGGTAAAATCACTTACTTTTACTACTATTTTTTTTTTAACTGGCTTCTGTCCCTGTACACTATGCTAATCAAATAGGAGCAAAAGTTTCACAAGTTTTACTTGTGCAGTTAAATTTATAAAATCTAATAAAAACATTGCTAATAGCTATTTCGATAGTATGTGGCATAGCTATCATCATCAAAGCATGGTAACTTCTGTTTATTTCCATGATGTTGGTTGGAGTTGTCAACACAGTGGTTGGAAACATAGGTGCCCGCAGGGGGGGGGGGGCATATGTACCCCCTTGCACCCAAGAAAAGAAGTCATGTACTATTTACTTGTACTGCTATTCGTGTACATTTTACTCAATTATTTCCTTTTCACAAAATAAACAGAATACAGCACACGAGAATACATTTACAATCAGCGAAAACAACTTATATTCAACGCGAACAAACACGCTCTTAAGTAACTATGCACACAGTCAGCATCGGTAGAACAGCCCAACGAATGCAGGAAGACTGGAGCAATGTTGCCAACCTGTGGGAAATTTCCCATGGACGAGAGAAATTCTGTTAAAATTTTAAATTTGTTGGAAAAAGGAAAAAAAATAACAAACTACTAAACTGCGGGAAATTCCAGTGTCTGGGATACGACAGAAAAAATTTCCCACACTGTTTTTTAAATAAATGCATGCACACGTATAATTAGGAAATCTCCTAAAGAAGTAGTAAACTACTCTAAATTTAAATCAGTTTATTTTACTTCGTTTTTTTTTATAGTGATGATTAACCACTAATGAGATGGTGGTGTACGTAATAAAAAGCAATTTGGTGTTAAAAAATGGTTTATTTGGCTGTATTAAACTTTTCTTTGAATAGTTGTGCATCACTACATAATAGTCTCACCCTTTGGTCACAATGTCGTCAACTTCGTTCCTACTTATCGCAATGTTTTTAAAGCTGTAAAAACAATCTTTTCTCCGCAAAATAGCCGACAGGAATTAAGGCAAGAGTATTTTTTTAAAATCATCTTATTTTTTCATCTCCACTTATGCAAGCTTATGACATTCAACAGGTCGCTTTGAATATGGTAGCAGTAATTTGCTCGTTATTCCAGTCAAAAGCAATCATTTGAAGCTGCACAAAAAGGTAGGTCTGTATTGGGCATAATTGGAGCAGCAATCTTTTAAATGAATATATATCTTATTAATTTGCTCAATGAACTAAATACACCTATATTGAAGTAGTTGTTAAAAGGGAATATGTTGCAAAATCAATATTTTGGGAAAAAAGCCCTCTAAATTTAAAGAATTTTTTTTTTTACATTTATTAGTCGCAATATACAGCTGTAGGAATTGTACGCTATAATTTTCGTACCGTTTTGCATCGAAAGATGCGTGTAGGCATCTAAATATGAGAACACATAATAGCTAATTTTTTCATTAAAAAAAAAAAAAAAAGAGGGAAATTACAAGCTGGTGTGGGAAATTTTTGCCTTTCTTTGAAGGAAATTTACTTTGGACAGGTTGGCAACACTGGACTGGAGTCTCAATCACCGTTCTGCCCGTACAAAAGCTGCCCGATTTACCGACGTCTAACAGCGCCATGTGTTGAACGTTCTATTGACCGAGTGCAACATCATTATTCAATTGGAATTTTGCTGGATGCACCCCCTTGCATATGATCCTGTGGGCGCCCATGGTTTGAAACTTAATTGGGTTGATGAGGAATGTATTGGTGATGTAGTTTTTAGCAATGAGACACAAAATGTAGTTCCAAGTGTTCGAGACTCGGAAGTTGATCATTAATTGTAGCGTTGATGTTTTATAAGATATGAAATGCCTTAAAGAAGTTGAGATTAAGCATTAAGTTGACCTTTTTAATAGTATGTGCATTGGAGACTAAGAACTTGTGCCTGAATTACCAGTCATGTTTTGCCAAAGCGTATTTAGGAAATTCTTGCTTTTTGACATAAGCTTTATGTTCCTTTAATCTGAGATGCCGTGCTCTTCATGTTTAGCCATACTGGCACGGAATGGAATATATGCCCCAGCTGTCAGAATCCGGGATGTTATCCTTAAGATGAGAAAAGCCTATTTTGTTGATCGGAGTGAAGGTAACGCGAAAGTTGAATTTGTGCAGGACAGCAGCGATCCTAGTAGAAATTTTCGGAACATAAGAAATATAAGCACAATGTCCCTAGGAGCTGAAGAATCACTGGAGAGAGAAGAGGCCGGTTTAGGTTTAGTGAGTTCTTTAAAAATATGATCAATAATTGTTGGATTGTAGCCACGGTATGAGGCAATTTGTCGAATGTAGCGAATTTCATTAGTCAATGCGTCAATTGATGAAATTTTGATGGCATGAGACACCAACCAATGTGGATGAAAATTTGATGGCGTGAGACGCCAACCAACAAAATTCTCTCTTTTTGTTCGATAAAATGCTTACACAAATTTCACTGCACTTGTCGAAAGAGCACTAAAATTTAGTAAGTTACATTTTGGCTAAAAAGAGTTTCTTCGACATGGCATTGCTGAAGTATTATCCTCTAACAATAATCAACCCAAGCATAATATTCTATCTGTTGATGTTTGTGAAGTGAAAAATTTACTAACACAAAGACCTCATCATAATTAGGGCTGACAAAGATGGTGAAATTGTCCTGATTGATAAAAAACAATATTTGGTTGGAGTTAACCAACTTTTTCAAGATAACCTATTGCTTATCAGCTTTCCACCGTTAACAAACATGTATGGAACTGTTTTTTCATCGGTGAAAAGACTAAAAATATCTATCGTACCATCTGTTGCCAATGTCATCCAATTTTTTGCCCTACTAAAGGTACTTAAACCGGGAATGCCATTCTTGCCGATTGTATTAAATATTGATACAGCCAGCCACTCACCTGCTTTCAAAGTATCTTTCTGAAATTTTCTACTTTTACTTATTAATAACACTTTCACAATTAAAAACTCCTCCAGTTTTATCGAGAAATTGAAGCTCCTTAATCCTATTTCTCCAGAATGATCTTGTTTGATGTTAAGAGCTTATTTCTTATTTACAAACATACTTGACTCGTTTGATTCACTCATTCTGAGATTGAAGGAATTCCACTATACAGATTATCAAGTAGATGAACAGTTCTTTCTCACCAAATTGTGTATTAACCAAACTTGTTTCTCGTTTGAAAACAGTTTATTCAAACAAACAAACGGTCTCAACAATGGAAAAAAAAAAGTGGTTATAGCCAGATTACAATACATTTTTTATTTCCATGCTAAATTTACGTTCTAGTGTACAGGGGAAACATAGCGAAACAAAACAAAAGTTATTACTCTAGCTCTCTTTTTGGTTAGTCTGACCATTTTTTGATTTTCCATTAAATAAATTCTTAATTTCTTTTTAAACTCTTTCTTAAAATGGTAAGTTATTCCATTTATCAATTCCATTATTTATATTATTTTGTCCCATGCTTGTTCTTATTTTTCCTGTTTTTAAAGTGTTATCTGATCTTGTATTTCTTGTATTTGTATTTTAGTCTATATAGTTTTCGTCATATTTACCTGTTGTAGTTCTTAAATAATTTCTGCAATTCTTCATCTCACCCATACTGCATTTAACTATTGTTGATACTGTGAGCCTCACTCCTCATTATACTTCCTATCAGAGCTATCCGTTCTGTTTATTTTTTCGTAGTACAATCCCACTTCACCTATTGCTGTAACGATTGGTAAAAAATAACTCAATCTAATATCCATAAACTTGAACAAATTCAATTACATATATTAAAAATTATGACTTCAAAGATTGCCAATAACAGAACTAACCTATGGGCTTTTTTGCCATATTACCCTTTTCTGTAATCGCTCAGTCCCAAATCACCCTTCTCATGTACAAACGTATTCACAAAGGCTTTCACTCAAATATTATTCAGATTCATCCACGCAATGATCGCTATCCATCCAGGTCCAGCATAATCCTCATCCCATTACAATCCACCTATCATTACTTATATGATCATATTGACTCCCAAGGTCCCATGATTTGGTATCTTCTCCAAGTAAGTCTAACTAATATTAATAGTGAGCATAAGTTTGTCTTCTCTAAATAAATACTTATTATCTACATGCTAATGTTTAATTCTATTTATTGTGTTTTACATGTCACTGCTTAATTTCTTCTATTATTTATGTGTTTATTTTTATCTGTATGTGTGTGTATGTTTATGTGCACGTTTATGTCTCTCTCTCTCTATATATATGTGCATCAGGTGACAAATCTTTAGTAACAACTACAGCAAGTTTCTTTTTGACACTTTGATTTAACTTTGTTTTTGAAGATTGTACCACTAAAGCAAGCTTACGCTCCTCTTTTGTGCTAAGTGTGGAATGACTGCGGGTTATTATAGTTCTGTTCGATGCTGCTGATATAAGTTTCAATTTCATATATTGCAAGAAGCAAGAAGAACTGATCAACGTTGGACAACAGAAATTCTGAACTGGATTCCAAGAGACCACCGAAGACCTAGAAAACGTCCTCAAACTAGATGGGTGGATGAAATAAGAAAACAGGTTGGGGTGACGTGGAAGCGAATTGCTCAGGATAGACTTGTGTGGAAAGCATTTGGAGAGACCTTCATCCAGCAGTGGATAGATAATGGTTGAATATGATGATGATATATATATATATATATACATAGATACAGGGTGATTATAATTAAAGTTCAACTTTCAAAAAGCTGTAAAAAAAAGAACTAATGCTAAAATTTGAAACTATTTATTTTTTTCTAATTCCATACCATTTCCTCCTCCTTCGAGTATATTCAGTTCAAATTTCAGGTCATTCTGAGCAGTGGTTCTTTTTTTTACAGCTTTTTGAAAGTTGAACTTTAATTATAATCACCTGTACATAAATTGTGTGTGTTAAATTTGTTTTTTGTTTTTTAAAGCATTCTGGAAAAATATATGATCACATCATCACCATAAATGCTGATTATTATACTCCTGTTGATGAAGCCTTGGTTCCCACAGGTTAGTATAAAGCTTTTCCTGTTAAAGTTATAAATAAAGAAGTTAAAATTGTAAAAGGCAGCAAATTCCCATTCCAAATACAAGTTCTTACTTTGGGGTCTTCTTTGTGGTTCAAATTTTATTTAAACAATTTGTGGATTTGTCTTGTTTTTTGTGACAGTGATATTGGACTGTGGGACTAGTCCCTTCCACAGAAAGCTTTAGTTATACAAAGTTTCCTGGGTGGTGAGGGCTTTTTTAGGTTCTGTCTTTACCTGCACTTCTCAAGCAGGCATGAACAAAATTTCTAGTTTTCAACTATTTAAACTAATGTATGTATGTACAAGGTGGGCGTAAAATAAGTTGGCCTGTTTAGAGCATTCTGCAGCCACAAACAATAGTCGGGTTGATACCAAAATTTGTACACATACTTTTTAAAATATGCACTCAACGATTCTGCAATAAAAAAAGTTATAAAATCATCCTACAGAAGGCATTTTTATAGCTATATGCGCAGAAAAGGAAAACGGAACGTTGAAAGCACATTTTTTTTCACAAAAACGGTATCAGATATTTGAACGAGTCTTGTGATATTGTGCAATGTGTTTCCCATTACGAATGTGTGTCATTTGAAGGTGATAAACTGTATGCTCAACTCTGACCATTAGGTGATCACCCATGATATTTCACACATATAGCAGGTTACTGTCTTTTAGTTCTGCTAATGTTGCAAGTGATCCATGATACACCGCATCCTTTAGGTATCCTCACAACTAAAAATTGCATGGAATTTGGTCAGAAGAATGGTGGCCAGGTAGTGGGGGAAGCATTCTACTAATTACTTGATCATTGATAAAGTGTTGACACAACAAATTTTGCACGAACCTTGCAATATATGGAAGTGCACAATCTTGCATAAAAGAAATTGAATCAAGACACTGTCTTTGTTGCAGCTGAGGTATCACAACGTTTAGAAGTATGCCACGATATCTAGCCGCAGTCACAGTACTCATCTTAGGTCCATTAGCAATAATTTCTTAAAAAGAGATAAGGTCCCAGGATAAATGTGGATGTGAACCCACACCAGACTGTCATCTTGGGCGAATGTAGAGGAAATTCCTGGAAACATGTAAATTTTTACCTTGGCCCAAATATGGCAATATTTGGTGTGTTTGCAGTGCCATTTAAATAAAGTGTGCTACGTCGCTCCATAGAATGTCCCATAGTCATGGCATATCAAGAAACATTCTAGCTAGAAAGATCAATGCAAAAGTGAGTTGTTTTACCTTGTCACCAATGAGCAGTTTTTGTCCATGACTGATCTTGTACGGAAAAAACCCTTTCTCAGGATATTTCTGTGTTCAGTGGTAAATCTAATTATTATGTGGCTTGGGCAAAATTAAAACCTGAAGCATTCTCCCATTTACCCGGAAGGCTTCCGTTTTTTTTTTTATCGATCTTCTGGTCGGAAAACGATTTCGTCCGATTTTCAGAGATTTCGTCTAAAATCCCCAGTGTTTTTTAAAATGCTGATTTTTTTAAAAAAAATTTAAATACCTATTTTTCTTGATGCATGTTTATTTAAATTTTTGCGCATATGTGCATATTTAATAATAAATATGCATAAATAAATGCAAATATCGGTAAGAACACCAGAAAAATTCGTCTGCCGTTGACGGCGCATGCGTGGCGTGACGTGGAATTTTAGCTCCAGCTATGACGTAGAGTGATGCCTCTGCACAACGAAATCGCGCATCTGTATTTGTAGTTGTTGGGGAAGGCAAGAAAGAATGTGCTACATCGATAAGGTTTTGGTCAAGCATGTGACTTTGTGTAGGGAAGCCACGTGTTAGACATATCTGGTATTTCTTTGCTCTGGAAAGAAAGTTTTGTTTTTAGGTGTTTTTGAAAACAACGTTAACGATGTCGACCGTTAATAAAAGGTACTACCAAACGTTTAAAGCCAAATATATGAAGATATTTAATTTTATTCAAAAATCAAGACTGGGGCCAAAATATGCTTTCTGCATGTGTTACAGTAAAGACATAAGCATTACTCAAGATGGTAAACGCGATATTACTTTGCATTCTGAGACTGTTAAACATAAGAAGACGTTCAAGGCTGTAGAGTCTAATCATAGTATCAAGCCTTCATTTTTTGCATTTAACGATACTTCCATGATTAAAGCTGAATGTTTATTTACATTGTTTTTGATCGAACATAATTTGCCAATGAATTGCAGCGATCACACGGGGATGCTCTTTCGGAAAACGTTTCCTGACAGCAGTATTGCAAAACAATATGGATCTGCAAAGGCCAAAACTTCTGCAATTATGAAAGAAATGTCTGCAAAGGAATCCTCATCACTTGTTGAAAATTTAAGGTGCTATCCATTTTCAATTGCAACTGATGGAAGCAACGATGTTGATTCAAAGCTGTATCCAATAGTGGTAACTTTCTTCGATCCTTTATGTGAAAAAATTGTGAATTGTCTTTTATCTATGCCATCTTTGAAAGAAGATGCTACTGGGTTAAATATTGGAAATCTTCTGGTAAGTGCTTTACAATCTGAAAACTTTCCAATTTCTAATTGTGTTGCCTTTAGCTGTGATAATGCACCTGTTATGATAGGAAAAAAAGCAGGTGTAGCAGCAGTGTTAAAGAATCATCACCAAAATATTGAAATTATGGGCTGTTCCTGCCACCTTATTAACTTAGCAGCTGAAAAGAGTGCTGCATGTTTGCCATTTAAAATCGATGAAATTTTGGTAGACATTTACTATTACTTACAAAAGAGTTCGAAAAGAAAAGATAGGTTGAAAATTCTTCAAGAATTTCATGAGACTGATATAAAAAAGGTACTAAAACACGTTAGCACTCGTTGGTTGTCTGTTGGAAAGTGCTTAGAGCGTATAATCCAGCAGTGGCAACCTTTGATCAGTTTTTTTAAGGAAGAGGCCATGAAAAGGAATCAAATCACCCCACTTTCTTTCTTTACTATTCCCTCTATCAAAGTTTTGGTTGAAAATGCAGATAAAGTGAAAGAACGTAACAGCAAAAAAGCATCACAGAAATTAAAAAGGAAAGCTCAAAATTATGTGGATATTTCTAAGAAACAAAAAACTGAAAACTCCATGTCTCGTGAAGAAAGGTTGTTTTATTTTCTGTCGGAAGATATCAATAAGGCTTTCTGTTTATTTTTATCTTATACTGTGCCTGTATTTAAAAAAGCAAATGCTCAACTTCAGTCTGCGGAACCACATATTCATATGCTAAAATCTCTTCTCTTAAAATTGTACAGAGAAATGCTAGTGAAATTTATAAA
This sequence comes from Dysdera silvatica, assembly GCA_006491805.2. Taxonomy (NCBI): domain Eukaryota; kingdom Metazoa; phylum Arthropoda; class Arachnida; order Araneae; family Dysderidae; genus Dysdera; species Dysdera silvatica. Next base: position 236,650,177 of record QLNU02015360.1, read on the forward strand.
ACCAAGCGTCACAAAATTATGTAATAATATTTTGAAAGTCCACTATCATGAGAGGAGTAATCAAAAAGATGATGTTGATATCTTAATTGGAAATGGAACACTGAAAGTAATCCAAGATTTTAACATCCATGATAAAAATGAATTTTATGAAAACGTCAGAAGCTATTTCATAGCAGCATGTGACTACATGCACAATAAATTTCCTTTTGAGTTAGAAGTGTTACATCATGCAGAGGTTACACAAATATCGAATTTTGAAAATGCATCATTTTCCAGCTTAAAATATTTTACAGAAAAATTTCCTGTTCTTTTGTTCAATAATACAGAAGATGAAGCTGTTGATGCTTTACAAACAGAATTCAGTGAGTTCCAGGCTTTCGAAGTTCCACAAACTGTGAGTAATGAAGGTAGCATTGATGCACAATGGGCAGCCATAGGTAAAATAAAAAATGATACTTGTGAATTAAAATTTAAACGACTTTCTCAGGTTATGCTGTCAATACTTACGATCCCTCACAGTAATGCAGCATGCGAGAGAGTCTTCAGTCAAGTGAAGAAAATTAGAACTGACTTCAGGTCAACCATGTCTGATGACACATTAGAAAATTTACTAATAGTTAAATGCAGACAACATGTGAAATGTTACGAGAATGTATTTGACAAAAAATTTCTCAAATGCAAAATCTTGCACTACAGCATTTGTAAATTCTAAGAATTAATATTGCGTTTAATACAGTTTAATCCTCTATTATTATTAATTTAATAAATACTTAATTTCCTCATTGTGCCCTTTTTTCATAAATTATGTATGATTTTGTTTAATTAAAAAATGGTGGCCTGCCCACATGTGCAATTGACTACAGATTTTTCACTTCTAGAAGTTGGCACCTATGCATTCTCCAACGATTGATGTGGGAACGTCTTCAATAACGTGATCACTGATGCACTTTCGTGCTTTCGGTTTCTTCAAATTCGTTCATAATTTTTCTCATAGCTTATCGTGACCTCGGTCTATACTGCAATTTTTTAGCCTGATAAAATTCACGAAGAGCAGTTATAGCATTACCATTACTTTTGTTTAAAATAAGTTGACTATCAATGCACATTCTTGTAAAACCGTCATCATGTATGTTGTTAATACCATGCTGTCAGTTTACACCGATTATTAATAGCCTGGTGTCAGCTGCATTTGTTGTATCTATACAAATCAGTGTTTTCTCTTTGCATAAAGATTAAAAATATGCAATTGTGATTAAACTTAGACCACTTTTTTAAATTAAAAATTCAAAATTCAAAATTAAATAAGTTTTATAGTATTTAATGTTTTTATAAAATTATTGTAATTTTTTAGCAAAAAGCACCTTCTATAGGATTTTGTAACTTAGTTTGTTTGTTTTTTATTGCAGAATTGTTGAGCGCATACTTTGAATAGTCTGTGCAAAAATTTTAGTATCAATCCGACTATTGGTTGCAGTAACAGAATGCTCTGAACAAGTCAACTTATTTTATGCCCACATTGTATATACGTATATTTGTGTTTGTGCTTCTACTGAAATAAGATTGCTAAAATAGTGTTAAGTTATTGATTCAATTTTACGTATTGCTTTCTTGGTTTTGCATGTTGCTATGTATTGAAAGTAAAATTAAAACACAAAATGTTTATTTCAAAATTTTTGATTATGATTTATCAGTGTGTTACCATGCCTATATCCAGGGAGGAATCTTAGGGACTGGTCACTCTACAAAAAAAAAACTGAATTTGTAATAGGACCGTAAAAACGGTATTTATTTACTTATCAAACTTGTAAAAAGGGAAGGGAAGGAAAAAAAAGGCTTAAACCTTGAATAATTATGAAAATTCTGACCACAAGATCTCGTTACGTAAACCACTAATTTGAGAATACTTCAACGGAAAAAATATAGAAACCATTTACTTTAAAAGGAGGACATTATAAAAAATAAAATTTCTATAGCAAAACTACAAGCAAAATTTTGCAATGATGTTTGAAAGCAAAATTGCTATTTTCTCTTCTATTCTTGTATTTATATTTCTTTGTTATGGTAAAGGTGACACCTTTATTCAATGTTGTTTTGTAAAAATTTTGAACCCCCCCAACCCCCAAATCCTGGCTATTAGAGGCAAGTAAAATCGTTCATTGATCAATTCTGCCGATCTCTAAAAACAGGCAAAATTATCACACTAATTCAGTTAGTGACCAATTTGCCCATCTCTAGTGGCTATGGTTTTTTTGTGATAAATACAAAAAATTAAGAACTTATCAGGTAAATACGTTCAGTATGATAGAAGGTTGAATACTATAAGAGGTTTTAGGGCAGAATACCTGTACCAAATACACCAAAAGTTCATAAAAATTTTAAAAAGTCATAAAAAAGAACACGAATAATGATAAAGAAGTGCGTTTGCATGAAAGGGTTTCTAGAAAAATTTAATTTTTTTAGTCTTTTTTTTTTTAAAAAAAGTTCCAAAGTCACTTTTAGACAGCTGATATGCAATATATTCAGCAGAAGTACGCAAATTAGGCTTGCAATAAAAAACCTGGATACACGTGAAATTTTTATTCGATTCCGGCAATACTACATAATTGAAGAGTGTTATCTTTACCAGTTCAAGCATTGTTGGTGAAGCTCTTCTACCTGAATGGTGAATCAGCAACCACCGCGTTCCCAAAATTTCGCACAGCGAAGTAACTGAAGACTGGAAATGGCCCCATATCATGTGCTGGGATACTGAAGCTTGTTAAACGGTTTGAAGAAACTGGCCGTTTGGAGGATCGGCCACGAAGTAGAGTAAGCCACATAGTGTGGTGCACCACCACACTATGTGAATCCAGTGAAAAGATTCCTTTTGGGTACCTTGATGAAGACAGAGTGATCAGTTGAGGCTGTAAGATTGCATGGCCCCCATGGTAACCTAATCTTACTCCAGTAGATTTCTGACCATGTGGGTATTTAAAACTGTTTGTGTACCTTTCCTTCCGCATCGCCAGAACTCAAAATTCCGTTTCTGATGTCCATCCCAACATGCTGTATTCAAATATCATAGGCATTTTGAGTCACCTTAGTTCTGAAGGTCATATTGAACAATAGTTGCAATAAATCAATGGAAGGCACAGTTGTCCTGTTCATTGTCTTTTGAAGTGGTTAGCACCGTATGCAGGTGACTTTTGTTGAATGGTTTTAAATCCTTTTTATTTTTTTGATATTTTTATTATTCTTAATTGAGAATTGAAGACATGTTTAATCTATTATAGTGGGCTGTTAAAGTTAATACTTATACTGGTGGAAGACCAGTTTTATTTACAAATAAATACACAAGTCTTGATTGACTGAAAATTAGAATAATTTTAGAAAAAATTGAGTTAATACAAGTATTGACTTACTTGGCATTATAATAGTACAAGAAATTTAGTTAGTATATAATATTAAGATTAGTATATTGCACATTTTTGCAAACTTCGAAATTTTTTAATAACTAATAGGAATGAAGAACCAAGGCAGATCTTTTAGTGGTGGTCCCTTTGACCCTTAAAGTTCCTTTTTTTGGGAGGTAAGGTCCCCAAAAGCCCCTTTTTTCACATTTTGGTCCCTAAGTCCTTTTTTTTTTAAATAAAAAATGTGGGACATATATGTACCAAATACTTTTTTCCCCTCAGTCACTTCAATCTTCAAAGATCCATGTGTTGTCTCCGGGGTGCAGATTCTGCATTGGTATAAAAAATAGAGGGAATAAAAGGGTTTTGAAAACTCAGTTAACAGCAACCATTTTACTGAAACTTTCAAATGACTCTACGTAATGACGTTGACTTGAGAAAAAGCACAAGAGGGGGGGAAAGCATTCAGATATTTTAGCCATGCGGAAAGCAAATTTACTCTTCGTACTTGCCGTTACCTAAAGGTTAAAGTCATCTTTGCTTTATTACATGATAGTGCTTCAATAGAAAGAGGGTTTTCAACATCAGCCCTTGTGCTAACAAGTGACAAAGTAACGATGAATGAATGATGAAGAGATGGCAGTGATGCTTCATTAGTTCCTATCACTGAAGAACTTCTAGTTCTGGCTAGAAATGCCCACCACAGCTACAAACAATACTTGAAGTAAGAAAAATGGGAAAAAAAAAGACTTGAGGGGGAGGTGAGAAAAGAAGCAAAAGAAATGGAGTTGAAGCAGAAATCCGAAACTACTGAAGATTTAAGATTAAGACTGCTCTCAAACCTTGTTGCAAAGAAGTTGTTTAAAAAGAGGGGGGGGGACTGCTAATAAATTATTTGAAGAAGCAACTGAGACATGCTGAATCTATTAAAAAGAAGAACTATGAGGAGAGAAGTTTGGCACAAGTAATGCTTCATGACGTCAAGATATTAAGGACAACAGAAGCCTCCTAGAAAGTATCTTCTATTGCTAAAGTCATTGCAAAGAAGTCATCAAAAACCTCATATTTCAAGAAGGCATCAGATCAGGATTTCTATTCAATAATTATACTATATCTTGCCGCCAAAGACTGTATAATTGTATATCGTCTCCTTTATTTCATCATTAATATTCCATAATTGCATTTACTCTATCTTATGACAAAGACTAAAACATTTCCTGTCATTTATTGTATCATTAATATATATACAGAGTGGTTATAAAATAATGTGAGGTGTTCAGAGCCTCTAGCTAGTAAAGTATCGAACGAAACGTAATCAAATTTAGTGGGCATACATAGTGAGCCATGGGATTTTGATTTAAAAAAAAATAAAAAGTACCAAAGATTACCACCATGGGAAATTTTGCTCCTCTTTACCGAGGAAAATATGCTAATTTGCATAATCACATTCCGTGTAATGATCATGTGGATAAAAGGAAGGGCTGAGAGAGTTCTCATCACTCTGAGGTCAACTGTCGTTTGATTGAACTTATTATGTGACTGTGTTTTGTTAGTCAAGCTGTATTATCAGCGGAACGAGAATGCCAATGCTGCCCTACATGAATTTCGATGGATGAAGAAATTACGAAAAGGACTGATAAGCATAACAAACTTACAAAACATGATTCAACGATTTGAA
>QLNU02015360.1:236655346-236692969 GCA_006491805.2 Dysdera silvatica
AGTGTATGAATAATATTTTATAAGAGATATCATTATTTTGTCCCAAGTGGTGACAAGTAACATGGAGAAGTTTTCTTTTTCCATGGCGTGCTTGACCTTTAGCCTCTATTGCAGGAATGTGAAAATTCGGAAAGAAAGGCGTACTGGGTGCTTTGATCTTTGGTCGGAGAAGGGATGAATCTCGGCGGGAATTTTCGTTTGTGGGGGAGAAGGTCTATTTAATTTTATTTACTCCTTCGGCGCTCTTTTGTTCTGGCAGTAGTTTCGTGTGAATGTAGATCCTCATAGGATGGCTAATTCTATTTTAAATAATGGTACGCATTGGGTTTTTTCGTCATATGGGGATATAGTGTCGTGGCGGGTAGGTGAGTTTCAACGTGACTCTGTCTGTCGACGCTATTCATTTTTTGCAATGACCGAGGAAGTACTGGCTCCGACGTACCAGATTCCGAAGCATCCCGGGTTTTTCGGAGGAACCGATGCCACATACCATGTTGTGAGAAAAAGTTCCAAGAGAGAAAATCCAGGACTGGATTCAGTCCCAGCGTTCGTATACGTTGCACAATACACACATATACATACATCACATACATTTTATACATATCCGAGGAAGGGATCTATCTATTAAATTTATTGGGATACCACCTGAAACTGACAAAATACTCCACGTTTCCCCGCCGACGGCGCTTTTTCAATACCATATGCTCGGGATAACTCTCGATCGGTTGGATTTTTCGCAACTCAGCCGCGTAGAACGTTCCGTTAATGTCTTCGCCCGACAAGTCTTTTATATTGAACATCGGGGAGGTGGGTCCTCCTATTGTAATTAGTTTATCTATTTAACTTTATTAACGATTAGTTTACTCACACAAAAGCGTTTAATTTTATCTTCGCTGGAAGACAAGAGATGAATAAGCCAGTCTTATTGAAACATGAAACATTCGTAAAAACAACCAATAATTTAATATATACCAAACACTGCAAATACACGGCCGTGATCGTATAAACAACTGAATTAGAGCCAACACACTATTTCATTATTGTAATGCGAAATGGGTATCTAATTGGCAGATTTGCATTGCTCTTAATCTAAAAAATTAACTTACGATGATGCGTGTACAAATTTAAAACCTGTGCCCTTTTCCTCACCCTAGCCCTTTTCGCGGCCGTATATAGCGACACTTAACCGAGCATAACCCTATGCACCTTACAACCTCATTCGAGAAAATAAAGGGAAAAGACTCACGTGCGGTGTACCACGATGACTCCTCGTCCTAGCGCCACCAGCTTGCTCCAGGCACGCCTTGGTGTTGAATCGCTTGACAAGATAAGCGCTGCCTCGGCTTGTGACGACTGCTTCTGATGGTCTTTGCTCCACACCGTCAATCGCGCCACATACCGCTCCAGGTTCCTTCAGATCCTTGCTCCGTAAAAAGCCCCTTGCTTCACCAATTGCCCCGTTGCTATCAGCTCTGATGAGACGGGTATCTCTGCTCCCTCTTTTCGACACTCTCTCTCCGCAGACACGCTATCTGCCGACCAACTACGTTCTCCTACCGAACTCCGTTCTCCGACGCTTTCGGCACCTCCGAACTCCGTTCTCGCTCCGAACGCTGTTCTCTCTCCCGAACTTCTTCTCTCGAGCTCCTCGCCTCGTCTCTCTTCCTACATCATCCCTTCATAATTTCTCGACCTATCCATCACCTAAAAATGTATCAATCGCTTCTCAAACAATACTTTTAACCCAATCACCATTACCGCCCTCAACTATGACACCTCCTTACGACCTATCAGATATTTGACCAAAAACAAGAGAGGCCTCACTTGCGTACGTCCCTAATATTCTCCTTCTCGGGATTTAAAACCGCGAAAACACCCACGAGTTTAACGCCCATAAATCGATTGTCAAATTCTATTGCCCTTCCTTTGTCACAATCGATCTTACTGGCGACTACTTGGTCTTAAAATCCGTCTGGGCTGGGAGTTTTTGGTTTTTGTCAGACCACCATGCTTGCCACCTTTCCAATACATCGACCCTTCAACAATTCACATCTCCGTACCACGAAAGAGAAAAGTCCTAAAAAGGCTCGACAGATCAGCTAAATTCGCCTGCCACTTTTCATCGATCCCTCCCACGACGACTGGAGTCGTTTTGAATTTTCGACGAAGCGGCTTGTGCAACGTGTACGAACACTGGGATTGAAGCCAGTCGTGGATTTTACTTCTTGGAACTTTTTTTCCCACAGCACGGTATAAGGCATCAATACCTGCGAAAGACCCGGGATGCTCCGCGGTCTTGTACGCGGAGCCAATACTTTCTCGGTCATTGCAACAATTAATAGCGTCGACAGACGCTATTAATTGTTCGTTGAAACTCATCTACCCGCCACGACACTATATTCTCATATGACAAAAAACTCAATGCGTACCATTATTTAAAGAAAAATTTGCCATCCTAAGAGGATCACCATTCACACGAAATTACTGCCAGAACAAAAGAGCGTCGAAGGAATAAATAAAATTAAATACCCCTTCGCTCCATGAATGAAAATTCCCGCTAAGATTCACCCGTTCTCCCACCAAAGGTCAAAGCACCCCTAACGCCTTTCTTTCTAAATTTTCACATCCCTGCAATAGAGGCCAAATTTCAAGCACGCTATGGAAACAGAAAACTTCTCCATGTTACTTGTCATCTCCCGGGACAAAGATCGCTGTTGAATGAACCAGCTCTTTCCCGTCAAAATCTTATCAGCACCACCCCGATCTTGAGGTAGCGACCAAAGGTCATACCCTCCGGACGCTAAAGATTTTTGAATTCACCTTTAATTAAACCGATTGAAACTATTAAACGCGCGCTCTCAACCAACCGTGTTTTAATAACGACGAATCAAAATATTATATCATTAGTCAATTTCCTTTAATTAACGAATACAAACTAGTAATAAACTCGCTTGCATAATTAACCTTATCAGTAATTATAACCATCCGTATTTTAACAACAGCGAATAATACATAACCACCGCTTTTAAGAACAAGGTATTTAATACCACGTGCTCTTCAAAACCCTTATAAAATATTACTCATACACCTCCATCGCCTAGACAACACAATCACCGCTTTTTTTATATCAGTGAATAAAAACAACAGCTTTTTAATAACAACGATTAAATTAATATCCCCTTAAAATTTCCTTATCAGTAATGTCATCGCATATAAAATATTATTCGTACACTGCCATCGTAAACATCACAAACGCCGCTTTTTAATATCCAATAATATCACGTGACCCCAAAAAACCCTCATCTGTAAAAACAAAGCCCTCCTCCCCTCTCTCCATCCCCGTGACGTCACTTCCGGTGCCAAAGACCTGCCATAACTACTATCTTCAAAAAATTTTAAACGTGGATGCAGGAAATAGGAAAGTGTTTTGGATCACATTTGATGAAACGATATGGTTGTTTTATTATTCCAATCGTTTCATTATAAATTCCAGATCAACCGGCCGCAGTTTTGGCAAATGTTTTTATTTTAGTGGATAGGAAGGGATTTGTTAATAATTTTGTATTATTTAGTTCATAATTGCTCGATTATTTGTAGGTTTACTTCTGACTTAGCTTTAACGTTTGTATTTGTGGCAGCGAATTAACGTACAATGATTACGCTAGTTAACATACTATCACTCTATTAATAAATCAATAAGGTCTCGAACTTTCTTCGCTCTGTTAATTAACTAAGAAACTTGGCGTTTATGAAATATCACGCGAATGCGAAAAATTTATATTAGAGGGACAAAAAAATCCATCGTATATCGTTAAAACAATGAATAGCTTCATAATTAGACTCTACCTATGCTTAACCAGTCCTTAATTTATGTATTTTGTCATTATTAATTAGTTTGAAAACAGGTTATCTAACTGTATAATATTGCAAGATACGCCCCCCACTTCCAATATTTTACTTTTCATCATGCACAGCAATACGTAACTGAACGAAGTACAATAGCTACGTATTGCTCCTGGTAGTTGACAGTATGTCTGTATATATGAACGTACACCTCTTCATGTTTATAGCTTCCAGTGTTGTGGAAGGCTTTTTGTGACCTGTGTTATATTCTCACTATAACTGATGCCTACAAATCTTTTCCAATTCATTCATTTGTGCTCCAAAAAGACAATAGTTAGATATATACATAAGTGAAATCAGATCAGCTCTGTGATATTTACCATACTCTCTATTTCATAATTTTGTACATTACTTTTTTACAAGGTTTGCAAGAAAATGTTAATATTTTTTTAGAATTTTTTGCATCAATATTGTCAAATTGCAAGACTTGGTATAAACAACGACATTTTATCCTAGGAGCAGTATAGCAAGTTATTTTAATTGTTTGAATTTATGTTCATTTTCTGCATTAAAATTTAAATCTGCCTATCTTCAAAAGTTAATTTTAATGTATATATGTATTTTTTTACAGGAACAGTATTGCCTGTAACTAATACGGTATATGATTTTCGTAAACCTAAAAGTTTGGGAACCAGTTTATCTAAATTGCCAGGTGGAAAAGGATTTGATATAAATTTTTGTATAAGTGGCACTCCTGGAATTCAAAGCCATATCGCAAAGTGAGCATTCTCTTATTAAGTTAACATATCATTAAAATGTGCATTAGTTATAATCACTTTTTATATGTTGAGTAATTTTGTTTTTCTTAGATTGTATGATCCAAGGAGTGGTCGTTGCTTAGAAGTTCATTCCACACAACCTGGAGTTCAATTATATACTGCCAACTCTTTACCTTCTGACAATTCTCTATGTGGTAAAGGTGGCAATTTTTATAAGAAATATGGAGCAGTTTGTTTAGAAACTCAGAGTTATCCGGATGCCGTTAATAATGTAAGTTAACTTGTAAATTTTATACAGAAGCAAAAGCTTTTGCATGCTTGTTTTTGGTGAGATTGAGAGGGCTGAGATTGGTGTTTCACTTTCCATGCAATAATATGCTGAACCATGCATAAATTAACTTTCATACCATATTCCAAGCCTATTAGCTTATTACTATTTATACATAGCTGCCAGTTATCTGAAGTGGATTTCAGTAATCATTAAAGGCATGCACATGCAAGAAGATCCTTGTAAAATTTAGTTTTCATGAAAATTAAAATGATTTATTATACTTCTAATAGGTTATAGTATATATGGTTTAGCAAGATTATGTTTAGAGTAACATGAAAGAATCAAACACCACCACCAATCAACGTTTATTGGCGTAGTGATACCAACGCCGATGGTATGGCGTGATTAGATGGTGAAACGTTCGAAAGAAAATAAATATTTCTGCCTTCGGTGGGACCTGAACCCACGACCTTCCACTTGCCGGGCGGAGGCTCTACCCACTGAGTAGATCAGTTTCACCATCTAATCACGCCATAACATCGGCGCTGGTATCACTACGCCAATAAACGTTGATTGATATTGTTGTTTGATTTAATCTGCGTAGTGTTCGATTTATATAAATAACATGAAAGAGTTACAGTAACAATTCTAAATGTAGACTTCTTATTTAATCAAATATGCCTTACTATAAATAAACGTCATTTTATTAAGCAGCAGACACTAGTGGCTAGTTTTCCATAAGTTAGTCTTGTTGCTTGTTTTACAGAAGTCAACTGCTTTTCAGTGAAATTTTTTTAACATACTTGAGAAGAAGTCCAATAAGGAGTAAAGAGGTTTTTGTACTCGGACTTGGTCTAAATTTTGGTTCTTTCGAATGACACTAAAAATTCTTTCTGTAGTGGTATTGCTATGTGGGATCAGCGATATGGAAGCATTCAAGTATTACGTAAGCACCTTTGGGGAGAGAGGGCATTGCTGTTGTGCTTATTTTCCTATGTTAGCCCATGTTAATTTTTGCTTAGGAGGGAGAGGGGTATAAAATGGCCAAAATATTGCTTATGTAATACTTGAACTCTCCCTATAGCCATACGCAAAAAGCTCATAAGGGGTGGATTATAGTCTCAATGGGGGGTTAGAGACAACATTGGCTTCCTGCTGGCAGAACCTAGTTTTTGCCATTCCAGTGGCAGAAACTAACAACAGTGCTTAAAACAGTATTGTATCGTTTAGTATATGAAAGATCGACAGATTAAAAGGAGAGATGCAAATCAATGGCTGGAATAGATAAAATACTTGCCATTAAAGAAAAAAAAAACTGAAAGAAACCAAACATTTCTTGTCAGACAACAATGAATGAAGAACATGAAGCTATAGAAGTTCTGAAATGCACTTTTGTTATTTACTGATGAGTCTGAAAACAGCTCATCAGAAAGCGATGATGAGAAGTTGTAAACTGAGGACAATACAGTTCATGTTGAAGTACAAAAAAGAAAACTGGGACGAAAACCGTAATTATTCTAGAACTTGCAGAAGCACTAGATCGTACAAAGATATCAGACCGAAAGGCTGTTTTTATTATATCAGCTGCTACCAAAAGCTTAGGACAGAATATTGATGAATTTGCTTTTTTAAACAAAGACTAAATTTGTCTAAAATAGAGAGTGAAAATATATGAAAAAATAAGGACTAAGTTATAGGACAACGTTCTTTTTGTCATTCATTGGGATAGAAAATTGATGCATGACCGGGCTGGAAAAGAGAAAATTGATCGCTTGCCAGTATTAGTTTCTTGGAAAAGAATTTCTCAACTACTGGCAGTTTCCAAGACACTTCCGTGACATGTGATGAAAGCAGGCCTTCAAGGGAGGTAGCATGCACCCTTGTGCGACATGCGAAGCCAGGCCAAGTTATGATGCTATTATTAATGAGCCCTCATCATGCTCTAATGCGAGTGTGAACAAAGCCATGATAGCAAAGCGTATTTGTCAACGATTTGTGGCATGTTTTGGGGAGGCAGAGGCGAGGGATCCCATGCATGAAGAAGAGGCTGGTAGTCGTCGTCTATTTAATACTATGCAGGGAATGTTAGCGAATAAATTTATTCGCCGCCTTTATATTTCAGTGTAGAGTAGCATTGATGACAATGAATTAGAAAGTCACCAATTAACAGACAACCCCACTTTCGAATATGACGAACTGTCGAAAAAAAGAGTAGCAACCATAGGCGTAGAGTTATATACCTGTGGGACTCGAGCCCCCCCTAATAATTTGAAATAAATTGCAATTTTACATATACTGTAATATATAACTGCTAAAATATGTATTGCCCCTCCCTCCCCCACACTTTGAAACCTACAGTGATGGTAGCAACCCATGAATTACTATCTCCAAAAGTAATGATAAAGACAGTGCAAGCCTACAATGGTGCTTCAAAAAATAAATAGCAGGCTGCAAAACGTCATTGCAGAAAGATCACAGACGATAAAATGATTAAACGTTGGAAACAATATTTAGAGAAAGGTGGGAATTATTAAATGAACCAGTAGTGGTGGGTGCACCAGTAGCAGGTGGGAGGTATTAAATGAACCAAAAAATAGATTTCATCAAATACATATATGGTCACAGTTTGTTGAACAAGGCACACAGTTAAAGGTGTCAGTTCATGACAGGGATGTGAAAATATGGGCTATGAATGAGGCATTTGATATAGGATTCCTGGATTTCAAAGCAAGCAAACATTTCATCACAAATTTCAAACGAGCATAAAATAACAGGCCAAAAAGTCACACACATAGTTACGTAAAGGAATTTGATCCCTCGAGATATCCCTTCAACCTGTGATAGAAGACTTCCTAGAAAATTTAACAAAAATGATTGACCAGAATAAATATAAGCTCTCCTGCATCCTGAACACAGACCAAAGCGGCTTTCAATACGAAATCATGTCAAAAAGACCACTGGATATGAAGGACTCGAGAAATGTGGAAGAATCCGTAACTAGTAAAAGCAAAACGACACACTCCTACACCATCCAAATGACCATCAATAAAGCCAGTAAGTTTTTGCCGTGTGGTCCTTTATTAATTGTAATGCAAGACATTAAAGTCGTGTTTGGGCCCCAAAGTCATGCAGAACTTACAGAAACTGCCCCATCCCAGTTTGCTCATTAAATGCTCCAAGTCCGGGAAGACCACAAAACAAATCACTAGGAAGTACTTTGAGAAATTAAAAGAGGGTATTGGTGAAGGAAAGTATTTTGCTGCTCAACAAGTGGACAAGTCAAACTGATGCTGATTCAGGTTTTATAAAAATGGGATTTAATATGCAGCCTGTTTATTTTCTAGCCAGGACAATGCAGTACCTTCAACCATTAGATGTGTACTTTTTCTTTCTCTTTACGTCGTAAAGAGAATAACAGAACATTCGAAAAGACACCACACCATTTGCCAACATGTAGATGTCATAATTTGAGAAGGCATAATTGAAATGCATAATTTGGCCTATAACAAAATCTGTTCTCCCACATTCGTTGAAATGCAGAACTATACATTTCAGAAGTCGTTAATTAGAAACATGGACCCGGTCTTCCGATCAGTGAAACAAACGTGTTTCAACATGAGCAATAAAAGGTGCACTTACTGTGAAATATCTGCCTTCATTGTGTGTTCCAGGTGCTGGAAAGACTTACGCTTCTAACGTTTTTACATAGAAAAGCATTATCATCATTAATGCTATGCTAATATGTTGCACTGTATTCTTTAATTTCATAGTGCAGTACTTCATAATCACTTTTTTTTTACATTCTACTGCCCTTTATTTGCCTATATTTTGTCATTCATGCTAAAAAGATCTAATTATTGATTTTAATTTTTCTACAACTTCCCTTTCTTCTTCACTTTTTCCATTTTGCAATTTCGAATATCTCAGAAACCGTTGACAGCCTATGTGTAGTTCTATTGGGAATATTGCTCCCCAAGATGAGACCTTTCCAACAGTTCCATTTTTATCAAAATCCAGAACTGGCACCTGGGGTACCCTAGTTAGTTCTTTCTTCAACTTCAATATAATTTTGATTAATTCATCATCATCAGTTATGTTTGAAAAATATTTATAGATATGCTATCATTTCTAATGCTAACATGTACGGGCTCAGCATAGTTGTTCGTTGCTGTAAAAATGGAGTGGTTTGGCTAATTATAATTAAAAGCTGAATGTTAGGTAGTTATGTCAACTGATCTTAATTATATTGGTAAACCATTTACCATAACATATTTCTGAGATTCTCTCACAGTTTCATATATTAAAATTGTCAGAAAATCAGAGACAATGATTCCTACCCCTCTGCCTGACTTGAAATGGATTGGGCCAGCGAAAAAAGTGAAGGATCAGTATGCGTCCTTAGTCAAAGGAGCTAAATGCAAGTGGCAAGACAAATTTAAGAAGTTCATGAGAGACAGTGGTGGATCCTGAGAAGGATTTTGGGAAGGGGATATAAAATGTAATAAAATTCACTCGCAACCAGCCCGCATTTAACAAGTTTCCGGATATAGAAAGGAAAATATGGATTTTGTTTAGTATAATGATTAAGTGCAATACAATTTAACCGTTTTTAGCTAATGTCTTTTTTGGAACCTGTATTTAACAAGCAATTTAAAAAAAATAGGAAATCAAACTTTTTTATTAAAATTCCATCGTTATATGTGGTTAGTTGTTATAATCGATTTGCACTACATTTCTATGGATTGGGGGAATTTCCCTAATCTCCCCCACATGGATCTGCCACTGTGAGAGATAACGACAAAATGGGTCTAGATGCATTTTATTCAGATATTTTGGAAACTGAAAAAACTTTCCGGTATGTGGGAAGTGATAAAATTATTCCTTCTCTTTTCCCACAGAAATGCGTCATTACAGAGTAGCTTTTCAATTAATAAATCTATTATTACTGAAAATCTACAGGAAGACTCTCTTGTTTGCCAGTGCAAGGTATACGATGCTGTTTTGAACACTGGAGGTATTAAATTCAACACTAATGAAAAAAAAAAAAAGCTTCAGTCATGCCAGCCTGCAAAAGATACGAGGTTTTAGAAACCAAATGTACTCTCCTTGAGGAAGAAAGGGGAATGGCCGAAAAAAAGCCCTGATCAAACAAATCCCTGGAAACTTCATGAAAAAAGAATTGCTAAACAGGTACACATGGAAAAAGAAACAATTGCAATATATATATATATCATCATCATATTCAACCATTATCTATCCACTGCTGGATGAAGGTCTCTCCAAATGCTTTCCACACAAGTCTATCCTGAGCAATTCGCTTCCACGTCACCCCAACCTGTTTTCTTATTTCATCCACCCATCTAGTTTGAGGACGTTTTCTAGGTCTTCGGTGGTCTCTTGGAATCCAGTTCAGAATTTCTGTTGTCCATCGTTGATCAGTTCTTCTTGCAATATGCCCAGCCCATCGCCATTTCAGCCCTTTTACTTTAACAATGATGTCCTCTACTCTAGCTTGCTCTCTTACCCAAGTGTTTCTTTTTCGATCTCTCCTAGTTATTCCAAGCATGCACCTCTCCATGCTCCTTTGCGTTGTCTGTAACTTTCGTATTGCTCCAACTGTTAGACTCCATGTCTCTGATCCATAAGAGAGGACTGGCAATACACACTGGTTGAAGACCTTTCTTTTTAGACACAAAGGCAATTTCCCCTTCAGGATAAAACTGTTTCTTCCAAATGCACTCCAGCCAAGTTTAATACGTCTGTTGAGTTCTTTCATAATGTTGCCATCCATTGAAATCAGCTGGCCAAGGTAAATATATGAATCAGCAATTTCTAGCTCAGTGTTGTCAACTTGTATTTTTGTTTCCTCTACAAAATTATTGAACATGATCTTAGTTTTTTGTAGGTTCATCTTGAGTCCAACTTCTTTACTTCTAGTTGAGAGCTCCTGTACCATGTCTTGGAGTTCTGATGGGTTCGTTGAAAAAATAACAATGTCATCAGCAAACCGCAAATGATTTAAATATTCACCATTTATTTTTATTCCCCTGTTATTCCAATTTATTTGATGAAAAATCATCTGTAAAGCTGAAGTAAAAAGTTTTGGAGAAATGGTATCTCCCTGCCTCACACCTTTACCAATTTTGATAGTTTTGGTATCTTTATGTAACCGAAATTTTGCACTTGCATTTTTATACACACATTTCACCATGTCAATGTACACATCCTCGATGTCTGCTGATCTTAAAGAGTTGATGACTGCTGATGTTTTAATAGAGTCAAAGGCCTTCTCATAGTCAATAAATGCCACACACAATGGAAGTTCATATTCATGTGTTCTTTCAATTAATTCTCTTAATACTTGAATATGGTCCACTGTACTGAATCCACTTCGAAATCCAGCTTGTTCTCTTGGTTGAGCTGCATCTAATTTTTTCTGCAGGCGATGTGTTAGCACTTTTGTGAAGATTTTATAAATAGCAGGTAACAAGCTAATTGGTCGGTAATTTTTCAAATCCTCTTTATCACCTTTTTTATGCAAAAGAATTACTGTTGCAGAATCCCATTGGTTTGGTATGTTACCACTGTTGAGGCATTTGGTAAAGAATTTTGCAAGTATGTCTTCTACATGTTCTCCAGCTTCTTTTAAGATATCTAATGTAATGCCATCATCGCCAGGGGATCTTCCTTTCTTCATACTTTTTATTGCAAATGCTACTTCTTCTTTTAAGATTTTAGGAGCTGTTCCTTCGACTATCTCAGAGTCTTCGTTTAATCCACTGTTACTTTCGTATAGATTTTTGTAGAATTCTTCAACTCTTCTAAGTATTTCTTCCCTATTTCTTGTTACGGTGCCATCCTCTCCTTTTAATGCAATGATGTGTTTCTTCCCAACAGATAAACTTCCTTTAACAACCCTAAGGCTCTTGTTATTTTCAATGGCCTTCCTTACTAACTCACAATTGAATTTTCTTATATCTTCTTTCATGTTTTTGCGCAAAGTTTTGCAAAGTTCTACATACTCGATCTTGCGACTGGTATTTTGATTGTCCACCTTCATAAGTCTTCGCCTTTTCATGAGTTGTTTCGTCTTCTCAGATAATTTGCTATTCTGCTTTTTACATATTACACCACCAATTTCCCCAGCAGTTTCAATTATTGTCTTAACAATGTTTTCATTTGCTTCTGAGATGTCAACTTCTTCAATAAGTCCTTCCAGTGCAGAAAAGCGATTTTTTAATTCCAACTTGAATGCCTCGGTATTTTCTTTTAATTTCTTTAAATCCACCCTCTTACATACTTGTTTCCTAATGAGCTTCTGTCGTTCTAATTTAGTATTTAAGTGCACTTTACATCTCACCATTCGATGATCACTTCCAGTATTAAATCTGTTCAGTACACTGCAATCTTCAATAATTGATTTCTTGTTTGCCAGGATATAGTCAATTTCACTAGTTCCCCCATTTGGGTGTTTCCATGTCCATTTTCTTTGCGGTTTCTTCTTAAAAAATGAATTCATGATGCTAAGGTTTTCAGCTTCTGCAAATTCGATGAGTTGATCGCCACGTTCATTCCTTTCCCCATATCCGTATTTACCAACCGATGTCTCTCCTTGTTCCTGTTGTCCAATTCTTGCATTGAAATCCCCCATGATGAGCTTGATATGTTGTTTCCCTTTGGTGTGTAACTCTTTGATTTCTTCATAAAATTCTTCAACCTCTTCGTCGGTATGGCTTGATGTTGGTGCATATACCTGTACTATTTGAAGTTGGTATCGCTGGGTTAGTTGAACAACAAGCCTCGCTGCTCGATCTGATGTACTTTCAACTTCCAGAAGACAGTCTTTAATTCTTTTGTTGATTAAGAAGCCAACACCACTTGTTCTTCCAGTTTCCGTTCCTCTATAATAAAACAAATGTCCACTTTTAAGTTCCACCAACTCTTCACCTTTTCTTCTAACTTCACTGAGTCCTACAATGTCCCATTTGATCTTGTCAAGTTCTTCTTCCAATTCCTGAAGTTTTGCTTCAGAAGCAAGGGATCGTCCATTATACGTTGCCAAGGTCAATAACAAACGGCAGCCTGGGCCATTCCAGTGATTCTTAGCACCCCCTGCTTTCATGCCACGCTGACCGCTGCCTTGATCAGGAGCACTCCAGCACCTGGAGACTAGGGGCCATGGTTTTTGGTGTATTAGCATATTGGAGGAATTAGCCATCATTTCACCACGCTGGCTAGACGGGTTGGTGAATTAGCCCTCCCCTTCCGCCTTTCTATCCGTGCAGCAAATATTAATTTGCCTCATAAATAGAAAGCCCAGCCTGCACCACTTGAAGGCGGGGTAGGACACTAGGTTACTGGCCTGGCCGGTTCCACACATCGTCACATACGTTCAGCGTGTGGGTCTCCTTCCAGTTAGATACCAGCAACCCTTTTGCAGGCCATATATATGAATTACAAAGTGAAATGAGTCAAATGATGTAAATTTGTAATGTGCTATTCAAACATTTTGACATGGTGAAAAGGTATTGTTACTAACTTTCCACGATTCTGATATATATTTATACAATTAAAATCCTTATTTCTTCTCTACCAATACATGCTTTAATAATTACAAAAACTTAAATAATTTGAAGGTAAAATTGCTGTTTATAGGACAATATCCTATATATAACCAGAATTTTCTGAACGTTTATTATACCGTGACAAAAAAGTCATGATAAGGTATAGTCATCATGATACCTCTTCATTCTTCCAAAAATATTTAATAACTTTTAATTATTTATCCTCTGTAGATGCGTAAGAATAAAAAAAGATAAAAGCAGTATTCTATAAACAAATACATTTTATTTGTGTAAAAGGTTTTTAAAAAAAAAGATGGTTGTGATATGCATAAATAATTGCGTCATTAAGAAAAATTTTGCAAAATAGTCAGGGAAATGGTGTCAATTTTATTATAAACTCTGTAAATTTCCAAAATGAATCCAATTAATTTATATAATAGTGGTTTAGTCAGTAGTTATAACCATTTTTGATCTCTCTGGGCTGAGCAAATTTTATTAAGTTTAGACCTGTTTAAATATATCAGAATTTGAAAAAGTGAGTTAAGCTGTCAGCTTTGTCTTTGATGGTGCATCAAGTAATTTTGAGATTAAGCAGATTGACACAAGCTAATGAGAATACTTTTTTGTTTCTTTTCAAAACAAATAGTAATGATATTTTATATTTTGATGTATTACGGAAAACTGCAAAATATTTGTAATGTCAAAACATTTTTGGAAAGAGGTGGTGTTTCACAGAGGAAATTATAATTAGAGAGAAGTTTCATTTTTTTTTTTTTTTTAATCTTTATTAACTTGGTCTTCTTCAGTTGCAACTTCAAAGAGCGTTTGTTATTGAAATTGTAATTACTTCTTGCTAAAAATAAAGCTAATCTATTATTCTTTCTTAATTTATATTAAGTATTTGTTGTAAAATATATGGCTTTCACATTCAGGCAGTGGAGGCTCATGTGTCCAGAAATAGGGTAGTACACACATATTTTTGCCCTTAGAAATACATTTCGAGAGTGCTGTTTTCCTTTTCATCTTTTCTCTTGCGTTTGAGAGGAGGTGGGTGGAGAGTTATCCAGGCGTAACGGACTGTTCGAGTATTACATAAGCACATTTCGGACCATTTTATACCCCCCTCGTTCTTATAAGAAAGAATAAGCGAATGCTTGCCCTCTTCCCCCCACGCTCATGCTAATATAAGGTTACAGTTCTTTAATTTTTTGGTATATACAAGTTTTCGAAATAAGAACGCAATGTGCGATGTAAATTATAATACTTATAACAAACAGTTATTTTGACACTGGCGTAAGGTTTAAAAACACGACGTTTCGGGAGCCAACTGCTCCCTTTGTCAAGTGAAGGCAGAATGAAGAGTTAGTGAAAGTCCTAAGCTTTTATACTTGCATGTTGGGAAACCCCATCTGACATCATCTGGTATGGAACAGTTCCAGCTGGGGAAACCCTCGCCGGGACACCCCCCCGCGCACACGATAACGTCAGATGAACACCCCCAACTCAAGGTTTTGCAAAAATCCTGTAAGGTTCTGGTAGAGGTTTTGCGATGTTTATTGCACGACTCCTCAAACCTTAGGTTTCCCATGATTACAGAAAAAGTCTCTACTCCCAAGATTCGTCACATTCTTATGTAATACTTTCATCGAATGCCAATCTGATTCGTGACCCTCCCTGAAGACATGTTCAGCCAACTGGCTTGAATCGTCTGCCCAACGTTCACCTTGTCACAGTCTCCACACGATATTTGGTAAATAGCACCAGATTTTTCCTCTTCAGAGATGTGATCCTTAATTTTAAGTAATAGATCTCGTAAGGTGTAGACAGGTTTGTAGTAGGCCTTAACATTCACGTGACTGAGACTTCGAGACAACTTTTCTGAGACACTCGCCACATATGGCAAAACCACCGATGTCTTCCTAGTCACATCCTCTACATTCCCGTTTCCACTACTAACACAACATCGGTCACGAGCGATAAATTTACTCGGGTAACCGTTCATTTTCAACACGCTTTTGTTGCATCGTAATTCAACGTTGTGAAGGTCATCATTACAACAGTGTGTAAAGGCTCGTGGGTGCAAGGCTCTAATAACAGATGCTTTTTGTGATGCCAGGTGATGAAAATGAAAGTCAAGATACCTATCAGTATGTGTCAGTTTCCTAAACACCATAGTCAACAGTTGCCCATCCCCACCTCTATTTATCCAAACATCTAAGAAGGGTAATGAATTCCTATCTTCTTCTCTAACATAAATTGAATATGTGGGTTCAAGCTGTTCAAATAGAGATGAAAATCAGCAACTGAAGATTTTGATCGAATAACAAACGTATCACCGACGTATCGCTTCCACACCTTGACACAGTAAATACACTCATCTAAAGCACTGTTTTCAAATGCCTCCATACACAAATTTGCCACCACACTCGAAGCAGGTGACCCCATCGCCGTACACCTCTTCTGTCGGTAAAATCTACCCTTGAAGCCGAAAACCGTGGAATTCAAGCAGAACTCGAACAGGCAATATATCTCTTCCGGACTAAGGCTAGTTCTTTCTTCCAGGCTTCCATCATGCCTCAGTCGCTCCAACGCTGCTGATACCGCCAAATTTGTTGGAATACAGGTGAAAAGTGAAACAACACTAAAAGGCACCATAGCATCATCGGGAGCGATTTTTACGTTTCTGATAGAAGAAATAAACTCCTCAGAGGTAGACACCGACTGTCCAGAGGATCCAACAAGAGGAGATAGTATACCTGCAAGATATTTAGAAAGTGCATATGTTGGCGAACTACAAAAACTCACAATAGGTCTAAGAGGAATATCGTGTTTATGGACTTTTGGGAGTCCATAGAACAGCGGTATTCTTCCAGACGAACAACGGAGTCGCGAGTAAAGTTTTGACTCTTTGTGGAGTTTCAGCAGGTGACTATTCATCTGCCTCTCAATACAACCAGTAGGGTCTTTATCTACAACGGAATAGGTATCGCCATCATTTAAAAGTGACATTACTTTATCATCGTAAACCAACCCAACCAACAAAATAATGGTCGATTTTGAAGCTTCACAAAGAGTCGAAACTGGATGAGAAACTTTACTCGCGACTCCGTTGTCATCTTGAAGAATACCATTGTTCTATGGACTCCCAAAAATTCATAAACACGATATTCCTTTTAGACCTATTGCAAGTTTTTGTAGTTCACCAACATATGCACTTTCTAAATATCTTGCAGGTATACTGTTTCCTTTTGTTGTTGGATCCTCAGAACGGTCGGTGTCTACCTCTGAGGAGTTTATTTTCTCTATCAGAAATGTAGAAATCGCTCCTGATGGTGCTATGGTGTCTTTTGACGTAGTTTCACTTTTCACCCATATTCCAACGAACTTGGCGATATCAACAGCATTGGAGTGACTGAGGCTTGATGGACGCCTGGAAGAAAGAACTAGACATAGTACGGAAGAGATTTGTGTCCTGTTAGGGTTCTGTTCGAATTCCACAGTTTTTGGCTTCAAGGGTAGATTTTACAGAACAGAGGTACGGTGATCGGGTCACCTGTTTCGAGTGTGGTGGCAAATTTGTGCATGGAGGCGTTTGAAAACAGTGCTTTAGATGAGTGAATTTACTGTGTCCAGGTGTGGAAGCAATACGTCGATGATACTTTCGTTATCCTACCAAGGTCTTCAGTTACTGATTTTCATCTCTATTTGAACAGCTTGAACCCTCATATTCAATTTACATTAGAAGAAGAAGATAGCGGTTCATTACCCTTCTTAGATGTTCGGATAAATAGAGATGTGGATGGGCGACTGTTGACTACGGTGTTTAGGAAACCAACACATACTGATAGGTATCTTGACTTTCGTTCTCATCACCCGGCATCACACAAAGCATCTGTCATTAGAGCCTTGCACCGACGAGCCTTTACACATTGTTGTAATGATGACCTTCGCAATGTTGAATTACGACGCAATAAAAGAGTGTTGAAAAAGAAAGGTTACCCGACTAAATTTATCGCTCGTAACCAATGTGGTGTTAGTGGTGGAAACAGGAATGTAGAGGATGAGACTAGGAAGACATCAGTGGTTTTGCCATATGTGGCGGGTGTCTCAGAAAAGCTGTCTCGAATTCTCAGTTGTGTGAATGTTAAGACCTACTACAAACCTGTCTACACCCTGCGTGATCTATTACTTAAAGTTAAGGATCGCGTCCCTGAGGAGGAAAAATCTGGTGCTATTTACCAAATACCGTGTGGAGACTGTGACAAGGTGTATGTTGGACAGACGGGAAGATCGATACGTCTACGAGGGAAGGAGCATATGCGTGCGGTAGCTAGGGGAGACGATTCAAACCAGTTGGCTGAACATGTCTTCAGGGAGGGTCACGAACCAGATTGGCATTCGATGAAAATATTACATCAGAATGTGACGAATCTGGGGAGTAGACTTTTTCTGGAATCATGGGAAACCTACGGTTTGAGGAGTCGTGCAATAAACATCGCAAAACCTCTACCAGAACCTTACAGGATTTTTGCAAAACCTCGAGTTGGGGGTGTTCATCTGACATCGTCGGGTGCGGGGGATTTCCCGGCGAGGGTTTCCCCAGCTGGAAATGCTCCGCACCAAATGGCGTCAGATGGGGATTCCCAACATGCGGGTATATAAGCTTAGGACTTTCACGAACTCTTCATTCTGCCTTCACTTGACAAAGGGAGCAGTTGGCTCCCGAAACGTCGTGTTTTTAAACCTTACGCCAGTGTCGAAATAACTGTTTGTTATGGAATCTCCTGGTGAAACTCTGTATTGTTTCGTTATAATACTTATTTACATTTTTATTGTAATATTGAGCACTTATTTATAAATTCTTCTGTATATTAAATGCTATTTATAAATAGAGAGTACACGAAAATTATCACATTAAAAAGTTTTAAATATACTGTAATAGCTATTTTGTCACTATATGCACCATGCACTAGCTTAAAACGTATATTAAAAAGGCATTGTAGCAATAGTGTATAAGTAAAAAAAAGTGGGTTTGGAAAAATATATTTATTAAAAATAATACATTTATGATAATTTAAAAATGTTAGGGAGGCCATGGGGAGCCTTCAAAGGGGCTCCAAGCAACAAAAAAAAATAGGTAGAGAGTCACTGATTTAAGTAATCAAATATTTAACTGTGATTACGTGTATTTTATATCTTCTACTCGCAGTGTGTCGTACATTCAAGTATTGCAGTTCTGCCAGGGCGGTTGTCACTTTATGATATATTTTTTATTGTTTGTATCTTTTGTAAGCATACTTCAGATTCCCTCCCTCCCCGTTGCTAAAAAAAAATAAGCAAATCTTAAACTTAAGGTGCTTATGTAATACTTGAATGGCCTCTAATTTAATATTATTAAAAACAATCTAACGTAGCAACAAGACATTGTGTAATTACAATTACCACAATCCAAAATTTCAAATTATTTAAAAATTAATATAACTACTAGAAAAGAAAATGACTTGACAGGGAATGAATGGGGGGACAAGAATGAGGGGATAGGGGTCTTTATGTACCACGAATTAGAACAGAAAAAGCAAGTAGTAGTATGGAATATAGGCGCCGATAGGTATTTAACAAAATGATTATTTCGACACTGACGTAAGGTTTAAACCTTATGCCAGTGTCGAAATATCTGTTTGTTATGGAATCTCCTGCTGAAACCCTGTATTGTTTCATTGGGTATTTTGAATTTTTAAAATATGCATTAATTTATGATTAAGGATAAAGTTAATTATATTTAGTAATATAATAAAAGAATAACGGATTAGTAAAACGTAATCTCAAACGCAATCGTATCGCAGATTATGTTCGTGATGAAAAGAATGTGAAACTGACAAATAGCGATTGCACATGACTTTTGTGCGTAGCTAACGAGAGGGAGAAATGTGGGTTGCAAATCTTAATGTCTGGTGAATACAATAATTGTGTCTAGCATTTCTACCCATACGTAGCCCCTTAGTGGCTTGCTGTGTTGCTGCAACACAGGCAGCTAGCAAATATGCTATTTGAATATCGGACCGTTTATTGAATTGTTAGGGCTGACTGCAATCATTTTTGTGTCATATTTCAAGCTAAATCAAACCAATTCTAATAAAATAATGACAATAAAATTATTAACACAATTTATTTTTCTTTGTGATGAAAAACTGTTTGTTGTGCAATGCTACAACTTGACCACCAGCTACCACTGCATTCGGGGCAACGTAGTTCATTTTAATATGCATATTAAACTTATTAATATTCTGTTTTTCAATGTCTAAGCATGTTTTTATCTATAGTAATATAATTTTATAGTGTTTTATTTTTATTTTCAGCCAAATTTCCCATCGTGCGTTATTGATGTAGGAGATGTTTATTCACAAACTACTATTTATAAATTTTATACAGAATGACCTTTGCATATATATTTTGCTGAATTCGTCAACAGTAAATGTTATTCTTTCTTCCAATTTTATCATCAAATATATATTATACTATAGGTGTTTGTTTTTGTTGTTTTATATTTGTTGTCATTTTAAACCAATAAACTTTACATGTATGTTACATTACAGTCACTAACAAAATTGTATATAAGTTATATTTTGTGGACATACTCTCAAATTGAAGTAATCCTGTTGTTGTTGCTGGATAATGTATACAATATTTATAACAGCATGCGCTTTCTTTGTACACATATGAATAAGATTATCGTGTTTACAGTTGTTTCCTGTTATTTTTTATTTTCCAAAACAGTGCAGCTGCAGCCCACATTTGCATTGTTTTTTATTTTTTAAAACAGTGCAGCTGTGGACTTATTGATATTATTTATATTTTATGATGTCAGGACAGCTGAGGTTTACCCGGATCTACAAATTTTCAAAGAAGCCAGATGTCTTACATTTAGGAAATCAAACCCAAGGCTTTGAATCTTATAAGAAGAAGGAAGAATAAATATAGTGTACCCACTTGAATCAAACCCAGATTATTTGTATAGTAGTCAAATGTCTTACCACCACAAAGTAGTTGTGAGCTTATTAAATAAAATGTATCGAAAAACCATTTAATTACACACAAGACGATGTTAGCGATGTGCTAACACTTCAATTCATATATCTACCTGTAAAAAAAAAATGGATATATTTTCTAGGCATATTTGAAAAGTAAAGATACATTGCATGTAGGCATAAATTTAATGTTTTAGTATATATGTTGTCAACACTGACTTTGATCTTGATCTTTTTACTTTCCCCTCATGGTCATTTGCCATTTCTATGCTGCATCTGGTTCGAGCAGAACATGTTTACAATGACTGTGCCGATTCAGGATCCTTCCAAATGTGAAGTGTGCTCCGTCATATGTTTTCTCAATGCGAAAAGTGAGCACCCAGCAGATGTTCACAAAGAAATTTTTTTCCATTCGTGGAAGTATTATAAATTGATAAAATGTAACAAAATGGTACTGTGAATCCTGTTTAGGTGATGAAATTTTAGGGTTATCACCATACACCTGAATCCAAGCACAATCATTCGGGCTCACCCAGCAGTTGTCATTAAAGCGCCTCGCGAAGGATTTAAGTGGGAAGTTTTGGGCCATCCACCATGTACCCTGGACCTTGCACCCAGCAGTTTCCTCTTGTTTCTTTACCTGAAGAAGCATCTTGCAGAACAACACTGCCACAATGATGATGATATCTGTAATGAAGTCGAAATATCGTTCCAACCGCAGACGGTAGGATTCTCTGACCTTAGGATACAAAACCTAGTGCCCAGACTTAACGAGACTGGGCAATGGTGGCAACTTTTTAAAATCAATCAAATTCACTGGAATTATATATGTAGAATGCATGGTCGCAACTGAAACGACGAATTCTACACATACAATTCCGGTGAATTTAACTGATTTTAGAAATGGCCAGAGAGAGTGTGACATCCATTGATATTAAATAATTTAAAAATCCTTGAAATGGCGTATTGTAGCCATTTGTGGAAACCTTGAACGCAGTGGATATAAGCACTAAATTCACTGAACAAAAAATGTTTATTTTGATGTTCTTCACCTGTTGCACATACTTGGCAGTCTCCAACTCTTTTCTAGTGTGCTAAAAAAGGCAGTTTTAGGCTTATTTTCACTATATAGTAACACAGATCAGGAACAGGAAACTGAATTCCGGATTTCTTTGTCTCTGCTGTATTATTAGCTCAATCACTTAAATTATGTATCAAAAATTGTATTTAATTCATGCAATTGGCTACGTAGCAACGTCATGGGCATAAACTGTAGTTACGCTCTACAGCCAAACCGTCCCCTTTGCGGACACGGGGATATGGGCAAATATGCCTTTTTTGGCGTCCCCAACACCCCCTCTTATTTTGTCGGTAGAGTTCAGGACCACCCTGTGTATATGAAGTTCATTTGTATATCATTTTACAGATTTTTGAATGCCCTATTTTTCTGTACAATGAAGAATCCCTTAGAAATATGGACAGCATGTTAAAAAATACAAAACACTTTTTTTCTGTTTCAAGTTGTATCATATATATACTTTTTTTAAATGTGAAAATAGCTTATCTAATTAAGGTTCTAACAAGACCAAAATGGATTTTTTTAGGTGAATAGAACTAGCGGGATTACGAGTTGAAGAAAAACATATATGTGTCAAATCACTTGATTACTAACAATTACATTATTAAGAATTGTTGCTGTTGCCACTAAAAAGTTGTTTTCCTCAGAAGTAAATAATACAAGAAAGAAAAGGCGTCACAATTTCATACTCTGTCAGTGCAGTACACTGAGGCGAGAGCCCACACTATGATTTATGGCTATAACAAGATGGAAATTGTTTTGTTTGCTGAGAATAGAACTGAAGGTATTATAAGTTAAAGTTTAACGAATATATGGAATTGTGTGGCTTCTCCAGGTAAAAAAAAAAGACCTGTGGAAGGTTACTAATTAGAGGACAAATTAAAGAAATAAACACAAAATAAAACTAATTTTATTTATCTTAAACGTTTTTGTAAATACCAGTTTAATATCAATCCAGTTGTGTTCGCTGCAAATTGGTCTTGTTAAAGCCATGAATCATGTTATGGTGCCCTCGCCTCAGCTGGTTACCACTGGCAGAGTATGCAATTGTGATGCCTTTTCTTTCTTGTATTATTGACTTCTGAAGGCCACAATTCTTAATATAATTGTTAGTAATCCTTAAGTTATTTGACATGTATTTTAAATTTTAATTCGTAACATCTCCAGTTCTATTTACCTCAGAAAATCCATTTTGGTCTTGTTGAAACCATAATTAGTAAGCTTTTTTCTCATGTCAAAAATTAAGAAATATAAGGTGCAATTTGAAATAAAAGAGAAAGGGCGAGTTTTGTATTTTTTAACACACTGTTCATATTTCTGTGGGGTTCTTCATGGGAAAAAAAAGATAGTGCATTCAAAAATCTGCAAAATGAGATATAGATTAACTTTTTCCGTTGAGAACAAGTAGAGTTATTAAGGGTGGTACTGCCATTCTTGGACACCCTGTATGTTTGTGCGTGTGTGTGAGGAAGTTAACTTGTATAAAATGGACATTTGAGTAGAAGATAATTTTCTATTTTTGGAATGAAATTTATGTAAAGTTAAAATTATGTAAATTTATGAAATTTATGTACCTAAATGCAGAATTTGCATTCAGAAGGGCATTTCTTAGTTCAAACATTTCTTGAAAATTTTTGATTAAGAAAATTTGCACATCAGGGAAAAGTATATAATTGCAAATCAAAAATGTCCCAAAATCAATCATTTATTTTGAAGTTAGCTATTATGTTAATTTTAATACTAAAAATATATTTGCAAATTGTTTCATTGTTTTTGGACGGTTTTGTATTTCTAAATCTTCTACTGTATGGTGAGGTAGAGGTAACATATTTGTCTACCATACAGAAAACTAAGATTTGAATTGCACTGGTAGTTGACATGTACAGTTTTTCTAACAGTCTGCATTCCATGGTTTTATTCCTTGGAGAAGCTAGGTGTTTGAATTCCTAAAAGACTAAATTTTAACATAGCATACGAGGGTTAATCAAAAAGTGTTCAGAGTGGATTTATTTAAAAGAAAGTACAAGACTTACAGATTTGAAGCTTAGTCACCTTCAAAGTAGTTCCCTTCCGAAGCCACATACCTGGGCCAGTGTTGTTTCTATTGTTCAAAGCACTTCTTGAAGTCATCTTTTGAAATAGCAAACAGCTACTTTGTTGCATTCTTTGGAATCTCTTTAATGTCCTGAAATCTTTTTCCTGTAAAATGGAATTTAATTTTCGGGAAGAGAAAAGATCATTGGTCTGATAGCCACCCCATTCACTGGGTCTCACTCCCTGTGACTTTTTCTCTTCCTCAAAATCAAATTCTATTTGAAAGAAAAAAAATTTCAGGGCATTAAAGAGATTTAGAAGAATGCAATGAAGCAGCTGTTCGCTATTTCAAAAGATGACTTTAAACAGTGTTTTGAACAGTGGAAATAATGCTTGGCTAAGTGTAAGTCTATGGCTTTGGAAGGGAACTACTCTGAAGGTGACTAAATTTTAATCTGTAAGTCTTGTACTTTTTTTAAAATAAATCCAGTCTGGATACTTTTTGATCACTCCTTGTATTGTTAGTTGTCCTTGCAACAAAAAATATACATACGTAAGCTTTTGAAAACTAAAACTTTGATGATGATGTGTGTGGTGATTTTTATTTTGTTGCTGCTATTTAGTTTATCAACTCGCTATTTGCGACTTTATTGTATGTGTTTGCTAAACATGTTGCCTACAATTTTCTAAATTGCTCAGTGACTATAATCATAGCTTTTTAGCTCACTAAGGTGGTTTGAAATCCCATTAATCTTGAATGTGTGTAAACGTTTTGTGGTTTTAAGGTTACATTAACCAATTAATTTCCATTTCAGATGGCCCATTATGTAGTGTAAGCGAAAATTATAACGATCAATTTTATTAGGGTTCCCATGCAACCTGAAAAACCTGTAGAACCTGGAATTGTCAGAGGGTTTGAAATCATTCTTAAAAGTCAGGGAAAGATGAAATTTTTTGGTCAAACTTGGAAAAGTCTGGGAAACTTTCCTAATCTGTTTTGAATAGCCAAATTTCACCCAAACATGAAGCTATTTTCCCTGAAACCGAAGTTTAATTCGAGGTTTTGTTTATGATCAGTCAGGGAATTTTGCCTGAAAAGTCCAGGAAATTTTTTCTGAGTGAGTGGGAACCCTGTTTTGTGTATTTCAAGAATAATTAAAAAAAGTATCCAACTAAATATGTGTATAGGGAGAAGTACTAATAATTATATATCCTTGGAAATTAAATTTTATGCCTTTTTGTATTTTCATTACTATTAGCTACTAAAGTACTGCATAACTGACAAAGCATAGAATGTAACCACCTTTTACTTAACCTGACTTCTATTGATATAATTATAATATTTTCAAATTGCCTCCAATATTTTAGTTAGCAAATATAGTATTTATGAAATTGTTTAAAATAGTATATAAAAGTGTGGATTTGAATAAATAATAGTACACAAGTTATTGATAATAGTTCTAAAAGTAGCTATATTTGTTAGTGTTCAATCCATACATGGTGAGATTGGAATGATGTTCAATTGAATGGTTTTGTTTTTTGTAAAAAATGTTCTACCCTATGAAGTCATATACTTTTATTTTTAAAGCTAATGGATACATCATTTACATTTTCCTTAAGTACTGAATTTTTGTATCAAATGTTTGGTTTGTTTGAATGCTTAATGATGTACGTTTTAATAAAAACGTTGGCTTTTGTTTCAATTTTGCTATGAATTCTTTAGAGATAATGTTTGGACTTTCCTTAAAAAATAAATTTACAGGGCGGCCGAAATAAAACTGGTCCTGGGATTTTTTTTTTTTAATTCTGACACTAAATTTACCTTTCTTAATGAGCAGGAGAACTGCCCTTTTCAGAAAATGCTGGAAATGGCCACCGTTGATGTTGAAGCAGCACTATTCTTGATTTAGCAAACTGTGACACACACCTAGAAGCTCTGCCTGAGGGATGGCTGCAATAGCGTTTTCAATGTTCTACTGTTGCCCTTCCAGTGTGTAGGGATTATTTGAGTACACTTGACTCTTCAACTTGCCCCACAGGTAAAAATCACAGGGATGGAGATCAGGCGATCTTGGTTGCCAGGAGATTTTACTGCTTCTGCAGACTGTCCCCTCCTCACCGAACACCTCAGAAATTTGTGTTGTGGTTGCACATGAGATGTGTGCTGTTTCTCCATCTTGCTGAAAACATCCATACAGTCGTTCATCTTCTGTGAGTTAATCCACCAATGGATGAAACAGATCTGGACATACATGTTTAGTTTCAGAATTAAAAAAAAAAAATCTGGGCCAGTTTTATTTTAGCCACACCGTATAACTTGAATTAGGCAAATGTGGTTAACATGCACCAAGAAGTTTGAGTAAACAGTTGTCAAAGTAAACATTTTTTTTTTCTATGTAAAGAATCTGCAGGCAAGCAGCTGTTTGCTTGCTGTTCGTTCTCACTTGTGAAGGTAGCAGGTATTTGAAAGTAAGTGGTCGATGTTTGTTCAAAGTAATGTGCAAAATGAAAAGTCAAATTGGCATTTAACACCTCAAGCCATCGATAAATTCTGGTACCAACACTCTCCACATGCATTTACCTTCTAAATTCAAAATATACTTAGTGTCCAAAATATTAGACACCATACTAATATAGAGTTTGCCCTCCTTTAGCTTTAATCACAGCCAATATTCTTCTGGACATAGACTCAGCAAGTTGTTGATGCTATTGCAGATAAATGGTAGCCCATGCTGACATAATGGCAGCTCTTAATTTGTTCAAATTAGATGGTGGTGTTTCTAACCTTCAAATAAATCTTTCCACTTTGTCCCACAAATGCTCGGTGAGGTAGAGATTAGGTAACCGTGCTGGCCACTGCAGTAATTGGAACTCAAAATCTTGCTCTTTAAACCAATCGGAGACCAGTCGAACAGGGTGCGTTGTCCTGCAGAAAATTACCATCTGTATCGGTGAACACTCTATCCAAAAGTGGTAACACTTGGTCAACAGCAATGTTAAAATAGGCACTTGTGTTTAGTGATGGGTGATTGCAAAATGCTCTTACAATAAAAAAAAATCGCAATCAATTCGAATTTACAATCGATTCAACGATTCATTTGTTTTTGAACTTAAAAATAGAGATGTTCAATCGCAATTGGGAGTCATCAGTAGTTCCGCTTCTGTCCGGCAGTTGTCACTGCGAGTTATCTATTATTGCAGTTTCGCACTCTTGAAATTGTCTCCCTAATTTGTGTACACAACCTACCATTGTTATATACAGAGTGATTCAAAACTAATGGAACAAACTGAAAGGGGTGGTAAAGGACGCCAAATAAGCCATATTTGGCGAAATCAGGTCCGCAAAGGATCCGATTTGGCTGTACAGTGAAAGTATTATTTACATCCACATCGTTATTACGTAGGCAATTACATAAACAAAAAAAATTTTTGACACATAATTTAAGTGATTGACCTAACAATTCGGCGGAGACAACAAATCGGAAATTCTTTTCCCCTGACCCTGAGTAGTATAGCCATTTAGTCATCAAAGGTATGGAAAACGATTGTTTTACCATACTTGAGGCAATTAGGAATTGTTAAGCATGTGTAATAGGTGAAGGAGATCAAAAGAAACAACTTCGGTTCAATGAACCAATGTCCGAAAATGAGCCGTTCTGGAATTACAGAGATGTTATTATTTGCATCCACATTAATTATATAACAAAATTTACCATTCCAACCTAGCGTTTGGGCTATAAATTCCCCAACTGCATAAATTTGGCCATGGGAAGTTATTTTGGACTATAGTAAGTAGTGAAACCTTTTCCAATATGGTTTTAGGCTAAAACGGCAAATTTTCCAAATTTTGTTATATGATTAACAAATGTGAATGCAAATAATAGCATCCATGTAGTTCCAGAACAGCTCATTTTCGGGCATTGGTTCACTGGATCAAAGTTGTTCCCTTTGATATCCATCACCTGTTATGCTTGCTTGACGGTTCCCGATTGCTTCCAGTATGGTAAAACAATCGTTTTCCATACCTTTGATGACTAAATGGCAACACTATTCAGGGCCAGGGAAGGGATTTTTTGATTTTTTTGTTCATGTAATTGCCTACGTAACAACGATGTGGATGTGTATAATAAATTCACTCTACAGCCAAATCAGGCCGTTTGCGGACATGGGGATTTAGCTAAGTATGGCTTATTTGATGTCCTTTACTGCCCCTTTCAGTTTGTTCCATTAGTTCTGAATCTTCATGTACATGGTGTCTGCTAATGCCTGGAAAAAAAGTATATAGCAAGATTCCTTGCAAAATTTTAAGCAAAAAATGTTAATACGAAAATGCTGACAAATCCATATTTCTGTAATTATTACTACTGTTTGAAGATTATCCACTCTTGTGCTGTTTTCAGTTGTTAATGCCTTTCATAGTCCTGTTAAAACGAATTGAAGAAGTATTGTTTTTGAAAAGGTGTGGAATAAATGTTTTTGATCGTTTATTCGGTAAATTTACTTTGAAAGCCCATGTGCATTCGTTTTTCTCTGGCCAATACAGTAGAAATAACATCACATAGTTAGTGATTTTAGTATAGCAACCATTGAGATTTCATTCTTCGCCAAGTATCAGTAAGTGATACTAAAAGTGGATGCATAAAAATAATCAGCAAAAAGAAAAGTGTATTTTTTACTTCTCATAGCAAATACATGCAATCATGTAACATTAATATTTTAAAGAAATTAAAAAGTAACAAATTAAAAAATGTGTTGATTTAAAATTTAGGACTGTTTAAGTATTACGTAGGCACATTTCTGGCCATTTTGTACTCCCCATCCCCCTCATGAAAAAAAATAAGCAAATGCCTGCTTCCCCTTTATGCTTACTTAATATTTCGGTTCTCTAATTTTTTTGGCATATTTTTAAAATAAGAATGCAATACGTGATGTGAATTATAATAAGGGA
This sequence comes from Dysdera silvatica, assembly GCA_006491805.2. Taxonomy (NCBI): domain Eukaryota; kingdom Metazoa; phylum Arthropoda; class Arachnida; order Araneae; family Dysderidae; genus Dysdera; species Dysdera silvatica. The sequence continues at coordinate 236,683,889 of QLNU02015360.1, forward strand.
GAGTAGTACACAATGGGACATCAGTTAAATTCCTCACACTAATTACCTTAGCCAATCAGAATCACTTCTGGATAATGCCGCTACCCATGACGGATGTCTGAAGCCATAATGGCATGGAATCATAACAAGCTTGTCTGTGTCAGAGCAATTTAATGTTTTTTCTACTGTAAAAGTTACTTTTCATATTTCTGAGACAAAATATCCAAGAGGTGAATTTACTTTAATGCTATGCTATGGTGTATATTCATTGTTTAGCTTTACATTTTGGGGATTTTTAGTGGCTTTGATAAACAATTGGTGTAGTTGTAGCCAAAACACGGTGACCATGTTGAAAGTACATAGTGGGACATAAGTAATACACAGTTGGACGTCCCACTGTGTACCACACGTATTTGGGCTATTTGTTTATAACATAGCTATCATCACCAGTACACCTGAGAAAGAAAACGCAAAGAGAACTGAAAAATCAAAAGACCCCCCTCCAAAAAAAAGTCCTTTTTGAACCCTGAATCTTCTGAAGAAATCATCGAAGAAACATATAATGATGAGGTATCAGACTATGAAGGCTCAGATTCAAATGAAGAAAACTTTTTTGAAGAATCTCCCAATCCAGCAGTCCAATTCTGGGTTTTAGTGGAGTATGAAGGTAGGAAGAATATTAAATTATACTACACAGGGCCAGTGGTAGAAATCAAGGGGGGTGAAGTCGTCGTGAACTTCTTGAAAAAAGGCGGGAAGCAATTCATCGTCCCAACTGTAAAGGATGAGGCTGTTATCAGAAAGTCGCAAATCAAAACAATTTTGCCTTCACCCAATTTCCGTAGATGGTTTCACATTTTCGGTATTAAGTAGCCAAATTCGCTAAATGTAGATCAAATTTGTTGAAAGTCCTTTAATGTGTTAAAAACTAATAAACGTTTCACTAATAAGTGAATCAGAATTCAAAAAGATGTAGTTTTATTCATCAAATATTCAAAATCCACTTTACTGACTGTCCCTTTGTGGACTTCAGCACTGTGTACCAGGTGTAGTACACAATGGGACACTTGCAAGCTTTATAAAAAGCTTTTTTTCTCATAGATTTTTTTAATTACAAATCATGTGATATATTGCTTTAGTAGCAAAAGATTTAATTAGAAATACAACATTAAAAAAAAAAAAGTTAAAATCGAAAACAATGGCATAATTTAGAAACGTTGTTTTGTCCACTGTGTACAACCCTCCCCTACTTACTTACGTTTTTATTGTGATAATGATCATTTATATGTAAGATTATTATAATATTAAATGCTTATTTATGTATAGAGAATTATCACATTTAAAAAGTTTTAATATGCTGTTAATATCTATTTGGTGGTCTTATAAAGTATTTTGCTTTATTTTATTATTAATATGTTTTATATTGTAAGCAAATAATGTGCAATAAATAAGAAGTGGTTTTGATAAAATAAATTTATTAAAAACAATACATTCATTATATAATTTAAAAATGTCATGGGGAGCCTAGAAGAAAAGCCCACGAACTAAATATGGTTGAGAGCCATTAGATTAAATAATTAAATATTGAACTGCGATTACCTGTATTTTATATCTTCTTCTTGCTATGTGTCATATAAGTATTGCAGTTCTGTCAGGGTGTTTATCACTTTGTAACTATGTACTTGTTCTATTATTTTCTGTGTCTTATGTAAGCATGTTTCAGCCCCTCCCATTGTCAGAAAAAAAGAAAATCTCAAACCCACCCCCTACCTCAAAGATGCGTACATAATACTTGAACGGTCCCTTTATATTAATATTTTGCCTTAAAATTTAAGTTGTTTGGGTTTAAATTGACAGGGTGTCTACTCACCTGGAAAAGTCAGGGAAATTTGAAATTCATTGTTATAATAAATAACTTATTAAAATAATTTTCCTGAACCGTGCTTTTCATACCACATTACCTACTGGAAAATTAGAAAAACTTGTACTTTTGACTAAACTTCTTCCAAAAGTTACCATTTTTCACCAAAACTAATATAATTTATATAAAATTATTAATTTCGCAGGAGAAAATTTTTGCTTAATATATAACTGAAACTTAAAAGGAAAGTTCTTAGCTTAGTTACCTAATCCGTAAGGGATCTGTTCATACCACTCTCTTTTCCCTTATACATACACTATATGCCCAAAAGTATCCAGACACTTTGGATTTTTTGTTTTTTTTTTCGAATTTCTAAAAAACTACTCTGCCAATTATTCTCTAACTTTGGAGATATATAGAAGGTGCTTGAATGCACACTTTCCAATAAAGTTTCGGTGACTTGTGCATTTAGGGGACCACCCACATATTGACAAAGTGAAAAAATATATTTGATCACCCTGTATCATAAAAAGCTGGAAATTATTTGTAACTTTCAGAAAATATTTAACCAGCTATGCTTAATGCCTGTGTGCATTTTTGTAAAATAAACATGTATATTCATGAAGATAGAAACGTTTCTTTAAGAAAACCCAAATTTTGTCACATATTTTTTGCTTATAATATCCACAATTTTCAGTCAAATTTCACGAAACTTACAGAACATTTGTCAACGTACAAGAAAAATATTATACTTAAATTAGAAATTAATATATTGAATACACGATGAGATATGAGCATTTGAAGAAAATAATTTTTTACTGCGCATGCGCGAAAGATATGAATAACTTTCTTTCATAATTTTGTAGTCAATAGTATAGGGCAACTTAAAAAAAATACCAGTGGGATATCTTGAAAATTCAGAAAGTTATCGATGATATAGTGAGCCGTATTTCTCTAATTCTCTGAAAGTAGCTAGATGATAAGGGTTTTTTCCACAAATTGTCATATTCCAAATTACCAAACACTCCTGTTCTGAAAATGAAATATTCCAGATTTATGCAAATAAGGATCAAAAGTATCCGGACACCCCTCTACGTGGTGGATTCTGTTAGTGACGTCAAATTTCTAGCTCTCAGACAAGTATAAAAGAAGTCTGACGAGTTAACAATTATAATTTCAAAGCTAGAAAAGTAAAATGGGAGGAGAGGGCGAGCTAAATGATTTTGAACGTGGTGAAGTCATTGGTTGTCACCGCTGTGGAAAATCTGTTCGTGAGATTTCTGTGATGTTACGAGTGCCCCGTTCCACCGTTAATGTTGTTATCGTAAAGTGGGAACATACGGGGACTACAACGGTGCATCCACGACCTGGTCGACCACTTCGTCTAGTAGACAGGGAACGCAGAGTGCTGAAGAGAGTTGTGAAAGCGAACCGCATGAAATCGGCGGAAAAAGTTCGTGCGGATTTTCAAGATGCCTCTGGATGCAACGTCAGCACAAAGACAGTTCGTCAGGAACTGCAAAGTCTTGGTTTTCATGGCCGAGCAGCTGCATATAAACCAAGCATTACCGCAACCAATGTCAAGCGTCGCTTACAATGATTCAAAGTGTGCAAAACATGGAGCCTGCAGCAGTGGTGTCAAGTGTTATGGAGCGATGAATCACGGTAAACTATTTGGCAATCAGATGGTAGAGACTGGATGTGGAGAATGCTGGGTAAACGCTTTTTACTTGACTGTATTGTGCCGCAAGTTAAGTTTGGTGGTGGAAGCATAATGGTTTGGGGATGTTTCTCATGGTTCGAGCTTGGCACTTTAATTCCTTTGAAGGGAACTCTGAAGACGGGAGGCTATCTCGACATTTCGGACAATTCCACGCTGCCCACATTGTGGCAACAGTTTGGAGTGGGTTCATTCTTGTTTCAACAAGATCGTGCTCCTATCCACACAGCACAGGCTGTACAGAGCTGGTTTGCTGACATGGATGTTGAGGAATTGGACTGGCCTGCTCAGAGCCCAGACCTAAATCCCATAGAACACCTATGGGATGAATTAGAACGTCGACTGCGAGCTAGGCCAGAATGCCCCACATTGGCGAAAGAGCTGACTAATATTCTTTTGCAAGAATGGCATGCAATTCCCACTGAAAAATTCCAGAAACTAGTAGATAGCCTCCCAGATAGAGTGGTAGCCGTCATTGCAGCAAAATATGGCCCCACTTCATACTAATTTTTGACTTCTTGTTGGTTTGTTGTATTTTTATGGCGCAAGGACAACAATGGTCATTCTGCACCAAGCAAGGTTTTTGATTTCTGTAAAGGAGAAGCAAAACATGCAGGTGTACGGATACTTTTGATCCTTATTTGCATAAATCTGGAATATTTCATTTTCAGAACAGGGGTGTTTGGTAATTTGGAATATGACAATTTGTGGAAAACCCCCTTATCATCTAGCTACTTTCAGAGAATTAGAGAAATACGGCTCACTATATCGTCGATAACTTTCTGAATTTTCAAGATATCCCACTGGTATTTTTTTGAAGTTGACCTATACTATTGGCTATAAAATTATGAAAGAAAGTTATTCATATCTTTCAAGCATGCGCAGTAAAAAAATATTTTCTTCAAATGCTCATATCTCATCGTGTATTCAATATATTAATTTCTAATTTAAGTATAATATTTTTCTTGTACGTTGACAAATGTTCTGTAAGTTTCGTGAAATTTGACTGAAAATTGTGGATATTATAAGCAAAAAATATGTGACAAAATTTGGGTTTTCTTAAAGAAACGTTTCTATCTTCATGAATATACATGTTTGTTTTACAAAAATGCACACAGGCATTAAGCATAGCTGGTTAAATATTTTCTGAAAGTTACAAATAATTTCCAGCTTTTTATGATACAGGGTGATCAAATATATTTTTTCACTTTGTCAATATGTGGGTGGTCCCCTAAATGCACAAGTCACCGAAATTTTGTTGGAAAGCATACATCCAAAAATGTTCTATATATCTCCAAAGTTAGAGGATAATTGGCCGAGTAGTTTTTTACAAATTCGAAAAAAAATAAAAAATCCAAAGTGTCCGGATACTTTTGGGCATATAATATAGTATAGTCAGCATACTTTAAATGGAATAGAAGATGAAGCATCAGCTTTGCGATTATATAGTTAAACTCTTTTATAATGAACTCAAAAAGGGCCAAATGGAAATGTTGCTGTAAATATTTAATTAATGCAAGTTTTTAGTGTAAAGAAATACACTTTTTAATACAGTTTTTGAATTTGTAAATTCACTATAATTGAGTTATAAATGGCTTTGGGGTTTGCGTTAGTCGATTTCATGGCCTTGAAACTTGCTTTGATTGGGCAAATTTTAATGCGGGCGCATTGTGTGTTGTTTACTGTAATTAGCGACTGGAAATCGATTAAGACTTGGTCTGGAAACGTCAAGGGAGTTTGAAATAGAATTTGGGTAGACACCCTGTGTTGAGTATGTTTGTAAAAACTGCAACTCCAATTCAAAATATTAGAATAATGAAAAATAAAGCACATAGTGGTTTGAGATTTGCATTTATTTTGGTAGAAATGACTGCTTGAGAATTTTCAAGTGTACTATCACATTCTACATATTTTGTAGATGAGCATAAAAAATTAGATGATATTGCAAAGTTTTTTTACAATAACTTTTTTCTAAAAATTCAAAAAATTAGAATAATTTTCGCAGCGGTTCAAAAAATTAGAATAACATGCAAAAAAAAATAGTACAATTCATTTACACGAAAAACATTGGGAATAGTTAATAATTAGTGGCATCTCTCTTATCCTTAATAATGTCAAGTAGACGATTTGGCATACTATACACCAATTTTTTGCAGTCATCTTTGCTGCTAGTTGCCCAAACTGATTTCACACATCCCTTTGTTCATTTTTGTCCTTTGGAGCTAAAGCCTGAAAGTATTTCTTCATTAAACCTCACATGTTCTCGATGGGGTTTAAATCAGGTGAATTGGTCGGCCAAAGGAAGTACTTTGATTTTATTTTTATTAAGCTAAGCAATGATGGCCTTTGACATATGACAAAATGCAGAGTCTTGTTGGAAGATAGTCATCTTCAAATAGATCTTCAGATGATGGAATCATAAAATGCTCAATTACCTCCTTGCATACTTCGGAATTTATCCTTCCTATCAAAATACACAGCATTCCTAAGTCCTCAGTACTCATACACCCCAAAATCATGATAGAGGTACTAAACTTCACTGAGCGTTTCAAGTAATCTGTAGTAAAAGCTTCTTGCTTGCAAAGCCAAACACGGATACCCTGATGACAGCAGGAAACGCAAAACATTGATTCATCGCTAAAAAGTACATTATTCCAGTCTTGAATACCCCATTGCAATCTGTCTTTGCACCACCGCACTCTGGTCCTATTTTGCTTGCACGTAAGTAGCGGCTGTGTCTTGAGCAGACGTTATGGAAAATAAAGTTGATGGAATCGTCTCATTGTGCTGGATATTAAGGCCACCCAGTCCTTGTTCTCGCCACTTTCTACTTATGAATCTCAGGCTCCTTAAGTGGTTTTTAGTCACGATTCGTTTCAACATTCTGTCCTGTCTTAGTATGGTTATTCGCTTACGACCACTATTTGCACGATTATTTTTAAAATTTTGATTTCTAGAATAATCTTTTAAAATTTTCCTCACAGTTTCTTGAAAGCATTTCATTTTTTCGGCAATCATCTTTTGGGTAAGTCCCTCATGGCGCAAAGTCACAATCACAGTCTTAGTAGCATCCAGTATATCTTTCGTGCAGCCCATTTTTTAACCCCCAACTAACTAAAGCTGACTTTCAAACAAGCCTTTATACACATACTAGCTCTACAGTGGCGCCATTTATGCAAATTCTATTATCAACGTTATTTTTTTTATAAAATCTCAGTCTTTAGATACATGTGAACAATATATCATACGTCAGCTAATTGTGAACGCTTATTAATTTTGTCATTCGTCCATGTTGTTTATTTTTACAGATATCATGCATTTTATAAGACAATGCAATGCTTTTTTTTTGGTTATTCTGATATTTTGAATTGGAGTTGTATTGACATCTGCAATGTTTAGCATAGTAATAAGGCAGATATGGTTAACTTTTTGAGAGTAAAGAAAACATTTTTGATCTACTCAATAATCTGATACTGACGAGACCCTAATCTTCAGGTCCGCTGAGCTAGGTTCGACATCTAATAATTGCGATTGAATTAAAATACAGTAAAAGCTCCTTTAATGGTCACCTCTAAACAACAGTAATCTCCGAAGACTGGCCACATATCAATGGAACCAAACACGTTCCATAGGATTAACATTAATGCTAACCTTCAAACAACTAATTCCGAACAATGGCCACCTTTTAGGCATTTCGAAAAAAAAATTTTGTTTGAATTTTTCAAATATGTCTGCAAGCCAAATTATCAATAATGTAAAGTAAAATTTGCTTGACGGTACTTTCAAGGCACTCCTTTGTAGCTTTACACCTCTTTTTTGTGAATACAGTGTCACTATTTATGACCAACTATCCCAATATTTCATCTGCACAACCATTGTCTGCTGAAAATTGGTTTTTGATGGTTCTGGTTCTAATTAAAGAAATTAAAATATTTTTTAATTACAGAACTTTACCTCACCTCATGAACTCGAAAATATAGGCAGAGATGATGGGGAAAGGGCTGGAATGCATTCTCGAATTAGCAAGAATGACAAATATGAAAGCTAGCATGTTTGTTTGCGTAGATGAAGATATAGAAGTTTATGCTATGTTTAATACTATCCAGGAATAATTAGCAAATATAATGGAAGGGAAAAAGTCATGGGGAAATTGAAGCGGAAGAGCACCAAAACCATTGGCGTACGCAGGGGGTGTTGATGGGGGTTGTAACCCCCCATTGCAATGAAATTTTGTATATTTAACATAGGAATATGTGAGTTGTAGCTCTGTAACCCTCCCCATTGAGCCTATAACCCCCTTACGAACTTTCTGCGTACGCCTATGACCAAAACATATTCTTATGTTTTAACAAATGAGTTTCCGGATATAGTGAGGGAAATATTGATTTTGTTTGGTATAATGATTAAGCACAATACAATTTAACCACGTGTAGCAAACAATTATTTTTTTACCCTGGATTTAAAGAGCGATTATAAAAAAAAAAAATAAGAAATCAAATTTTTTGTGAAAGTTCCATCATTATATGCAGCTGGTCATTATAATCAATTTTCACTGCCTTTTTATGGATTTGGGAGGGGAAATTTCCTTAATTCCCCCCTCCCCTCCCATGGATCCGCCACTGCTACAAATATTATTTCCTTAGCAAAAGGACATTTGCCATAAAAATGCAAAACATTTACGAATCACTGATTTTTTAATGTAAATTAAAATAGCTGAGGATCATAGACGGTTTTAGGGGAGGGCCCCTTCCCATTGAAGAAAAGAGATAAAGGAAAAGTTAAAACTATCATAAAAATTTCATATATCGCACCCTTATGACGAAAATGCTACAACTCAAATATTCCCAATTTTCAGGAAATGTAAAAAAACGTTTCTGTCTGAATTAAGGCATTTTTTTGTTCATCTAATAAATTTAATCCTGAGATCAGTTTCTAGAAAAATCGGTTGAGGCAAAATTTGCTTCATTTATTAGACCAAAACTCTTATCACGACTTTTTGAGTAATAACAGTTTATGAGATTCGTTCAAGGTTTGCGTGATGTACTATTTTGAGCTGTAATGGTTTCATTGATTTGACATTTTACTGATGCCGAGCAAGAACTAAAAACGGGAAGTACTATTTTGAAAAGAAGAAAGCTAGACGTCGTGCTTTCCATTTAAATACCAGTGTTCGATAGGCTTTTATTTTTTGCTAAAATTAAAATTTATTTCAATAAAATTGAATTTGATTTATTATATACCAAGAAGAGATAATACTTCAATATAAGTTAATATTGTTTAATGTTTATGTTTCAATTTATGAGTTTGTTTTCCATTGTCAATAAAAAAGTGTTGTAATTTTTATATTCCTGTCACTGATTGGGGGGGGGAGTAAGGGGAAAACAAGGCTTCTACAGCACTGGTGGGCCAGGCACCTGGGAGGTTGCACGAGAAGTGGTTGCATGAATGTTTGGTGCATTTTTTCCCTCCCAAGGATATTTGGAGTTGTTTTTTTTTTTAAATATGCAAACATTTTAGACTT
>QLNU02015360.1:236700433-236715231 GCA_006491805.2 Dysdera silvatica
TGCTTCTAGCTCTTGTACCAGCAGTTCATTTAGTTTTCTTTTTTCCCCCATCCTTCATCTGTTTTCTCCTAAGTTTTTTGCTTCTTTATACGTTATGCACTGTATCTGTTATATGCCTTTTGTGTATTAAAGAACAAGTTCTTAGCTAAAGGCAACTTTTCAACATCATTGTATTCATTAATTGCACCGTAGACAGTGCGATATTCAATTAGAGTTTTTTCCCTCATATTTTCAATCAACACATCCTTATTAACTGAGAATCCTCTCTTTACTACCATGTTTCCATGCGACATAATAAGAATTTTTAAGAGGGACAGTTTTCTTATACTCATTTCCTAGCCTTCCCATCACTTTCACTCAAAAATGATCTAGTCACTCATTCTTCGGTGAATATGCTTTTAAACCATCACAATTTCATTTTTAGACAATATTACACTTTACTGATGTTGCACTTTGTCGGCAAAAATGCAACTAATTCTCACAGGAATTATACACAATTTCGTTACACAAAATTCAAGGATCTTTAAGGACCAGGAAAAAAAAAGATTAAGGACCTATCAGTATAACAGGAATTGATGTTTGAGTTTTGTGGTGCAAGGACAGCAAACGTTATACTGCTCTAGTTTCCCACGAAATCCAAACTTATTAAGGCCTAGGGAACCAACCCCTGGACTATAGTGAGCAGTTAGTCAGTAAGCATTCTTTTTTGGCTCAGTTGGGAGTCAAACTTGGGATAACCATATGATAGGCGAACATGTTACCACTGCACCACAGCAGCAGCAAACAGGAATCGAATGAATTAGAGATAATCTATGCAACTGACATCACACTCATAATTAACAATAATGAAACAAGAAAAACTGAGAATAGAGCCGTCGTAACAGTAAATATGATACCGAGCGAAACCATATTTTGGCACCCATTTCCCAATTTTTTAATAAGTAAACAATATATACTGGCGATTCAGTATCAGTGCGTCAAACTTGCAGGAGAGACAGAGGGCACAAAAACGATTTGGAATCACGGAGCATTGCAGGTTCTGAAAGGTCTTCTTCGTGTAAGGGGTGTTGTATGGGAGCTGGGATTGTGCAATGATCCCGCAGGAAACTGGCATTTTTAGAGGTATGTGTTGCATTTACGGAGACTTTTTCATTGTTGGCCACTGATAATGATAAAAGAAACAAAATTACACATGAACAAAAAAATAGCATGTGGCCAACAATGAAAAAGTCTCTGTAAATACAACACTTAGGCCTAAAATATTGATGCCTTTAAAGGGAAAGTGATTGCATATTATAAAAGATTGAATACCAAGATTTACACATTCAGATTTCCATACTCATTTCTGAATATTAAAGTTCACAAGAAACCAATTGGATCTTGGTTTATTACATGTGGAATCACAGCCTATAACAGGGTAACTTCAATGAAACTACGGACCATTTTGAAGAAAATCCTATCAGAAATTGAAAACATGGAAAAGAATTGCTTCATCATCAAGAATAACCAAAAAGTGCTGGATTACATCCAAAGCAACAAGAACAATATAACAAATATTGCGACATTTGATTTTGAAATACTTTTCACAAGTATCCCTCTTGATGAGATGAAACAACTTAGGGCTTACCTATTCCAAAGGTTTGAAAATATGATCAAGATTGGGGAAAGTCAATAGAATGCGCTTTTTGACTTTGGGGTCTTTGAAAATGTGTTATTTAACGTAATTGAATATTACAGACAAAAAGAAGGCATTTCTATAGGTTGTAGTTTTTCTTTAGTAGATTTATTTTCATATTTTCACAAAAACAAAAATGAAGGATTAGGAATAACACTCAATGAGGTACGTAGATGACTTGATAGTCTTCAATTGCAAAGACTTCAACAAGTTGAGAACTGTCATTTACACGAAAAGTCTAAAGCTCAAAGAAACTAAGAGTCCGGATTGTATTTCATTTCCAGATATTAAAATATTCAAAATTGAAGACAAAGAACTACAATGCTGTATATGTGATAAAAGAGCAGACTTCAGTTTCCAGGTTGTGCTACTGTCAAACTTCGGATCCTGTTTAAGCAAGAAAGTGTTTATAAATATCATTATTTCGCAAATATGCCGGATTAATAGGGTATGTAAAAATAACTGCAACTTCTTTACAGAAATTTTAAGGTCGTTTAGGATACTTTCAAATAATGGTGTACCGATTGGTTTAATTAGTGGTATTTTGAGAAGGTTTAGGCGGATATTGGATTTGAGTGTCTAAACAGGTTGTCTCTGTTGCGAGACTGAGAACGGAGACGGGTAGGCAGTGACACGTTTGTAAATATTTGTAATTAGGGATCTGGCAATGGTAGAATAAATTTTTTACTGTTAATTGTGTCCAGGGTGTATATATACAACACGTAATGTTTGCTTCAATTTAATTCTTTAAGGTAAGTTTGTTAATAAGTTTGTAATTAATTTTGTATTTATTTATTTTGTAAATATTGATTCTAGATGTATAATTCTGATATTAGTCGTATCTAGAATGCTAACAATACATGAGGTTAAAGGCTTGTTTCTATGTTGATTCTGGAAGTTTAAGCAGTTTGTAAATACAGGCTTGGCAAATATGGCTTTGCTAATTTATGTAATGCTACTATTAGTTGTGCCCAGAATATTAGCAACACGTGAATTTAATTAACGTTTAAAAGAATATTTTTTATATTAATTCTGAGTGCTCGAACAGTTTATAAATAGGGTTTAGGCAAATGTAGATTTTGCTAATTTATTTTATTTTAATTAATGCTTAAAGGCTGGTTTTAGGGACCGTAGTGAACAGAGAAAGCGGCATTATTAAAAAAAAAAGAGACAACATATTATTGCTCTGGGCATTTCGGAAAAAACTGGCTTGTAACTTGGCAATGCCGATGTGATACGGTTCCCTGATGAACAATCATGTCCGTATTGCTAAAAACTGTGTAAAATGTGTTATATAATCATGAAAAGGTTCGCTTTTCATATTTTCATAGTGATTCTTACGATGTATTTAGTTATGATAAATGTATTAGAATAACATATATATATACAGGCCGTTTGATTACCACGTGTACAAACTTCTAGGAGGGGTAGGGGACACCAAATAAGGCATATTTGCCCATATAACCCATGTCTGCAAAAGCTCCGGTTTGGCTATGGAGCGTAACTATTGTTTATGTCCATGTTGTTGCCACGTAGGCGATTATGGCAATAATTTTTTTTTTAAATGCATAAATTAAGTGATTGATCGAATAATACAGTAGAGACAAAGACATCTGGAATTCCCTTTTCTGATCCTGATCTGTGTTACGATTTAGTGAAAATAAGCATAAAACTGCATTTTTTATCACACTGAAAAACAGTTGTGGACTGCCAATCATGTGCAACAGGTGAAGGACATCAAAATAAACAATTTTTGTTCAGTGATTTCTTTTCTTAAAAAAACACCCATTCGGGCGCTACAGTGAATTCAGTGTTTGCATCCACCACATTCAAGGTTTCTTAAAATTGTTTAATGTCAATGGAGGTTGGGCTCTCTTTGGCGACTTTTTAAAATCAGTTAAATTCACCGGAATTGTATGTGTAGAATTCGCCGCTTCAGGTGCGGTTGAATGAATTCTACACATACAATTCTGGTGAATTTAACTAATTTTAACAAGTCGCCAGAGAGAGCGTGACGTCTGTTGACATTAAATAATTTTAAAAATCTTTGAAATGGCGCATTGTAGCCATTTGTGGAAACCTTGAATGTGGTGGATGCAAATACTAAATTCACTGTAGTGCCCGAACGGCTAATTTTTGGAAAAAAATTCACTGAACAAAAAATGTTTATTTTGATGTTCTTCACCTGTTACACATACTTGGCAGTTCCCAACTCTTTTCCAGTGTGTTAAAAAAGGCAGTTTTAGGCTTATTTTCACTAAACAGTAACACAGATCAAAATCAGAAAACGGAATTCCGGATTTCTTCGTCTCTGCTGTATTATTAGCTCATTTACTTAAATTATGTATCAAAAATTGCACTTAATTCATGCAATTGGCTACGTAGCAACGTGATGGGCATAAACTGTAGTTACGCTCTACAGCCAAACCGGACCCTTTGCGGACACGGGGATATGGACAAATATGCTTTATTTGGTGTCCCCTACCTCTCCTAGAAGTTTGTACACGCGGTAACCGAACACTCTGTATATGTAAGGTGAAGAGTTGGAACTTAAAAGCGGACATTTGTTTTACTATAGAGGAACGGAAACTGGAAGAACAAGTGGTGTTGACTTCTTAATTAACAAAAGAATTAAAGACTGTCTTCCGGAAGTTGAAAGTACATCAGATCGAGCAGCGAGGTTTGTTGTTCAACTAACCCAGCAATACCAGCATCAGATAGTACGGGCATATGTACTAACATCAAACCACACCAATGAAGAGGTTCAGGAATTTTATGAAGAAATCAAACAGCTACACACCAAGGGGAAACAACAAATCAAGCTCATCATGGGGGATTTTAATGCAAGAATTGGACAACGGGAACAAGGAGAGACATCGGTTGGTAAATACGTATACAGGGAAAGGAATGAACATGGAAATTAACTTGTCGCGGTTCAGGCGAATAAATATAAATGTAGAAATAATTGTGCCTTGATCAAACAACAATATAAATCAACGTTTATTGGCGTAGTCATAACATCGGCGCTGGTATCACTATGCCAATAAACGTTGATTTATATTGTTGTTTGATTTAATGTCCATGTGATATAACGCTCGAGATTGTAGCGTGAAAATATTTCTTTTCTAGTTTTCCATTTTTTATCATTATAAGAATGTCAGTCGGCCAGTGTTGTTGTTATTTTTAATACTTATTTTTTTACCTTTCTTTATTTTATAAGTTTGTTTTCTTTTGAGTGTGAATAAAAATTATTAAAAACACAAATGATAGCAGTGATTATATTTGATTACATTATTATACCGGCCATTGAGAAGGAAGCTGCCCCTTCACAACTGATTACCTCATTGGCGCCCTCTTCACTGTTGACTTTCTTCATTGGTGACAACCCTTCAACTGGTGACACTTTCCTCTTAATTGGTGACCTTCAGACTTTGGTACAATGCAACCTTCCGCTACATTGGCAACTTACTCACTGGAATTCCACTTTAACGTAAGTTTCCATTTTCAACATATTATTCTACTGCCAACCATTTTCCACAAAAGAATAACTTAGACTCAACAATTGCTACCAACTAAGTAAGTCGAACACTACTAATTATAAATTTACTCATTATGGGAGAAAACTCAGAAATTACGAGAGTAGCATTTTGTCTCCTACCCTTTTGGAAAGACAATTCCGATCTCTGGTTTGCGCAACAGAACTGTATGTTCATTAATTCAGGCATTACAGCAGACATAACGAAATTTCACTGTCTTGTTTCATGCCTAGATTTGGAGGTATTGTCTTGTGTGGCGGACATTATACGCGATCCACCAAACAAAGCCTATACAGAATTAAAACTTTGAATTACTGAACAATATCAGTCTTCGGAAACATTGTGCCTACAAACCCTTCTACAGGATTTAACCTTACGAGAAAAGACTCCATCTAGATTGCTTCGCCAAATGTGAGAATTAGCTGCCAACAAGATGGACGAATTTTGAATTATTGAAGTATTGAATTTTAATTGATTGAGATTTTGAAGTATTGAAATCTCTATGGTTACATAGACTCCCCATCAATGTACAACAAATTCTTTCAGTAGGAGGTGATCACCTTAACAAACTAGTATCAACTGCTGATAAAGTTCTAGAAGTATCAGGCATGGCACCTGTGGTATCTGAAATAGAGATGATGTCACTAACAACTTTGCAGAAACAAGTGCAAGATGCTCTTAGATTGCGTGACATGCTAGACACACTCATTGTATTCACCAGACATTAAGACATGGATATTACACAAGCTTTGCAACCCACGTTTTTCGTATGTGCAAAAGTCCTATGCTATCAATACATTCACAAGGATTTTCACGGCGTCTATTAATATACATTATAGAGCTTTGCGGGTTATTCCGCAACGTCTGTTTATTAAAAACACTTAACGTTTCACTCAGTGCTATGCGGAACATCCTCAGAAATAATACCGACCAAGTTTCCCTCTGTAAAATGCAAGACTTTCACTTGGTTGTTACGCAGAAAATGAATGGTTAAATACCGGGTGATTCAAATTAAACAGGAGGTGTTTCGACCTCTTTGTAGAGAAAACTACTTGGCCAATTTCACCCAAATTTTGTACACATGCTCCTCTGAGTATGGAGTTCAAATTTCTGAAAGAAAAAATTGAGTTCATATTTCAGCCACTGGGGGATAGCTCTGACAATTTACATATTACTTAACACATAAAGGCAATGTTCCGAACTTAGCAGTCTTAAAAGATAGAATTTCGCAACATGTATCCCACCTCCAAGCGAATGAGTTACGTTCTGCCGTGGAATGTGTTGTGCATCGAATGCAATTTCTAGAGCAAAGAGACGGCGGACATACCGAGCCGTATCTGTGATGATAGTGTGGTTCCACATGTGATAGCAATAAAGTTATTGACAAATCTTTTTTTAGTCATATTTACTGTCCTACGGTATACTGTGATTTGAAGCCATTTTCATGTGATTGCAATAAAGGTTATTGCATGTTAAAACACTTTTTCGTTGTTAATATTAATAAATTGCCTGCTCCGCAGCGCCATTTCCTCCCTTAGCGGCCGAAATATGAACTCAATTTTTTCTTTCAGAAATCTAAACCGCATACTCAGGGGAGCATGTGTACGAAATTTGGGTGAAATTGATCAAATAGTTTTCTCTGGAGAGAGGTCTAAATACCTCCTGTTTAATTTGGATCACCCTGTATTTACCTTGGCCAGCTGATTTCAGTGGAAAGCAACATTATGAAAGAACTCAACAGATGTATTAAACTTGGTTAGAGTGCATTTGGAAGAAACAGTTTTATCCTGAAGAGAAAATTACCTTTGTGTCTAAAAAGAAAGGTTTTTCCAAAAGTTGTGTATTGCCAGTCCTCTCTTACGGATCAGAGACATGGAGTATAACAATTACAGCAATACGGAAGTTACAGACAACACAAAGGAGCATGGAGAGGTGTATGCTTGACATAACTAGAAGGGATCGAAAAAGTAACACTTGGGTGAGAGAGGAAACTAGAGTAGAGGACATCATTGTTAAAGTAAAATGCTGAAACGGCAATGGGCTGGGCATATTGCAAGAAGAACTGATCGATGATGAATAATAGACATTCTCAACTGGATTCCAAGAGACAACCGAAGACCTAGAAAACATCCTCGAACTAGATGGATGGATGAGATAAGAAAACAGGTTGGGGTGACGTAGGAGCAAATTGCTAAGAATAGACTTGTGTGAAAATCATTTGGAGAGACCTTCATTCAGCAGTGGATAGATAATGGTTGAATATGATGATATATATATCCATCAGTAACAATTTTCATTCTACTGCAGGATGGAGGTCTATCTGTCTTGAGATTTGCATGGTCACTATTCGATCATTCAAATCACCCAATTCAGTCAAATCACCCAAGCTCACAACCAGACCATTTCAGATTTTTATAAAATTTGGCTCATTTGTTCCACTTGCAGAGAAATGAATAAATGCCCAATAATTAGTCACTATTGGTATTAGTTTTTGAAATATATAACTTTGAAAATGGGTTTATAGTTCAAATTTTAGCCTTTCTTGTACGAAAAATTTTCTCATAACTTCCATTCTAATTAATGTAAAGACTTGATATTTGTATCTTTAGAAAGTGCTTAATGTGTGCTTTCTTATGAAATGCCACATGAATATATATGTCAAATTTTTATTTTCAAGGTCAACACCTTTGACTTTATATATCTCAAAAAAGGGTATTTTAATTTTAAAAAAATACCAATTATTCTTTCTATTTATTTTCTACCATGTCTGCGAATCTCATTCTGGGACAGCCGTGGGATACCGAATAATTAATTTAAACATACTGTGCATGTACCCATTTTCATTCAAAAATTATATAATGCACTTGTTTTCTGCCATTATTGTTATTTTAATTTTTTTTAGAAAATTATATGTTACTCTTCCATTTATTTTCTACAATATCTATGAATCCCATTCTGCGACCGCCATGCACTACTCGAATATTCGAATTAGAAATTACATTTATATACCAAAAATGGCCTTGCATGCACATTTCTTAAAAAAAAAAAATACTTACAGATCTTGGAAAATAGGTTTCTGGCTGCAATCTGAGTCCTAAATATGTTTTGTTAAAAAGAGTTTTACATATTTTTTACTGATATTACTTATCATTTCACATAAGTAGAACATTCTCCGAGGGGAGGGGGGGTATGTAGTAGGATGGACATTTCAATAGAATTTTCTGGAGAACAGGGGAAAGGCAAATCTGTGCTTAACTTTGTAATCTGTTATTTTCACTCACTAACAATTTAACTAAAGCAAATAATGTTTAGAACTCAGTTAAAATAGTTCAGATTTTGTAGACTAAAGACTTTGATACTTGGTTTTTTGATAATTCAGTTATATGCTTTATTCTAGGGATTTTGAGGGAAATCGTTTAAAAGATGGAAGCTTCTGAGCCGACAGAAATTGGAACAGCCAGCGTGTGTGTGTTGCAACCCATTTAACGAAATAGGTCACGCAAATGTAAGAAAAATTTAAGGAATGTTCCAGGGTTTAAGCTGGATTTTTTTTTCTTATAGCATTTTAGCGAAAATGAAAAAAAAAAATTTTTTTTTTAGCATTTTTAAAATTCCTTTAGCCTTTTTTTTTCTAATTTAAATACTTCCGATATTTTTGAAAATTTTGTCCCTTAGGCGAACGCTAAACAAAATAACATATTTAAAATTTCGGGCTATAAGTAAAACTCTTTAGTTTTTACAAAATTATATAATTGACAATATTATTGTACAATTCTTCTGGGCATTGCTACACACCATAGTTGGTAGGCACTTTCAAAATCAAAATTATTTCGAACAGGTCATTCAATATTTATCATTAGCAATTTGCTTGCATGGTTCGTTGTTAAACGAATTTGCAAGTCAGTTTTAATCAAGTTCATTTGGGAGAAAGCCCTTTCACAATCTGCAGTATGCATAGGTATACTTGCCGCATATTCAGTTATTGAGCACAGTGAAGGAAATTCTCCATTCATTTCATTTTGATTTAAAAACTGTAGTAACTGCAAAAATGAAAACTCCTTTCTTTACATCAGGCACCTACAAATTTCTTGAAAATATTCCATTCTGACAGTATGTCGTTTTCTTTAAATTTATGTTCGTGGTCATCGACGGCGGCCGCGGACATAAAACTGTGAAAATTTTTAATTTTCAGGGCTTTCGCTTTTTAGCGAAAGTGGTATTTAAATTTTGCGGAAAATGCAATATCCTTTCGCAAAATGCGAAAAAAAACTAAAGCAGCTTAAACCCTGGAATGTCCTCCCTTGGATAGTAAAAAAAAATTCCATTTTGAGAGGGAGAAATATGATTTGTGATAAATGTCCGAAGAAGCTGCACACAAAAGTTTAGAAAGTTGTGCAACATAGAACTTCTGTTGAAAAAAGAGGTAGTTGCCGAATGTGGTGATCACACATCATACCTGACCAGATCATAAGAGAAACAGCAATATCTACATTAAATGAGAGCTTGCAAAGTATTTAGGAAACACCAATAAAAAAGAAAAGACTTGCTGAAATATAACACCAAGAACTAAATAAATAAATAAATAAATAAGTGAAAATTTAAAACTGAAGGTGATGACTATTCCTGACAGTGATTCACCTTCTGATTCAGCTGAATTGCAGATAATTTCTCAGCTAAAAGAAAAATTCAAGAGCACTGAGAACAGAATTTTACATATACAAATTTTAACTATTTTCCCTAAGAGTTGGTCTGCTAAAAAGAAAAAGAATTTGGAGTCAGTTATTACATGGTGAAGAAAAAGCTAAGCAACTGGTCAAAGAAAAGGGAATCCTAGCATCTCCCGACACAAAATCTGGGAAGACTGTGAGTTAAAAAACAGTAAGCCTTATGCAAACATTTTATACCAATAATCACATAAGTAGGATAATGCCAGGAAAAAAAGACTTTGTCTCAATGAAGGTTGATGGAGAGAAGACACACATACAGGAAAGACTGGTACTGGTAATGTAAATGAAGCATTTAAGCTCTTCACAGATGAGTACCCAAAACTTAAAATTTAATTTTCTAAATCTGCGGAACTCAAAACAAAAACTGCATTTTAGTTGATGTTAGTGTAATGCATGCTATCTGTGTTTGACATATTCATCAAAATGTTAAATTAATGCTGCTGGGATACAAATTGAAGAAACTAAGTAAAGAGTAAAATGTTCCTATAGAGTTATACAGGACGCGTATGGCACAATTACACTGTAACTCTGAAGAAATAATTTGTTACTTAAGAGATTATGAAAATTGCCCTAAACTTAAGGAATTTAGAAAATACACCAAAATGCTTTTTTCATGAAAATAGCATACAAACAATAAATAGTGGATAAATGTTGATTGCTCAGTTCTCGAAACTTTGTCTGCCAATTGTGATGATTTCATTGAGGATCACGCCATGACTAACAACTTCGGTGAACGAAAGTGTTTCTTAGACTTCATAATTTAACGAAGTCTATAAGACGAAAGTTTTTCTTCTCTTTTCATAGGTTTTGAGTTTTTTCCTCTCTTTTTTAAGTTATCCTAAGCCATATGTTCAACTACATCACACTGATTTTTACCTATTAGATTCTTCAATACTGTAATACATCAGTTCAAATATAATACTGCTACTGTGTATTAAAAAATGTAAAGCCATGCTTATTGTTCATTATTAATTAAGACCCAACATTTAGACCTAATCCCATTAAGACCCAACTTTTTAGACCTAATGACAGAAAACTGGTGCATTAAACAATTTTTGAATGAAAACAGGTGCAAGCATAGTATGTTTAAATTAATTACTCGGTATTCCATGGAAGTCCCAGAATGAGATTTGCAGACATGGTAGAAAATTTAAAAAAAAATACCATTTTTTGAGATATGTAAGGTCAAAGGCCAAATGTGCTGACCTTGAAAATAAAAATTTGAAATATATATTCATGTGGCATATCATAAGAAAGCCCACATTAAATACTTTCTAAAGATACTAATATTGAGTCTCTATATTAATTAGGACGAAAGTTATGAGAAAATTTGTCATACAAGAAAGGCTAAAATTTGAGCTAACAACACATTGTCAAAGTTGTATATTTTAGAAACTAATAGCAAAAGGGACTAATTATTTGGCATTTATTCATTTCTCTGCAAGTGAAAAAAATGAGCCAAATTTCACAATTTTTTTTTTGGTTGATTTGCATTGCATTTTATGTGAATGATGACTAATCCAAATATAACTAATTCTATAAAATTTTCAAATAATATATATATATATATAATTTACCATAGAGTGACAATTATGTAACTGCTAATATGAATAATACCCTACATGCAAAATCAGCATGATTATATATACTACCTAATTTAATAAAAACACTACTAACTGCATTATTTAAATTCTGAATTAGAACTAAAATAGAGCCCCATTGTACACTCAACAAAACATGCAAAAAAGTTTGTTTCATAGGGTATTGTACCGACCCCCATTTACCAGCCATGTGAGATACGTCATTTGCCTCTTGACTATAGAACTCAGCCATAGCATGAAGATTTACTGATCTACACTCCGTCCATACAACTCGAATTTCTAACATAAAATTACAGTCCCTGGATCTGGGTTGACATCTGGAATCCGACCTTTGACATGTGTGAACCAGATCCGGGGATAGGATGGTAACTGCAAGATGAGACCAGAGAGGGTCCTGGATGCCGAGAGATACGCTACCACAAGACAGCCCACTCTGGGCTACCTGTACATAGAGAACGGAAAGTTCTTTTCAATGAATAAAATGTGATTTTAAATAACTCGGCCAAGCATCAATTGTCTCTGTCGAATGTTACTAGCTATGTTACAGTATATATTTATATTATTTTTTTAAAATCGTCTTTCATAATAATTAAAATTTGAGCTAACCTCTGTCACTTTGTGTAACACTTGGAGCAGAAAATAAACGACGAGGATATACAACAGTAGAAAGATCAGTCATTGAAGTAGCTCTTCGAATGTCATTATCTGAAATAAAATAAATAAAATTTAAAAACACATTTTTATTAAAAGTTTGAAGGTTATTTCATTATATATTTACCTAAGTTTCCAAATTTCGATGCTTTGTAAGAATCTTTTTCATTCATATTACGTATATCGCTAATGCTTTTGCTGTTACTCAAACCAATTTTGAATCCCACCTGCGGAAATTTTTTTAAAACTAAACAATCTCAAAGTAAATAAGCACAGTTTTGCACACAAAATATTTCTGATACATTTACTGGAATTAAGAAACCTTTAATACTCTGTATTCTAGTTTACAGATTTTAGAATTTTGTTAAAAGAAATTTTTAATTCATTAATCTCAATAATGTTTTGGCTGTGATCAATTATTAAACTCAAAATGAGTTTTTTTAGTAAACATCTTTCTTCACCAATAAACATCAATTTGAAAGTAAAATTTATAAAATAAAATAAAAGTAGTAAGCAGGTAATAAATGCATATCATAAACACAACCAATTCACAAACACAAACAATGGTGAGAGAATGTGCCTTAAAAATTTAATAAATCATGAAATTTTCTTTCAATAAAGTTTGTGCCCTACAGCACAGAAAAACAACTTTCATGTAAGATGAATCACTTTCCTACATTGGATTCTCAATTCAGCAGTTACTGCAGTAACATTTCACAGAAGAAAGACTAATAAGCTGGTGTTTTTCAACCAAATGTCAGTCCAGTTCACTAAACTCAATACAAGTGACTTTTGGTTTTGTGGTTCCCTGAAGAACATGGTGCACCAAGGTAACGTCATAAACCTGCAGAACTTGAAAGACAAGAGTCATATAGCATGTGAAAACAGTACCACAGATTAATTGCATTTTGATGTAGAGAACACAATTCCATGGTGTGAGCCTCTGGTTCAACATAATAACCACCACATTGAACAGTAACTTCGATCTTTGGCAAATATCTGAAGTGTATTATAACTTTTTTGCTTATAGTGTAAATAAATATTTAATCGTAACACTAATTTTTCCTCTAATGGTAAACCTTCTCTCTCAAAGTCGTTTTAAATTCTCGGTTGTGTGAATGTTAAGACCTACTACAAACCTGTCTACACCCTGCGTGATCTATTACTTAAAGTTAAGGATCGCGTCCCTGAGGAGGAAAAATCTGGTGCTATTTACCAAATACCGTGTGGAGACTGTGACAAGGTGTATGTTGGACAGACGGGAAGATCGATACGTCTACGAGGAAAGGAGCATATGCATTAGGTGGCCAGAGGAAACAATTCAAAGCAATTAGCTGAACATATTTTCAGGGATGACCACAAACCAGATTGGCATTCATTGGTTGGTTGGTTGTATTTTTATGGAGCAAAGACAAAGATGATCATTCTGCACCAAGCAAGGATTGGCACTCGATGAAAGTATTACATCAGAATGTGACGATTCTGGGGAGTAGACTTTTTCTGGAATCATGAGAGACTTACAGCTTGAGGAGTCATGATATTAACATCTTAAAACTTCTACCAGAATCTTGCAAGATTTTTGTCAAACCTGAAACTGGAGGTAGCTATCTGACATCGTCGGGTACAGGGTTTGCCTCAGATGGGGTTATCCCGTACCAGATGGGGATTCCGAACATGCAGATATATATAAACTTAGGACCTTTGCTCACTCTTCATTCTGCCTTCAGAGTCATTTCACGTGAAATCACCCAATTTTATATTAAATGGTTGCTCGACCATTTTGTTAATTTTTTATAATTTCACCACAGGTGGTCCTGCCAGTGACTTGCTCAAACTATTTTTGAAATTTTTTTATCTGTCGCCATTTTGGATTTACACCCATTTCTCTTTGCAGCATCAAGAAAAAATGAGCATTTACAAGGGATTTAAAAAAAGGCTGCTGTGTGGACAGATAGTATGTTCTGGTTTTCACTGTCTTAAAGTAGAGATTCTGGCCTTTCAAAAAATGTATATGTATGTAAGATGAAGTTTTGGTAACTGAGACTTCAATGGGCTTAAATATAGCCCTCGTAATGAAAAATTTTGCTGATTTTAAAGGTTTGTAAAATCAAAAGCACTTGAAACTACAGAATGTAATTTGTTTTTGAAGTACTATAACTAGAAGAGTCTCCAGCCCTGGTGAAAAAAATCCTGGGTTGTAAGCCCTTCTGGCAGATTTTGAGCTCAGACTTCGGAACAATCCCAAAATTTGTTAATTTCAAGGTCAAATATCTCAAAAGGGGGACCAGCCAAAAATCAGAATTTTTGGCTGGTCAAATATCTCAAAAGGGGGACCAGCCAAAAATCAGAATTTTTGGCCATGGATACTCCTACTAGTACTTAGTAAAACCTGTGAAATTCATTTTGGGAATCACACTGATGTTCATGTTAACGACTGTCAAATTCTCTAAAAATGATAATGTGAAAACAATAAAAGTAGGCTTAAAATGGTCTCATTTCCATTATTTTATAACCTAAAAATTTTATAAGGGTAAAAAGTATTTAAGACAGGAATTTTGCATAATACAGAGTTATCTATTTTTTTTTAATACATATGATGTAATGGAAA
>QLNU02015360.1:236715331-236747910 GCA_006491805.2 Dysdera silvatica
CTAGGATTCTTAGGTACTGTCTGGCTCTCTCCCGCAAAGATGGAGCACTTGGCTCTTGTGTACTTCGGCGGACTGTCCAGTTCATTTCTGTACACTGGTGGTATAGGACTGAAATATATCGCACTGGGAGACGTCTTGATTCTCGTTACTTTTGGACCTGTTAGTGTTCTATTCTCTTACATGTCACAAACAGGTTATTTTGATGTGTATACTTTGTTTTACGCCATGCCCTTAGCTCTGAACACTGAAGCTATACTCCATAGTAACAACACTCGGGACATGGAAAGCGATCACAAAGCCGGTGCTGTGACCGTGGCTATCTTGTTTGGCTATGTTGGCTCCCATATATTGTATGCCTTCTTGTTGTTTATACCTTATATAATGTTCACTGTACTTGGCCTAAACCGCAGCCTCTGGTTTCTACTACCACTTATAACACTTCCGACCGCATTTAAGCTAGAAAAATCATTTCGGGAAAGAACACTTGAAAAATTACCGAAACAGACTGCAAAATTGAATGTTTATTTTGGGTTGTTTTATATTGTGTCCTGTATTATGGCCGATAAAGAGGCATTTCCTTTTTTATATTTAAAAAATTAACTTCAGATATAATACGATTGTATTCAAAGTAAAAGATTTTATACAATCTGTAATAACGTTATTTAGAATAAAATTCCCATTTCCTTAGAATCACTCACTTTTCATGCATTTTCTTGTGTGTTACTTTCACATTTAGTCCATGTTATCAGAGTAAAAAGTACACAAAAGAGAGTCATTTCATGCGAAATCACCCAATTTTATATTAAATGGTTGCTCGATCATTTTGTTATTTTTTTATATTTTCACCATAGGTGGTCTTGCTAGTGACTTGCTCAAAACTATTCTTGAAATTTTTTTTATCTGCCGCGATTTTGGATTTACACCCATTTTTCTTTGCATTGGCAAGCAAAAATGACCGTTTACAAAGGTTTTGAAAAAAGGCTGCTGTGTGGTTTCTATTAGAGATAGCATGTTCTGCTTTTCGCTGTCTTGAAGTAGAGATTCTGGCCTTTCAAAAAATGTATGTGTAAGATGAAGTTTTGGTAAATGAGACTATAATGGGCTTAAATATAGCCCTCATAATGAGAAGTTTTGCTGGTTTTAAACGTCTGTAAAATCAAAAGGGCTTGAAACTACAGGATGGAAATTTTTTTTCAACTACTATAACTAGAAGAGTCTCCAGCTGTGGTGAAAAAAATCCTGGGTTGTAAGCCCTTCTGGCCGATTTTGAGCTCAGAAATTGGAAAAATTCCAAAATATGTGATTTTTAAGGTCAAATATCTCAAAAGGGGGACCTGCCAAAAATCAGAATTTTCGGTCATAGATACTCCTACCAGTACTTAGTAAAACCTGTGACATTCATTTTGGAAATCCGCACTGCTCACTGTAGTCCGGGGTTTGGTTCCCTGGGCCTTAAGAGGTTCGGATTCCTCGGAAAATAGTAGGTCCCGGCGCAGCATGACCACTGTAGTCTTTGAGCCGTAAAACCAAAAAAACAAAAGAAACAAATCATTTTGGAAATCACACTGATATTTATGTTGACTGTCAAATGTCTCTAAAAATGATAACTTGAAAACACGATAAAAGTAGGCTTAAGAGGCCTCATTTCCATTATTTTATAATCTAAAAATTTTATAAGGGTAAAAAGAATTTAAGATTGGAATTTTTCATAATACAGAGTTTTTTTTGTTTTTTTTAATGCAATGATGTAGTGGAAAACAAAACAAACTAAAAAAGTAAAAATAAAATTAAAAAACAAAAGGGAAAATAAAACTAAAAGAAAAGGTGAAAATGAAACTAAATCCAAAAGTAAAAATCAAATCAAAACCAAAATTTGCAGCCAGCTAATCAGTATGTTGCGAACTCCCAAAGAGTAAATAATATGTGCACTAAAAATGCTTGTGAGATTTAGCAGTTTTGAAAAATATTATGAGAATAATCATGGGGTGTTCAGTAGGTTATGTTGGTGAGAGTTGTCAAAATGATTCTTATGGAAAGTCAACTATTAAGTCATCATCAGATTTAGTAAGTGATTCAGAGCTTTTTCTTCTGAGGAAAAGAGTTGAACTTGAAGAAATAAATAGCATTTGTGCATATCATTATAAGAAGTATACTGAAAAATACCGACACTTGTTTGAAAATTCATGTTGTGACCCATTTTCCTTACATAAAAAAGTGATAAAAAAAACCTTGAGAGAAGTAACTGTGGAAATGTGTTAAAAATGGCACATGTTAAAATTTATACCAGGAAAGTTTGTTTGTTCTGCATGCTATAAAAGACTCGCTAGCAGTAATGCGACTGATGATAGTGCTGAAGAAGCACCTTTCACAGCTCCTGAAATAGCTGTGGGATCTTTAAATGAAGCAGCTGGAATATTAGGAGTTTCGTCTATCAAAATCAGGAAACTTAGTGATAATAAAAAACATTTGGAAGTTAAGCATACGGTAAAAAAGTTTTCTTGTGCAATTAAACAGAAACTAGGTGACTTGTTCAATGAACAATATAAGTTGGAGGATGAAGAAAAAGACGAGGAAACAAATAGGAAAAGGTAAGATGTTGCTGAAAGAGACATAGAGTATTTAATACAGAGTCTAAAAGAAAGGATTAAAAGTCTCACATCCATTAGTGAAAGAATTAAAGTCATCATCAGTGTAGCCACAAAGAGCTAGTCAATAACAAAAACGGCACAGGAACTAGGTGTGAGTGAGTACCTGGTGAAGAAAACACAAACACTTGCAGAAAAACATGGTGTCATTCCCAAAGTGAATTTGGTGAAACCAGGGCGAAGATTAAAAGAAGAAACTAAAGATTTAATTGCAAAATTTTACAACAGTGATGAAGTAAGCAGAATGTGCCCCGGAATGAAAGACACGAAATCAGTTCGTCTGGAGGATGGAAGCAAGGAATTGAAACAGAAGAGACTATGTCTGTCTAATTTGAAAGAGCTGTACCAACAATTTAAAGAAGAGCATCTATGATTAAAATTAGGATTTTCTAAATTTTGTGAGCTGAGGCCTAAATGGTGCATTCTGGCTGGAGCGAGTGGTACTCATTCCATATGTGTTTGTGTGTGTCAGTCAAACTGTGAAGTTGATGGCTTCAGCAGCAAAGATTAATGACTGGAAATCTTTGCTTCAAAAAGTAGTGTGTGATGTAAACAATGAGAAGTGCATGATAGGTGAGTGTCCAAATTGCCCTGAAATAGAAAATTTAAACTTATATGAAGCGAGTCTCGGTTTGGATGATTCTGATGAAGACGATGAGAAAACAATAACATACAAGCTGTGGATGACAACTGATCATTGCAATTTGGTGACTATTGTAGAAACAATATCAGAGTTTAAAGAAAATTTAGTTTCAAAGTTACTGAAATTAAAAAGTTACCACTTTGTTGCACAGAGTCAATCACGATTTCTGAAATTGACAAAAAAAAAAATCTGTCACAAGATGAGTGTGTAGTGATCGATGATTTCTCCAAAAACTACACACTTATTACACAAGACGAAATTCAGAGTTATCACTGGGTTAATGCCCAAGCCACTATCCATCTTTTTTGTGTTTATTTTAAGATTCATTCTGCAGATCTATGTATCAAAAGCCTTTGTATTATAAGTGACTACATTGTACATAATACAGTTGCTGTTTATGCTTTCCAAAAGCAGCTGATTCCATTTGTCCAGTTGTTTAACCCAAGTCTAAAGAAGACCTATTATTTCTCTGATGGCTCAGCAGCCCAGTATACGAATAGAAAGAATTTTATCGACTTATGTAAGCATAAACAATACTTTGGTGTGGCTGCTGAGTGGCATTTCTTTGCCACAAGTCATGGTAATGGTCCTTGTTATGGAATTGGTGGGACGATAAAGAGCTTGTGGCAAAAGCAAGTCTACAGCGCACAACTGAGGACCACATCCTTACACCAAAGGCCATGTATAAATTTTGTATGGAAAATATTAAAGGCATAAACTTTATCTTGGTGACTGAAAGTGACATAAAAAACGAGCAAGGGCATCTAAATGACTGCTTCAATGAAGCTCAGAGATTTGAATGAACAAGAGATCACCACTGTTACATACCCAAAGACTCATCAACTCTTCTGATAAGCAGAATATCTGCATCATTTCCGAATAACCATGTGGAGTTCAGAATTGATGGATCACCAAGAACATTTGATTTTAGTGAAATAGCTAAAAATGACAATGTTGTTTGTGTTTACAATGACAGGTGGTATGTGGGTAAAGTAATCGAAATGTCAAAAGAAAACAATGATATTAAGGTGATGTTCTTCAATCCTGGTGGGCCATCAACTAGTTTTACTTTACAAAGAAATGATGTTATTTGGGTGAAGGTGAACAACGTTATTGATGTTCTAACACCATGTGACTTAACCACTGCTACTCGGAGAATACACAACATTACTCAACAGAAAAACACACAACTGTCACTGAAGTTACAAGACCATATGAAGAAATAGGATGCTGATTAACAAAACACAGTAGTATGTATTCAAATATAAAATAGTAACTGAAAAAAGTAATGGTTCATTTCATATAACTATATCTTAAATGGTGTAAATAGAACATAGTTTTAGAAATAATTGTAAAAAAAATTTCATTTCGATAATGGGAAGAAACGCATACAGCTTAACTTTTTACACAGAACATAATCCCTCATCTATAATGAATTTTTACCTTTATAAAATAATTATATTAATTTATATATTTTTAGATTATAAAATAATGGAAATGAGACCATTTTAAGCCTACCTTTATCATGTTTTCACATTATTAATTTTAGAGATATTTGACAGCCTGTAACATGAACATCAGTGTGATTCCCAAAATGAATTTCACAGATTTTATTAAGTATCAGTAGGAGTATCCACGGCCCAAAATTATGATTTTTGGCAGGTCCCCCTTTTGAGATATTTACCTTGAAATTCACAAATTTTGGGATTTTTTCCAATTTTGGAGCTCAAAATCGGCCAGAAGGGTTTACAACCCAGGATTTTTTTCACTATGGCTGGAGACTCTTCTAGTTATAGTACTTAAAAAAAATTCCATCATGTAGTTACAAGCCCTTTTGATTTTACAGATCTTTAAAATCGGCAAAATTTTTCATTATGAGGGCTATATTTAAGCCCATTGAAGCCTCAGTTACCAAAACTTCATCTTACATACATATACGTTTTTTGAAAGGCCAGAATCTCTACTTTAAGACAGTGAAAACCAGAACATGCTATCTGTAATAGAAACCACACAGTAGCCTTTTTTCTAAACTCTTGTAAATGCTCATTTTTGCTTGCCACTGCGAAGAAAAATGAGTGTAAATCCGAAATGATGGCAGATAAAAAAATGTCAAAAGTAGTTTTGAGCAAGTCACTAGCAAGACCATCTATGGTGAAAATATAAAAAATTAACAAAATGGTCGAGCAACCACCTCTGGGTGATTTGACATGGAATGACTCTCCACTAGAAAAAGGGAGCAGTTAACCTTCGAAACACTGTTTTAAACCTTATGCCAGTGTTGAAATAACTGTTGTTATGGGAGCCCCTGGTAAAACCGTATTGTTTTGTTAATCCATTTATTAACTGTTCAATATCATATGGTACAGGAAATAGAGTATACATATAATACTCATATTTATAGATAATTTTACAAATAACCAGTTACCGTTTCAAGTTTCTTCTTTGTCTCATTTAAGGCTTTATTTAATTTCTCTCTCTTAGAAGTTGACACAAAAATCTAGAACAAAATTTAAATTTTAGAAATAACTTTAAATAGTACATTCTTTGTATAAAATTTATCAATATATGTTTGTTTTTACCCGTCTGTCTAAAACTTGTGAAGACTCTATTGGACTACTAGTTATGGGTCTGAAATAAAGAAGTTGTGATTATAGCTTCAACAAATTAAGTTTCAAGTATAAGACGAAAATCAAGTTTTATATTTAAAAAAGCGAAACAATTACCTTTTTACAACTGCCCGAGATCCAGATAAAAATTTAGCAGATATACTTTGACGATAAAGACATTTTTCATCGAAGTCCAGTTCTACTGATTCGTCTTTTTCTAAGCTTTCATAGTTGCTTCTCATAAATTTCTCTCTTTGACCTAGCCGCTCTAAGTTTTCAGTACTAACACATAAACCACTTAAGAAAGATCTGTCACTTTCAACAGGAGTGCTTGCATCATCATCATCACTATTTGTCTCTGCTTGTTCTAGGTAATTTAAAAACAGTAGTTTAAAATTAAGTGTAAAACCAATTAATTAATTTAACAGGTTATGTTTAAATATCAACTGTTAAAGATTATTATTTTTCATGGTCATTTTGCAAAATTACCAATTTAAGACAAAAAATGTAATATAAAGAATTTTTTACAAACATGCTTTATTAAATTTGAATTTGTGTTTATAGAATGAAATTTTTGAGTTTAATACTTAAAACACAGATCTACTCATTATGATGTATATGTGTAGTGAACTTTTAAATATACAAGGTTTCAAGGAAAGTTCTTACATACCCCAAAAACTATGGGACGAATGATCCATGAGTGTACATGATAGGTTTACCTAAAGTAAAGTGGCAATGCACAATCAAATGAAAGTGACTGCAGCAGCTTTCGAAGAAAATTAGAGAACAGAAAATCTAACTCTGCAGCAAAGCAAGGTGGAAGAAAAATGTCAATTACAATATTATGGAGCAGAGTTCATTAATTACTTTTGATGAAAGGACATTTTCATAACTTTCCAGCCATCTGTAGACTGGAAAACTTTAACAGTGACTTTCAATAAAACCCTATAAGTCTATAATAATTTAAATTTTGATCTTCTTCCCTTCAAGTTATTTTATTTATGCACTAATAAAAATAAAATAACACACTCCTTATATATAAAACATGAAATTGCTAAAGTAAACCTTTTTTACTCTGCTTTGGTAATTTACAAGCAAAATACACTACTGGGCATTAAAATTGTTACACCAGGAAGGCGGCATGTCACACATGTGAAATTTGCATGACAGAACATGCTGTGATATGCAAACGATTAGATTTGCAGCACATTCATGCAAAACAGGCGGCAGTAGCGACACCTACATTTTTATAAAAGCAGAGATTTGACAGCAGTTTTCTCATACTCGAATTGCATTTGAACGTTTGTTTTTGGCCAAGAAGGTTTGTAATGCTTCGTGTAAGGAGGAGAAATGCCTACCAGCATGTGTCTTTGATCGAGGAAGGATTGTAGCCTACCGGGATTGCGGTTTATCGTACCGCAGTATTGCTGCTCATATTGGTCGAGATCCCATGACTGTCCGCAGAGTATGGAATCGATGGGTTCAGGACAGTCATACAGGATTTTAGTGGCCCCCATCACTAATAGCTGAGAAGACAGACATCTTATCCGCATGGCCACAAGGGATCGTACAGCCACGTCAAGAACCTTGAGTTTGGAAATGAAATCGTTTGCAAGATAACAAATTTCTGCTTGAACTGTTCGACGACATTTGCAGCAGCATGGACTGTCAGCACGGTGACCATGGCTTCGGCTACTCTTGATGCTGCGTCACAGACAGGAATGCCTCCAATGGTGTGATCAACGACGAACCTGGACGCAGGAATTGCGTCACGTTATCTTTTCAGACGAATCCCAGTTCTGTATACAACATCATGATGTCCGCATCCGTGTTTGGCGGCATCGTGGAGAACGCACATTGCCAGCTTGCATTCGACATCTTCATATTGGCCCATCACCTGGAGTGATGGTATGGGGTGCCATTGGATATATGTCTCGATCACCTCTTGTTCGTGTTCCCGGTACTTTAAACAGCAACCGTTACATTTCTGATGTGTTAAGGGCCGTGGCTCTGCCCTGTCTTCGAGGCCTACCTAACACTGTGTTTCAGCAAGACAATGCACGACCGCATGTTGCCCGTACTGTCCTGACCTTCCTTGATACAGAAAATGTTTCGATTCTGGCAAGCTCGTTCTCCTGATCTCTCACCAATTGAAAACGTGTGGTCAATGGTTGCTGAGCGACTGGCACACCACCACTCACTACTGTCGATGAACTGTAGCATAGTGTTGAAGCTGCATGGGCTGCTGTACCCATACATGCCATACAATCTCTGTTTGACTCCATGCCCATGCGGATAAATGCTGTTATTTCTGCCAAAGGTGGTTGCTCTGGGTACTGATTTCTCAGGATCTAACCATCCTAATTTCCTGTAAATTTAATCACTTGCTCTTTCCACTATAATATATATGTCAAATAAATATCATTCTGTTATTTGTATTCCTTCCTGGTGTAGCAATTTTAATGACCAGTGGTGTATATAAATTATACATAAATCAAAATATAATAAATTTAATGAAATTTTATTTGTGTTTATGTTTAATACGAGAAATGACCTGTATAAAATTTAGAGTGAAGTTGGTGGAATTAATTTTCATTATGTTGTGGAGGTGAACAACTGTGAGTTGGGAAACAAACTTGCCCTTTATGAGTTCTTAAAGAAAGTTACTTCACAAACAAACATTCAGGCAAATATTGTAAACAATTTTATGGCTAAGGATTTTAGTTCTGGGTATTTATTACTGTAAATATACTCAGGTAAGTTATTCTTTTAATCGGAAAAAAATAAGAAATAACTGGGAGTATGTAAATATGTTTTATAATGCAAGAGCAGAAAATGTTAAGGACTGCGAATAAGTAGTAGGAACTGATTCATTGTTTTACAGTACAAGGAAAACAAAGGACAAAGGAGTATTTTCCAAACTCTTTTTCTTAAGAACACTTTACACCTTAAAAAAAAAAATTAAAAATCCTAACATTCTTCACAGCATAGTGCATAGGCGGGGCACTACAATAGAGTCTGGGTGTAATGTAGAGTTGGGATGAATAATGAAAGGGAGCACAACTAATGTCAAAATCACTTTAGCAGTGGATTTGGAGTCGATATGATTTGCTGAAGTACCACAAGCATAGTGCCAACTTCTAGAAGTGAAAAATCTGTAGTCAATTGCACATGTGGGCAGGCCACCATTTTTTAATTAAACAAAATCATACATAATTTATGAAAAAAGGGCACAATGAGGAAATTAAGTATTTATTAAATTAATAATAATAGAGGATTAAACTGTATTAAACTCAATACTAATTCTTGGAATTTACAAATGCTGTAGTGCAAGATTCCATGATTATTTTTATCAAATAAAATATTATTCCTTTTTAAAATAAGTGAGAGCTCGAACCACATCTAATGCAGGGATGTTACAACCTCACATCCGAATGGTATCAGTTGAAATCAGATTTTGTATCAGCTTCATATCAGTTGAAATCAGATTTTGTATCAGCTGCGTATCAGCTGAAACCGGATTTTGTATCAGCCGCATATAAGAGGGTTAAAAAAAAAAAGGACCATGGGGGGTATCCCAGAATTTTTTTACTATTTTTTCATGGCTAAAAAATATTTTCTCTGTTCAATTTGAACCAATTATGAACATTTTAATTTTTTTACTTCGATGCCCACTAGCAGACTTTTTCCTAGCACGTAGAGGCACATGTTGTGGTATGTTTGAACTTAAAGGAGCATGACAATTTTCTACTTGCATTGTAGGTCCCTACTAACTTCTGGAGAATAAGGAAGGTCCTTTTCAATAAATCATGTGTACAGCCTTCAGAAAATATGTCAATTTCACGTTTATCTCGTATGTCCGAAACCCCCCTCCACTCCCTGTCCAGGTAAACAAGGACCTTTTATCTATAATGTATATCAATTTGAACCAATTCTGATCATTTTTATTTTTCGACTTTGACGTTCCCTAGCAGGATTTTTGCTGGCACTTAAGAGGCATGTGTGGGGCATTTTTGAACTCAGTTGAGTATGGCTTTTCAGAAAGTAGGTCATTTTCCAATCAGAGAGTGAGGTTTGAAAAATGCCGCTGGAGAATAAGGTGGATTGGAAATGAAAGACAGAGAGAAAAAAGGTGGAAGTGGGTGGTGAAGGGGTGAGAAAGCATAAAAAAATGGGACTATTGCATAAACGTGTAAAAAATTACATTATGTGCGTAATGCATAAAAGTCGACAAGTTTGTGTAAGCATGGGGCGTGGGATGTCAGGCATTTGATTATTTTTGGTTATAAGGTATGGTACAAACTGGCTAAAAAAATGTGCTTATGTAATACTTGAATGGCCCCTTTACATTGTTCTATTGAAATAGTAAGTTGCATACTAACTAGGTTTGAACGAATCGTAAATTTGGACACTAAAATCATTACAAACAAAAAGATTTTACTTATTTTTTAATGACATGGTTTACTTTGGGTTATCCGGTATCTGATTGTTGAATGATATCATACGGCGTGAAAATATAATTTCTAGTTCAGTTTGCAGACTAATCTGCCAAACAATCATCATTCACGCACAGCAATCTGATCCCCCCCTTTCTTTGTTAAATTAACACAATTGATTTACATGTTAAATTTTCTCTTGATAATTGAAATTAATCACTTGCTCACTTTCTTTGGGTTCTGTGTTAATTAGTCTAGGGACAATTTGTTGCCTCCCATTTATTTTGTTGTAAGTTGCACTATATTTACTGGGTTTTTTTTCACTTGTAAATGCAGTAGAACTCCAGTCGTCTGAATATCGCTTAACCAAAATGATCTATACCATTTTTTTTAAGTGGACACTCAATCGATGTTTTACTTGTAAATACAGTAGAACCTCGGTCATATGATAGCATAGCAAGTCATTTTGGTTAAATGAAGTTCAAATGACCGAGGTTCTACAGTATTTACAAGTGAAACATTGAATGAGTGTCCGCCTAAAAAAAAATAAAAATAAAAAGAGAGGGAGGAGAATAGCAGGCTATTTCAGTTAAGCAAAGTTCGGATGACTATGGTTCTACTGTATTTACAAGCAAAGAACCCCCAATAAATATATTGCAAATTTTAACAAAATAAGTATGATGTGACGAATCGTGCATGAAAAATTGGCATGGCATCCCTTCCTTGACATCTTGATTTTAAAGAATTCCTACTAATTTCATAATACAACAGTTTTTCGATAGCATTTTTCTGTATCACTTCCCCACACATCAAATTTTGCCATCCTGCCAACCAAAAGATGGCTGCATTTTAAACTTTCGTGTTTTAGCCCATTGAAATTTGTTCAACCTCCTTGCTCCTTTCTAAAAAGCACTTGTTGTTTAAAAATCTATTGCGGAAAGTATGGGGTTACAACCATAGATTATTATGCACACATTGGCTAACTTCAATAAACCTCACTCCTTTACATTTTCTATCCATCCCATTGTTAACTTTTCTGGAACCGTTACCTTCCCTTTCTATCCGAAACTTAACTTTGCGCTGGCCAAAATTTTAGGGCATTCAAATTTTCGAGTTAATTTTTCCCCCTGCAATAAAATTCTCACTTCAAAGTTCAAGGACATTTTCCGCTTACTCGACGGTGGGGAATTTACCAAATTTTTTGTGAATGCCATCACTGCTATATTGGTCAAACTAAATGAGCCTTAAAGCATAGGTTAAAAGATTATCAAAATTATATAAAATATGCTGGATTTCATAAATCCACCATTGCCATTCACCTTTGAGAAAATAAGCACAGTTTTGATTTCAGCGAACTAACCATCCTCTGTCAGCCTCCATCCAATATTGAACTGGACTTTCTAGAGGCCTACCACATCAAACATAATTAGCTAAATATTGTCAACAATCAGAAGTCCATGCTGTATTTCAGCAGAGAATGGGTCATTCTGATGCCAGAGACAACACACACGATACCAGCACTCGTAATTGACCATCGATATCAATTTCACCAATTAAACTATGATTCTGAAGAATTGCAATATGTAATCATTTGTGTGTATATTTCTCTTGAAGAAGGCCAACACATTGCCTGGTTCAAAATGCATCACATTACTATTTTTTAACTATTAAATTTATTATATGTACAATAAATGTTGTTCCCCTGTTTTATTATTTTCATCAAAACAAAGATTTAACTAAGATAAAAGTAAATGCCAACTGCTTGACATGATGAAAGGAAATCAAAATTGCAGACACTAAATAAATGCACAAATTAAATCACATACATAAATATTAATAACCTCATGTAGAATCTATTCTGACGTGGGTGGCATTCTGATACTTTTGCCATGACCTGTATGGATGGTGGCACTGAAGGATTCCTTTTTGGACTGTTGGTGGTGCAAGTGAGAAAATGTTATGTGATCAGGTTCAGGTCTGTTGGGGAAGTGCTCTCGGCAAAGCCTTTGGCCCACTCTCCTATTACGCACACTTGCCATTTTCATAACTTCCAACCTCAATACTATAGATAATATTTTATGCACTGATCTTTTTAATAGAAATATTAGCAGATACCATTGACACTTAGTATGAAACAATAAAAAATTAATAATTCTATTACTTTCAGAAGAAAAAAAAAAAAGCATAATATTTGCGTTACGCACGGGACTAAGAGGTACCCCTCAGAGGTTCTTAGAAGGTGCATTTACCCATGTTTCAGTTTAAATTAAGAACGCTTAGAACACTATGCTACCAAATATCACTTGAAAGAATGGACGAGAGCAGGACTCGAGAACGCTCCGAAATTGTTGCTATCAATAAGTGAACGATGCATGTGAAGTATGACGGAAACTGAGCCAACAGGGATGCGAGATCCTCGCTCGCAAAAGAACACGTGAAAGAAAAAGGAGAAGTGACATAAATAGTTTATTCAGCTGGTTGTTAATTGTGCAATAAAAAGAAATAAAATTGCTAATAGAATGGAAAAGTTTTATTTAGCCGGTGCTACGCCACTAACTACAGATGTACTCGATTAGATAATCCAAATACACTGACTTTAACTAGTGAAAGTGACTAAAAATAGCCTATTCGGGAAATAAAATTAAAGTTTAAGGATTTTTTAAAATTCAAGGATTTTCCCGGTTTTCCAGGCTCTGTATGAACCCTGTTTGGCGTATTTGTAGGTTTGTAGCATACATCTGAAGGTGGGGGAGGAAGAAAAGAAACCTACTTTTCATAAGACAATTATAAGAATTTCAATTTTTTTCATGGCAAGAGATATGATTCATTTTTTGCCAGTAAATTTTATATTTGAAATTTTCACCTGTCAATAGTTATAATCAGAGATGCCAACCTGAGAAAGTAGTCATCAGTAAAAAAGTCAAGAATTTTCAGCAGTTTTCAGTAAAACTATGCTCCTACAAAAAGATTTTATATAAGTAAAGCATGTGCATTGTTATAGAGCAATATATGTACCCCCATCCCTCCTTGAAATAACTTGCAAGTATTCCTAATAATTTGACTCAACTCTGTATGTTCATGTACTTAGTGATCACTCTCACCAATACCATTTGTAGTAGGAAAAATGACCTTTTGCATCAGTTTTGTAACAGGAAAAATGGCTTTCGGTATATGTTTTGTAAAAAAAAAACCACTTTTGCATCAGCTTTGTAGAAGATAAAAAGCTTTTGCAAGTGTTTTGTAGAAGGTAAACACAATTTTATTATTTTGTACAGGAAAAATGGTTTTCACATGAGTTTTGTAGTAGATAAAAAATAGTTTAATCAAATGAATGAGCATGGTAAAAATGGAAAGTAAAATTTCGTAAATATCAAGTTCTTTGTTTCTTTTTCTGTAATTTTGAAACCTCTTCCCTGATTTCCTCTTGAGAAGCTAAAATTGTTGAAATGCAGAAATTAGCTTCTGTTAACAAAACCTATCCACTTTTCACTGCAGACGTATTATTTCTTTGAATGAAAATTTATAGGTGCAAAATATGACTAACGACCGCGAATTTCGTACACCACCGGTAGGTGGCGTATCAGGGCAAAATTCCTCTATTTTGATGGAAAAATACTAAAAAATGACCAACAGTCATTAATTACAGCATATTTAAAAGTTCACAATTTTGCTGGTAAGTGGAGCACCGAAAAAAATCACCACTCAATATTAAAATCATTTTTTAAGTCAAATCGCTAATTCTTTTTTAAGTTCCAGAAACAGGCACCAGGTGGCGTTTTTTCACAGAATAGAATTATAAATTACGCAAATTAATTAAATTTATTTAATAGGTAAATTTACTTTTAAATTAATCTGCACGCCTCTGCGTGTGTAGATAACGAAAGCATAAGGGGGAAATATCCCGAAATATATGCCGCAAAATCTCGGCACAAATCATTCATTATTTCCTAAAGTATTGTGAGATTTTTTTAAAATTTTAATAAAATGCTGCAAGTAAAAAGTTATTCAAAATGCGGTAAAAAATTTAAACATTTCCAATGCTTCTTAAAATGGCATATTACTACAAATATTGTGATATACTTGCCGGTTTTCTATGCAGTTTTTTTTTTCTACAGCTGTTCCACAATCATGGCTGCATTTCATTTCGTTGTTTTAATCCAAATCCATAGCAATTTTTACACACAAAGCTAGACGTAAAGAGTAACAGTTTACATGCAAACACATACACGAATGGTGTAAAAAAACTGATTTTATTCTCCTTCTCGGCTGTTCCATATGGAGCAATGGGAAAACCAGATGTGTTTGGTTCCTTATGATACATGCCAGTGGAGGGGAGTGGACAAGCCGAAAGTGTTGGGTCTAAATATGAAGGCATGGGCCATAGGAAAAGTGTTTCATTTAAAAAAAAAAGAACTTTTGAGAGGATGGTAGAAAATTACAAGGATCTTGAATGAGGTTTTCCACAGTTTTCTTGGTATCGACCGTAAAATAGTAAGGTGCAGTTGAAATCCGTACAAGTTGGCATCTCTGGTTATAATCTTAAGCTTTATAATTAAAAAATACACAAATGATATAGTTGTTAATATTATTATACATAAACTTTCAGCAAGAAGTATTACCAGGTGTTGAAATTACAGGTGTATTGTCATGACATTTTTCTTGCTTGGCACTTGATGCTTTTTGGCTTTTCGAATCTTCATTATTGGCACACACATGAAAGCTACTGGGTAAAAAGTGTTAATCAAAGAGAACATCCTAAGTTCAAATGTTATTATATAGATACTATTCATAGTTGATGGAAGGGGATAGTAAGTCAAAATATATAATCTTACCCATCACCTTTGTCAGAACCATCTTCTGAAATGGGATAATAAACAGTTTCACTTATTTCAGAATCAGATCGTTCATCTTCAGCATCCATATCTTCTACTCTCATCGAAATCATGTTATTGTTCATTTGGAGATTTTCAGGTTCATGAAATTTTTCTTTTTTGTCATTAATTTGGTCATTTGTATCTCTGTGTGCCGTAACTGCTTCACCAGGAGCCTAATTATAAAAATACTCTTTAGTCAGAGTGCTAAATTATGAAATTGACGGCGATAAAGTTAGTATCCATTTTAAAAAAAGTTTATAATTAGATTTTATAACAAATTGGTCATATAAATTAAAGTTTTCAAACAGTTATACGAAATGAAGTCAATGTCTTAATTCATTAGCATTTCTCTCTCTTTTTCGACGAAACAGTTTACATAATTATTTTAAACATAAAATAAAATGAACTCCTGGTTTGATATTCAGTGCTCATTCTAGGAAAATAATTTTCAGAATAATAAAAACAAGATTCCTCAGTAGTGTAGGTTTCCAAACGGTGAAAGATAAAATTTAATGAAATTCCACATTTGTTACCTACTTTCCTCATAATTACCACGAATTAAAGAAAATTACCCAAACTCTAGTCCTATCATTGTTAAGTTATTAAAGGCCATAAAATAGACACATGTAACATACTAGAAGTTATTTACCATCTAATCACATCCCATACATTTAAAAATCTGAGAAAGGGCCCAAATGTTTAGTATTATGGCCACATTACAGTATTTTTTGAAAACAAAATGTAATGTTCGCTCTCAAATAGTTATCTCAAAACTATGTTTAATATCATTTTAATCTAAGTGTTTCCACCCGGGCCAAATTATTGATAGACAAATAAGACAAATGCCCAAGGCCTGATTTATTTTTTTAAGAGGCCTGGCACGGTGAAGACTGAACGCTACTTTAAAATTGTTGACAATCAGACCTCATCACCGTTGCCTTTATTGCCATCTAACTGGTATCTGTTCGCACTTTTGCTAAAATAGTTATCTTTTACTTTAACATTACATTACTTCATGAAAACTGACATCATGCATTCAGTGCTGGATTTACATATAGGCCAACTTGGCACGAGTTTAGGGCCGAGATTTTGGGCCCTACAAAGACCTGGTATCATTTATGTAAACGTTACTTTAGCCCAAATATTGATCTTGAAATTTTGGAATACAGTTGAACCCAATTATAATGAGAACCCGGAAATACAACATTTGTTTGGTTATAATCAAAATATACAGGATGAAAATCCTATATTGCAAGAGAAACCTGTTAAAGTAAGCAATTGTGCAGTAAAATTTCCCTTTTAATTTGCATTGATCAAGTCTTAGAAAAAAAAAAGATCCTTTTTGTTTTACAAAGATTCTGCCTTAGTTGGTTTAGAACAGTTTATAAGAGTGGGTTGAGCATGTTAAAGTAAGTTTTTTTTATATAATGTGATACAAAAATATGATATTTAAATATATGCCATATAATATACAGAGTCATTATAATTAAAGTTCAACTTTCAAAAAGCTGTAAAAAAAAGAAACACTGTTCAGAATGATCTGAAATTTGAACTGAATATACTTGAAGGGGGAAATAGTATGACATAAGAAAAAAAAAATAGTTCCGAATTTTAACAACAGATGGTGCTTTAAGCATCGTAATATGCAAAATAAGATTTTCATACGCACGGCACATTGCATTTGTTATAAAAACATGGGGTACATGGCGTTTTCCTCCTGTAGCATCTGAGAAGCTTGTCATGACTCTCTCAATGAAGGATCACGCTGTGCTTGTGAAGCTCTTTTACAAGGACGGTGACTGTGCGCCAGTAGCTCTGAAGAAATTTAGGATACTAAATGGTATGAAAAAAGGTTGTGGTCCGATGTCTGTAAAGGGTCTGGAGAAAATGATTAAGAAATTCGAAGAGACAGGTTCTTTTGAAGTGAAATTTGGCAGAGGGAGGAAACCAATTGCTTCGACGTCAGTAGAAGATGTGCTCACAGCATTCCAGGAAAAGACGAGCAGCGGTGTGCGAACGTGCAGTGCACGGGGAATTTCCCGAACTTTGGACATACCTGTGAGCACGGTGCATAAAATTGTACGAAACATCCTGTATTGCTATTCATACAAAATTACCCATGTTCAGGATTTGCTTCCTGCTGACCCGCCAGTAAGACACACTTTTGCTCTAGAATTTCTTGCTCACATGGAATTGGACAATGAATGGCCATGGAACATTTCGTGGATCGACGAAGCCCATTTCCATCTCCAAGGACATGTCAATACTCAGAATTGCAGAATATGGGCAATGGAAAACCTGTTCTCACATGAACTAGAACCTCTTCATTCTGCAAAGGTAACTGTGTGGTGCTGGTTGACACCATTGTTTATCGTAGGGCCATTTTTTTTCGAGGAGATGGGTCGTGCGGGTCCTGTTACCTGTACCGTCAATGGTAAACGCTATGAGAGTCTTTTGCGCAACTACATCATTCCAACACTTCAACAGCATGCATGTGTGGGTAGCATTTTTATGCAAGATGGCATTCCTCTGCACATTGCAAAGCCAGTGAAGCAGCTGCTGAAGAGGCATTTTGAAAATGATAGAATTATCAGCCATCATTTTCCAACAGCCTGGGCATCAAGATCGCCTGATCTTAATCCTTGTGACTTCTGGATGTGGGGTTACCTAAAAAGTGTTGTGTTCAGTGGTCCGATTGAAAAATTAGCTGAATTGAAGGCACGCATTGCGCAACACATTCACAATGTGACCTCTGAGACAGTCCGATCTGTTGTGGAACATGCTGTTTATCGGTTTCAACTTGTGGGAGAAAACGGTGGACAGCATATTGAACATGTCTCGTGCAAGTCTGCCGATAATTAAAAACCGATTTCTTTGTTGCTTTTTATGCGGATTTTGGCCTCAGGAAAATTAAAAACAGATTTTTCCTATCCGATGTGGTACGACCCTGTCACGGTGGATGGGCTTTCCACTAACAGTGCCATACTTGTTGAATGACTTGGAAGTTTTTTTTTCAGTGAAAAAAAAAGAAAACGATACAGTCATGCATGTTGAAAAGTACAGTTGGTTTAACATGTAACGCACGCCATAGCTATCGTATTGCGATTCAAATGTCACTTGTAGCCGAACCCATTTAGGTTATGACGCTTAAAGCGCCATCTATTGCTAAAATTTAGAACTATTTTTTTTCTAATTCCATACCATTTCCTCCTCCTTCGAGTATATTCAGTTCAAATTTCAGGTCATTCTGAGCAGTGGTTCTTTTTTCTACAGCTTTTTGAAAGTTGAACTTTAATTATAATCACCCTGTACATAACCAATGATTTTGGTTTTCACTGCCCATTTTTTTTTTTTTAAATCTGATTTTAATGGTAACTTGGTTTTAACGAGAACTTGGATATAATGAACGAAAGAGTTGATCCCTTAATGTTCATTATAAACATTCACATGATTTTATGCTTATACAGTGGAATCTTGGTAACTTGAACTTCAATAACACTAATTTTTCGTTAAATCGAAGGGATAATCAGTCCCCTTTAACCTCAATGATGAACAAAGTATATAACTCGAAGTAAAATCCCTTGAGTTTAAAATTATCAAGGTTGAATTGTACATCTATAGTTAGGTTATCATTTATTATACCAACCAAAGGTCTTCTGCTTTATAGAAGTTACAATTTCAGCATTTTGGCTCTACTTCATAAATGGATTTAGGGTGGTGCAAGTGGTTCTGTTACATAGCTCCATGCCATGGAAGCAGAGCTGGGCAAAATACTTAGAAATATGCATTTCTGATATAAAACGCTTGAAATTTTTTGTTTTCGATACAAAATACTTGCAAATTTATATTTTTGATACAAAATACATTTTAAAAATACAAATTACATTTGCCAAAGAGCATTTTTTTACCTGTCGTTAATGTACTTGGGCAGCCTAAGTTAGGCTTAATAATTTCATTGTCTTAATCATATTTTCATATTTTTATAGTAATATGTAACCACATACTATGTCACCATCTTTTCACATTGTGAATTCACACATAATTGTAAAAATATTTGATAAAAAATGAAAGCAATTTCTTAGCTCTTACCACCATAAGACCAACTACATGCACTATATAAAGTATAATTAGTCTTATTACCAGATATATATCTGGTGGTGAATCTTCTAAAGTTATAAGCACTCTGAGAAGAGAGACACTAACAGCAGGGTGATTTGAGTTTGAAATGGGGAGGGACAGTAGAAACCCCCTTGATCTAACAAGGATTTAAAGCCAAAAGCGTAAGTTTTTGTTCCTGGTTATAATAGAAAGAAAAAAATAAGTAATTAGAAAAAATAATCACTTGAAAGTAAATTAAAAAAAACCAGCAAAACATTGAATAAAGTGCCATAGTCATCAATGACAGTCATGTCAAAGTTAGCACTGTAGTGGCTAAGAAATACTCTTTATTACAGATAAATACATTTAAAACAAGCACACAAAGCAATGGGGAAGCCAACATTTTATGTGAAATGTGTATTATATTTCAGAAAACGTACTATAAATTTTTTTGTTTGTTTGTGGTTTTATGGCTCAAGGACTACAATGGTCATGCTATGCCAGGATCTACTATTTTCCGAGGAATCAAAACCTGGGACCTACAATTATCAAAGGAATACAAACCTCTTAAGGCCTAGGGAACCAAACCCAGGACTACAGTGAGCAGTGTGATCTTTATGAGATCTCCGAGTAAGTCTTCATTGCACTGTTGGGAGTTGAACCCAAGTAAATATAAAAAATATAAA
The DNA here is from genome assembly GCA_006491805.2 of Dysdera silvatica. Lineage (NCBI taxonomy): Eukaryota > Metazoa > Arthropoda > Arachnida > Araneae > Dysderidae > Dysdera > Dysdera silvatica. Next base: position 236,735,320 of record QLNU02015360.1, read on the forward strand.
ATTTTAATTTATTTTTTCAACATTTCACTCCGTTCTAATTTTGGGTTATATTTTATAAACACATATTAAATCTGAAGATAACAGTAAGAGGCAAATTATCCTATGACGCATACATAGAAATCCAATAAGAGTAATTTAAGCAGGGCTCTTCAACTTGCGACCCACCAACATGTTTTAAGCGGCTCGCTGGCTCATGAAAAAATACAAATTGTTTCACACAAAAATAACATCCCTTGATTCCTTTGAGCCTTAAAGCTGTGTATTTTATTCCGTTTACATTTTCACATTTCGTAATAAATATCTTAAAACGCTAGAGAACTAAAGTAACATGTGGTTGTCCCTTAATTGTGTTTGACAAGCGGTGTCGCATGGGTTGGCAGTGCTTGGGGAAAGTTAAGTATTGCACCCATTTAAACCCGTTAACACTCCTTTCCACCAGTCCAATACCGAACAGCCCCTTCCCAAGCATGTATATTTTATTTTAAGAAAATACTGATATACTTAAAAAAATTAAATGTTAAATGGTTTTGAAGTAAGATGCATTTAAGGTCAGTATATTCAAATGTATTTAAAATCGCCTTGTTTTAATTTGTGCAAATTTTTCATTGGCAGTATGGAGATCTACATTGAAATCTCTCTCAATCAGTAGCATAGTAATTCAAAACTTATGGTGGGGGGGTGCTCTAGTGGCTTTAAAGAAGATTATGTGATGCGGCCTTAGAGAAAACAATGTGTTTTGATATCCAATGGCGGGTATGAGCCCCTTCTTTTCCTACACCACTGCTCTCAATTGAAAATATTGCCAGGTTACTTAGTATTTCTTGACTCATTGCACATCTTCGATAGGTTTTAATTAATTTCAGTTTTGGCCAATGTAACTCCTATCGAATATGGGCATTTTATCCGTTAAAAAGACTATTTGTAATAATCAAAATGCCAATATATTTATTAATTTTTTATAACTACTATAGGCAATTGGTAATCGATTAAAATGCACTAAATAAGCGTATAGATTATCCACATTTATTTTAATAAGGATAGTCTATGACCATTGCTACCAACTAAACATACATATACATTATAATTATCCAATGTTAGGCATTGGCATACAGACGATATTCTTAATTCTGCATATTAATTGAAATAAAGCAGTGATGCAATAAAAATAATATGACTTACAATTAGTTGTGCATAAGCAGGGAACTATTGAAATCAACCGCATCAGGGCATCAAATGTATACCCCAGATGTAAAACCAAACATCATAATGCGTAAAGTACGAAAAGCCATAACTCTTAATCACCAAAACCAGTTGGCTAGAAAGTCTATTTTAAGATCTTAACTTTTCAGAGAGAGTGAGATCATTCAAGTTTCAATTTTTAACTTTTAAAGTTTAAAATAAACACCACCTTAGTCAGATGAACATATACGAATTGCTATTTGCATTTTCTCATGGGTCACTTTCAACTCTTTTCTTTCATAATCGGTTAGTTGGGCTCAATGAAAATGCCAAAACCAGTTGGCTAGAAAGTCTATTTTAAGATCTTAACTTTTCAGAGAGAGTGAGATCATTCAAGTTTCAATTTTTAAAATTTAAAATAAGCACCACCTTAGTGACATCACCACATACAGATTGCTATTTGTATTTTCTTGTTGGTCACTTCTAACTCTTCTCTTTCATAATCGGTTAGTTGGGCTCAATGAAAATGCCCTCATCAATCTATCAATTAAATATTTACCAATAAAGATACACCTTGGGGCAGTCAGGTTCACTTCCATGAGAAATCTATATCCCAGTCTTTAGCAGGTAAGTGGATACAGATGGTTATTTCGGACCATTAGGAACAAGTTCCACTTAATTGTATTTTCCAGGCGATACCAAAATTTACATAAGTATCTGGCTGAATTTTTATATGAAAAGCCCCTGGCTCCTCACTGAGTAGTTTTCAATCGTTTGAAGATGTTGCTAATCCAGACTGGTAACTTAAAGCAGAAAGAGGGAGGATTTGACTGCTGCCTAAAATGGTCTGTAAAGCAAATACTTTACCTTCTGAGTATGGGTGAGAAAATGTTCATCTTTGTCCCCACAGTGCTGTCCATCTATTACAATTTTTTTATTATTGCTACTCTTTTTCACTATGAAATTTTGCACCCAGGATTTACACCCTGGTGCCCCCACTTACACCACTGAGTACTATTTACATCAACAGTTTACTTAAAATGACCATAAAATCAACCTTTGGGTACCATCTGTTTAGCCAAATGTCTAGAATTGGAGAACTACCAACTAAATGCATTTTGAAATAACAAAATATGCTGAAATCTGTATTTTACATACAAAATACTAATGTATCAAAAATGCATATTTCAAATACATTTATTTTCGATACTGCCCAGATCTGCATGGAAGGATGTCAAATGGCCCAGTGACCCTTATGTATGAACAAACCCATATCCAATCTGATCACTTAATCACTCGCTATTAAATATGTTTCAATAAATCAAATGGATATTTTATAAGTTCTGAAAATACTCCCTTCTCTACTACTTGCATTTAATTAAATTACTATGTACGTGCATGAAAAAGCCTCTTTCCATCAAAACCTCAATATAAAACTACAATTAGAAAATTTGGAAAGTGAACATTCTTTACATTATAGTGGATGAACTTGTTTAATTGTATAGAGGACTAATACAAAATTTCAGACCATTAAAACATATTTAAAACTTTAATTTTCATACCAAAAAATTTAATTTTTGGCTCTCAAGCTTTGTTATGCATTTATTTGATACTGCCTATTTCTAATGCGGCCGGAGAAAGGTTGTTTTCAGTATTACAATGAGTAAAACATTATCTACAAGATTCTTTAAACTAGTTAAAATTAATTTGTTTACAAAGAAAAAGATGCTGCGGATAACATTAACCATGAAGAATTAATGGATAAATTTGCTGAAGACAGAGCAAGGGTAAATTTGCCAAAGAAAGGGCAAAGCAAATATTTTTAACATAATTTTTTACAACCTATGTAATATAAACGAAAGTCTCAAATTATCGTTTATTATTTTTTTTTTCAAGTGATATAGGATGCCTTTTCAACTGAGGTCAGCATGATGAAACAAACCTTCCAGCACTTAAAATCGAAGAAAAAATTCGATCTTTTTCATAATATATAGTAATCACAATAAACGCTTTCTTGAGTGAGGTAATGGCTTACCCTGATAACTATGTACTATTATTATGTACTGTTACTATGTAACAATGTACCTATGAAATCGCATATATGCAAATGGACACAGCAACGAAATCTTACGCATATAAGTTGGTTTTACATATAAACGGTATTCCCTGACTGAAACGTTGCAAGCACATAATTTGCGCATTAACATTTGTATAGTATTTTGTTATTAGATACTTATATTTATAATTTCATAAATATCATATACATTATTTATTTCAATATAATTTACATTACTATTAATCTTTTAATAAAAGTAAGAAGTAATATGGTAGCACTTACATAAACATATGTACTGTATTAATGGAAAAAATCAGTTAACTTCCTTTGCACATATGGATGTTCTGATAAATGATTAAAGATTTGATCTGTTAAGGTATTAGCGCTTTCCATATGAAAATTGTTTGATTTTAAATAATCTTGCAAAAGCGTTAGAGCAGAAATAGCTTCCTTATGCTCAGTTTTCACTTTATTTGGTATTATTTCTTCGTCTACAGGATATGAGTTACGTTTAGCATTTATGACTTTATTGAGAATATCTTCATTGGTAAGTTCACCATAATAATCCAAATTGTAATCCAATTTGACAAAATCATTAAATTCGTCTTCTGGAATTACTGTCGGGACTTCCACTATCGAGCTTTCACCTTCAAGTAACTCATCACTTTCAACCAGATGAGAAAATCCAGCTTTCCTGAAACAATTTTGTATTGTAGTAGCTGTGACTACTTCTAAGGACTGCTTGATGACATTCACTGCCTCCCAGAGATTAACAGTTTTAGCCAATTTTAATAAAGACTGTTCTTCTTCAAGAATAAGACGCTGCTTGAGAATAATTTATTGCCGACAGTAAATCTTGAAAGCACATATTATCCCTTGATCAAGTGGCTGCATTATCGATGCTGTGTTTGGGGATAAAAATGAGATATTTATGTGCTTCAGGTTGATTCCAGTTGCAAATTTATGGCAAGATGCATTATCAGCAAAAAGGAGGATGTTTTTCTGATCTGTAAGTTCCTTGTCTAATTGAAATAATATTTTACTCCAAAGGTTATTTGCCATCCAAGACAGTATTTGGGCATTTTTCTTCTACAGAAACAATGCAGGTTTTCAGAATGTCCTATACAAAAAATATGCTTTTCGGTTCCATCCATATTACAAATAAAGAACAACGTTAAATCTTTTTGTGTTATTCCTCCCTCAATCTTGTCGCTAATGCTCCATTTGGGAGAGCTTTATAAAAGAGTCCTGATTTATAGCATTATGTCTTTTTTTGCATAATTATACATCAATATGGGTGTTCATGCTAAGACTGAAATTTAAGGTACACTAAGGATACAAAAAATCTATATGGACAGGTTTTTCAAAGCTTCAAAAGACGAATTTCCATCCTCAAGATGGAAGAGTGGCACACATGTTCATTAAATTAGGCAGCATATTTTTAATCCAGTCAATTGCATCTTCATGATCAGTAGCTAATTTTTCTCCTTGCAGCCGATGGAAGGAACATTTTCATTATTTTCGATTCGCTTTATTGAAACATTCCAATTTGTTATGTCAATTTCTTTAAGTTTTGATTCCTGTTGTACTATGTGAAAAACAGTGACCAAACTACAACTCTCTATATATATTTTTTACTATTTGATTTGGAAGAATTTAAAATTTCCAACTTTTGGTCAAAATTGAAGCAAATACATTGTTTCTTTTTATCTACCATGTTCATAATGAATATAATCTGAAAATTGTAAAAGAAGAAAGGAAAAAACTTACAATAGATTGGGAATTTTGAAGACCAATAAAACACGAGACATAAGTCGCTATGCCAGACCACCACCATTACAAAAACAAATTTTGTCAGTGATTCCGAACATCGAAAGAGGAGAAAGGCATAAACAAAGCAATAAATAAGCTGGTAAGTGGAACTTCGACAAGGCTTGACAGCCATTTCCGGTGGGGAAAGCCACTCCTTAAAAATAAGGGTTGCCAGCTATTTATTGTGGATGAAAATTTGTTTGCATATATCCCGTTTAAATTTTACAATAAAACATTCATTTGGCTATAAAAATTCTTGCATATATGTGGTTCGTGCATGTATAAAATTGCAATTAAGAAGGTTTAGAAAACGTTAAAAAGATAGGAGAAAATTTGCGACTCAATATTTTATGCATGTATGTGATCTTTGCATATATACATGCTGCATATAGGCAGGTTCAACTTTATTTAATGCACTAGTATTTTACGATGAAAATTAAATGAACATAAATACTGCAATACAAAGCAAATGATTATAAATAATTTTTTGCACATCTGTAAATAAAGCTTATACATTTTGGGAAAACTTAATAACATAAATTCCTTTATATCATATTTTTTTGTTAAAATGAAATTTAAGCAGTGATATAACACGTTACTTGTAAAATTTTAAGCCAAATTCAAAGCTAAATATTGTATGTATGTCGTATGCAAATGTGTTTATCTGTACAGACCATTTTTGAAGTTTGAAATTTTAAATTCCAGAAAGGATTTAGCGAGCATCTTCATCGATCCTAAGCTCATTATATGGGGGTCCTACTGTAATTACACAGGCTTAATTTATACTACAAAGGGCTCCAGGAAAAAAATTGTCTAGGTCCCCATGAAATCTTAACCCGGCCCTGACCTCCACAGAATTTTACTTTTAGTGTGGAAATATAGCTAACAATATGAAAATTGATCTAAAATAGTATTTTGTACACTTGGCAATTTATAACAGGGTTCCTACATACTTTGGAGGAAAATAATTCCCAGACTTTTTCAACAAAATTCCATGGCAAATAGCAAACAAAACTTTGAATCAAACTTTGGTTTCACGGAAAATAGCTTCATGTTCGTGAGAAATTTAGTTATTCGAAACAAAAGTCAGGAAAGTTTTTCTCTGGCTTTTCTAGGTTTGACCGAAAAATTTTGTTTTTTCCTGACTTTAGCGATGATTTTAAATTCTGTGAAAATTCGGGTGCATAGAAATCCTGTTATAAGTAAAAATATAAGAACTAAATTTCTTATGCCAATTGTTTACCTCATGTGAATTATCAGTCAACATTTCATGGAAATTTTGTGGTGAAAGCTCAAATGGAATATTTTCTTCCTTGAATGAGAAAATAATGATAATAATAAACATATGCAGGGAGTAAACATATAAGGAGTTTGCAGAAGCAAATTCAACAACTTAAAGTAATCTTAAAATGACAGCACTTTGGCATATATCCAAAGTACTAGAACTGAAAAATAGTTCATCAATCAATAAAGTACCGGGTGTTGAAAAAGTTCATAAAAGCTTTAAAATATCATAAAAAAGAAACAAATAATGATAAAAAAGTGCTGTTTGCACGAAAGGGTTTCTAAAGAAATCAGATTTTTTCGTAGTAAAAAAATGTTTAGTTCAAAAAGTAACCTTTAGGTGCCAATGACAACTCCGAAAAACAATGAATAGGACAACTGTGCATTCCATTGATTTGTTATTACAAAAATTGTTCAATACGACCCAAAGAACATTGTATGACATAACTGCGTTGACTCACAATACCCATGACAATTGTGTTCAGCATATGTGAAAGGAGAGGAATGGTACGTCAGCAATTTTAAATACCCCCATATCCAGAAATTAACTGGAGTGAGGTTGAGTGACACAGGGAGACATGCAATCTTGCAGCCTCGATTTATCACACTGTCTTAAATAAAGGTATCCAAAGGAATCTTTTTGCCGCAGTAGCATAGTGGGGTGGTGCACCATCATCCATGACACTGTGGACAATACACCTCTTTCATGTAATGTAGGTATGACTTCCTTACATAAAAGAGTGAGATAATGCTCAGGAGTCGCCATGCACATTTTCGGTCCAGGTATCGGACAATGCTTTTCAAAGAAGAAAAGCTTAACAATGAAAGATAAGAAGTCACGACAAACTGGCACACGGGATGCGTCATGTATTAACAGGGATTTGACTTTGCTCATATGCAAGCATTACGGGTGTTGACATCCCAGTGTAGTGAAAAGTGGGTTTTATCCATCCAGAACATGTGAAACAACCACTAAGATTATCGTTCCATTTTTGCCAAATTTCAGTAGGCAAATGATTCTCTTGTAGTTATACCTGGCCAGTAATAACTGGTGGGGATACTGAGGCAGTATCCCATGTAGGATATGTCAAATCGATGACATAGGTACATCCAATATTCTTCCAGCTTTGCGAGCACTGTTACTCCCCCATGGATGATTCTTCTGCATATTTTCTGAATAATGACTTCCACAACAGTCATGCGGTCCTCAGCCAACATAGGTCCTCCACTTTGTAGCCGATTCTCCCTAACCAGTCCATTTCTTCAAACTGTTTAACAAGCTTCAGTATCCCAGCATATGCATGAGGCCATTTTTCATCGTCAGTTGTTCTGTCATGCAAAATAATCTCAATGCAGTGGATTCTCTCTTATCTCAATGCAGTGGATAGTCTGATTCACAATTCAGGCAGATGAGCTTCACCAGCAATGCTTGATCTAGTAATGATAACATTCTCCAATTACGTAGTACTGCTAGATTCGAATAAAATTTCCACATGCATCCAGGTCTTTTATTTATTGCAAGCCCAATTTGCACACTTCTGCTGATTATCTAGTGTGTTAGTGTTGTTTGCAGGTAACTTTTTGAACTAAACTTTTTTTGCACAATTAAGAAAAAAAATCTAATTTTCCTAGAAACCCTTTTGTGCAAACTGTACTATTTTATCATTGTTCGTTTTTTTTACGATTTTTTAAAGTTTTTATGAACTTTTGGCACACTTGGTACTAGAATGATGCAGAAATTTTAATTATACATACATGTATATACATGCAAACATACAGTGTGACACAAAAGTTTAGACACAAGACAAAATTTCAGTTTGTTTGAAAACAAGGAACAATAGACAACCAAGTATTCAATACACAACTGCTACAAAGTATAATCTTTGTACATCTGCAAATTGAAAGCATAAACAGGGTTCATATTCATTTTAAAATAAAATAAAAGTTTAAGGAGTATTTAAGGATACCAAAACATTTTTAGTCTACTTTTCAGACATTGATTAATTATTTAATAATCATTATTTTAAATAACCTGCCAGAAAAAACATAGTTTTCTGAAATCTTAGTTAACAAGAATTTATACCCAACACATTACACAAAATGCTGCTCATCCGATACACAGTTAGTAAACCAACCAATTAAAACAGAAAATAAAATAGAAAATTATAGGCCACCCAATTAGAGTATAATTTAGTCTAAAGTAACCCTAAAGTTTTCATGTATATATGTACAATTTCTGCGACACATATTATGTTAGATTAAATACTGATAGTAGTTTTTCAGTATCTGAAAAGAAAAAAATCTTGAAGTGGAAGACCATGTGCAAATAGCATTCAACTTGTAAAATTTAAACTCCAAACCATTTTTACTGAATGCAGTGACAATAGGTCAAGGTGACCACAAATAGGATTTTAAATTGTTGAAACCTACAATTAAATTACAAATATTTTGTATTAAAAAAAAAAACATCGATACTGCTGTAAAAACATGTACCTTCCCAAAATTTCAGTCATTCACCATCAATGGTCTTAAAACATCGGCCATTCACCATTGATGGTGAAAATATCCTTCAATGCTCATCTCTACAAAGGAGGCCTCCCTTGTTAAACATGTATATAAAAGAGATACAATCTATAGCTGCATCTAGTAGCTTAACAGTAAAAAAAAATTGGAATGATAATCCAATGCTTACTGATATGAGTACAGCCTGTGTGTTTGGTCAATTCCATCCCTTTTCTGGCTATTATGAGCTAAAATGCAGGTTGTAGTTTCAACTCTAATCGAGGAGTATCAGACTTAACCTAAAATTTAGTGCATTTTAAGTAATGTTTGTGAGTTTTACAGTGTAAGAACAGCAAGTGTCATTCTATGCTGGGATCTACAGTTTTTCATGGAAATTGCACCTTTTACAGCCTGGGGAACCAACCTCTGACTACAGTGATGAGTTAATTAAGTCTTCCCCCCACCGCCCATGGCAGTTGAACCCAGGATAATGATGCACTAGGTGAAGAGGTTACAGCTGCATTATCAAAGGGCTCTATATTAACTAATTAAAATACTTATATTCTAAATGGTATTATTTAGATGCGGTATTATTTGAAATATAACAAAATACATTATATTCTAATTAAAAACTTTATTACTTTAATGTGTATATACAATATTAAAATGATTTAACATATTCAAACAATAGACATGGATAAGACTTTCAAGTTTTCAAACATAAAATGAATATTTCATTGCATATAAAAATATGCACATTACATATATTGGGTAGCTATGGTGGTTAGGGTTCAATTATAATGGAACTATTGAACCAAACATAGGTGAATTTGGTGTAACTACTGTGCACACTATGGGATTTTTATATCCATAAAGAAAATAAATAGTTCTGAAAGTTAACAATAAGGGAATGACGTTTTATATGACATTATGATGCATATTCCCAATGAAAACACACTAAAAATTATCGAAACGCTGAACACCTGCCAATCATACCTAATAATGCAATTTTATGCAAAACCCACGTACACCGAACAAAAACAACCATAAAACACCAATTTATGCAAATTTCAATCAGCTGACGGCAAGAGTGATATATTGACGGATAGCTAATAAAGTTTATGTAGGAATAGTGTCGGTTTAATGTAAGATGCATGAAGTTGATGCGATCATCAATTCGCAATGCTCTGTTTATATGATTGTGCTTTGCCCATAAAGCTATTTAACCAAAAATAACAAAAATGCTTTTGTTACACTTACGTTATTCCGAAGAGTGAAGGATTTATCAAAAGGTCCCATGACTACTATCAATTTGCGAAAAATGATCGTATGCTTTAAAAATACTGGGTCCTTGCAAGTGCTACCAAGACAAGGAAGCAAATCGATATTAAATGAAGAACTTGAATATGTCGGAAGTGCCATTGTGGATGCTAATGGTACACATGGATCTGGTAGTGCTAGGGCAATATCAAGGCAACTGGATATGCAGTATACAACTGTGTGCAAAAGCACATGCAAACTGCTGAAAATTTTCCCTTAAAAGGTTAGCCAAATCTAACAAATGCTTGCAATGGATGAAGAAACATGCTTTAACCTTTCTTACTCGTTCTTAGCTCAGGTAGGGATAGACAACATGCCTTGAAGCATCCTATGAAGCGAAGTACATTTTCATTTGAATGGCACTGTCAATACATACAAGTGTTGAATTTGGGCTGCTGATGGCAATCATGATTTGGATCTGATTCCCTTACAGTCATTGAAAGTCAGGGTGTGGTGTGGCCTTACTGTCTTGTTTATTATTATAGTCCATACTTTATCGAAGAACCAATACCAACAGGATCAGTGGCCTGTTTTGTTAATGCAGTGAGATATTGGCAAATGCAGTGGCCTGTTTTGTTAATGCAGTGAGATATTGGCAAATGCTGTGAATTTTGTTATTCCTCAAACGTTAACAGCATGGATGTCTGGACATGACTGCATTTATGCACGATGAAGCATTCCCTCACATAGGATCTACCGTGAAACAAGTCTTACAACAGCATTTCCCCCGAGAATCGAATAAATAGTCAAGCATCTCCTACGAATTGGCAAGCCCGGTCACCCAATCTCACACCATGTAACTCTTGATTATGGGGGTACTTAAACAGCTTGGTTTACCAAGGGCATATTGATAGTTTAATAACATTGAAGGACCAAATAACGCTTCACATGAAATAAATCTGCGGTGATTTGCTTTGTTCCACAGTGGAAAATGAGGTTGATAGAATTCAGTTTTTGAAAAATGTGCAAGGATAACATATTGAACCATATGTGTAAATTAGTCGGAATACAACTATTGTCACATTATTCTACCATTTGTTTTCTTTTCTAAGTCTAATTTACTTAATGTAAAGTGCCATTCCCATGGTGGTGACTTTCAGAAACATACTTTTAGAACTATTTATTTTCTCTATCAATATCAAACTTTCATAGTGTGCATAGTATGTATATCAAATTTGGCCGTGTTTGGCCCAATAGTTGCTTGACAATTGAATTATAAATACATCCTCTTTAACTACGGTCACCCAGTATATATATATAAGTATATAATAAAAAAAAAATATATGTATGTGTGTGTATTGTATTATAATTTATTTTACCTTCTTTATTTCTTTAATCTGCTTTACTTCATCCATTGTTTCAGTATTTTGAATTGGAGTATTTCCATCTGATCCTTCTGGGGGGAGGGGAAAAACACACAACTGTTATAATCATAAATGATCCAATTCAAGAAATTCCAATCTATCTTTGTTTTATGGAACAAGGACAGTTAAAATCACATGCTGAACTGGACTACTGAATTCTTTCTTTCCGAGGAATTTAAATCTCTGGTACCTAGGAAACCAAACCATGGACTATGGTGGGCAGAAACGGTATGCGTTAAATCATATACTTTCAGTACATAAAACAAGATACATAATAATTTATGGCCACTTACATGAACAGTAACTACAAAGATTACTATATGAACTTTTGTATATACAAAAAAAAATTATTGTCCATTACATTTTATCACTATATTTTTGAGAATGTATGTTAAGGCAGTTTGCGTAGGATACTATGATCTTAAAATTTACCATTTATGCAATAATATTTTTCATTACATATGGTTGAACTCTGAATATTGATTGCTGAAACATTTCGGTTCCAAATCATTACACAATAATAGTGTTGTTTAGTGGATGAAATAAACAATTAACAGGTAATTGTTACAGAAATATTTAAGTTAATTTTATAATGAATGAGTCTCAAGTTTTATATTTTGATTTCATTACCAATTACTTCAACACAAGATAGAAGTTACATATCACTGTGCACAATATTATACTGATTTTATAGAGAATTTTACAGTGGCTATCTACAAAAATAACAATATAAAATAATCAACGTCAAGATTCATTGACACAGTATGTCTTTAATTGGCTTGTTTGAGTTTTACGGTGCAAGGACAGCAAGGGTTATGCTGGACCTACAGTTTTTCAAGGAATACAAATCTTTTACGGCCTAGGGAACCAATCCATGGATTACAATGAGCTTTTGATTGGTAAGCTTTCTATTTTTTTTGGCACAGTTAGGAGTCAAACTTGGCATAAGCACATGATAAACAAATGTGTGATAACTGCAGGGCTGTCTTTAATTGGTGCTGCATTACATAATAAAAAAGAGAATGACTGATCAGGGCTCAGCATAACTAGTAAAATTCTGTCACTGGTCAAATG
>QLNU02015360.1:236748010-236769179 GCA_006491805.2 Dysdera silvatica
TGAGACCTAGTGTGTAAGCCTTTAATACAACCGTACGCAGGTTCGTTTCAAGTACTTCTTTGTACCAGCAAATTTTATAAATTAGACATAAAAGGAAAACCGACAAACATAATTTGGACAGATTAAAACCAGCTTTTAAAATTGAAGGTACACCAGAAGCAACTAAAGAGACTATGTCCAGCTCTAACGTACCCCAATAAAAATCAGTATACAACGACGAGTTACATTTCGCACCTAGGTTATATCGTATTTCACCTTTGGCTTAGATTCTAGGGGGATCCTGTTGTGCTCCCACCTTGACGTGTGGAAACCAAACATTTTATTTTATTACATTTCGTATTTTTTAACTTTTTTCCGAGAAGAAGGAACAATAATAAGAAGTCATGCGCTCGTGTTTTCTCAGCTTCTGGGTTTTGTCAAAACGAGATTATTAAAAAGTATTATTTTATAGCGTTCGAATTTAGGTATATTTTCTCTGTCCTGCAATGCCACCTTCTAATACCACTATAACGTGTTCTAGCATGGTGTTAATCTGGGTTCAGCTCCCATTGATGCCAAAAAACAAGCACTTACCGACTAATTTCTCATTGTAGTCTGGGGGTTTTATTAGCTAGATCGTAAGTGGTTTGGATTCTGCTGAAAAATGTAGGTTCATTGGCCTACAGTAGCATACTAGTAATGTATTCATCTATTATGCTATTAACACAACTTCAAGTCCCAATGGTGTCGAGGACTGCCTGCCATTTTTCTGCTCACTGTAATCCAGGGTTTGATTCCCTTGGCTGCAGAGGTTCAGATTCTTTGTAAATCTGGAAATCCTAACATAGCACAACCTTTGCTGTCCTTGTACCATAGGCGCATAATGACCCTTGCTGTCCTTGCGCCACAAAAACACAACCAACCGTGTACCATAAGAACACAAACAAACAGCTTTAATTTATCTTTAGCATTCATATATAATGCTTCCTTTCAGATGGCTATTTGGATAGCAAGTGTTAGTAAGTGTAATTTTCAAAAATGATCCTAGTTGAAAATATCATTTTTATATTTGTCAAAACATACTCTTCGTAATTTATGTACCTTCATGTATTTTACAACAGAATCCTCATTTGAACTTTGCTAGAGAGCATCATGTAGTTGGTAAAACTACCCTGTATGATATGGAAGTAGATATTCACCAGAAGCATATTTTGACAGCTTGCCAAGATCGAAACATAAGAGTGTATTCAGTATTAAATGGGAAGCAGATTCGTTACTTTCGAGGATCACAAGGTGAAGATGGAACTCTGATTAAGGTTTGTATATATAAACTTTTCCAAAATTATTATTTTTTGGGAGAATTCTGTGTACTATAAAAGTCAAGGTTAGACCTCTTACCGTTGCATACCTGCCAACTTGTTCCGTTTGACCGTACGATGTATGGATTTTTGATGAATTGTATGATTTATTTTAAAAAGTGGAAGGGGAAAAACTTCACAAATTGCTAATGCACGCATTTTTACAGCAGGAAAGAATGCATACATGTGCATACGTGCCAATCCTTCCGATTTACCTTGAAGGCTTCCGATTTTTTATCGATCTTCCAGTCGAAAACGACATTCGGAGATTTCGTCTAAAATCCCCAGTGTTTTTTAAAATACTGATTTTTTTTAAAAAAATTAAATACCTATTTTTCTTGATGCATGTTTATTTAAATTTTTGCGCACATGTGCATATTTAATAATAAATATGCATAAATAAATGCAAATATCGGTAAGAACACCAGAAAAATTCGTCTGCCGTTGATGGCACATGCGTGGCGTGACGTGGAATTTTAGCTCCAGCTATGACGTAGAGTGATGCCCCTGCACAACAAAATCATGCATCTGTATTTGTAGTTGTTGGGGAAGGCAAGAAAGAATGCGCTACACCGTTAAGGTTTTGGTCAAGCACGTGACTCTTTATAGGGAAGCCATGTGTTAGACGTATCTGGTATTTCTTTGCTCTGGAAAGAAAGTTTTGTTTTTAGGTGTTTTTGAAAACAACGTTAACGATGTCGACCGTTAATAAAAGGTACTACCAAACGTTTAAAGCCGAATATATGAAGATGTTTAATTTTATTCAAAAATCAAGACTGGGGCCAAAATATGCTTTCTGCATGTGTTACAGTAAAGACATAAGCATTACTCACGGTGGTAAACGCGATATTACTTTGCATTCTGAGACTGTTAAACATAAGAAGACGTTCAAGGCTGTAGAGTCTAATCATAGTATCAAGCCTTCATTTTTTGCATTTAACGATACCTCCATGATTAAAGCTGAATGTTTATTTACATTGTTTTTGATCGAACATAATTTGCCAATGAATTGCAGCGATCACACGGGGATGCTCTTTCGTATTTTTCTGCAGGGTTTTTATTTCTGTTAAAAATATATATCTACATTTTCAGTCAGTGACAAGCATGGGCCATCTGAGGGGCACCTCCCACATCACGGGACCCACTGATTAAGAACATTTTAATTGCTGCTGTTGTACGGGCTGGCTCAACACAGTGTGGTTAACATAATTAGTTAATACCCTCTTAGATCGCGTGACATGCTACACTCATTGTATTCACCAGACACTAAGGCATGGATGTTACACAAGCTTTGCAATCCATGTTTTTCGTATGCGCAAAAGTCCTATGGTATCAATACATCCACAAGGATTTTCACAGCATCTATTTAATATACATTATAGAGCTGTGTGAGATATTCTGCAACATCTGTGTATTAAAACACTTAACATTACGCTCCATGCTATGCAGAGCATCCTAAGTAACAATAGCTGACTAAGTTTCCCTCTGCAAAAATGCAAGACTTCCACTTGGCTATTAGGCAGAAAATGAATGGTTAAATACCAGGTGATTCAAATTCAACAGGAGGTGTTTCGACCTCTCTGTAGAGAAAACTACTTGACCAATTTCACCCAAATTTCGTACACATGCTCCTCTGAGTATGAGGTTTCAATTTCTGAAAGAAAAAATTGAGTTCATATTTTGGCTGCTAGTGGGGGCGGGGAATGGCACTGCGGAGCACGCAATTTACATATTACTTAACACATAAAAGCAATGTTCCGAACTTAGTAGTCTTAAAAGACAGAATTTCGCAACACGTATCCTACCTTCAAGTGAATGAGTTACGTTCTGCCGTGGAATGTGTTGTGCATCGAATACAATTTCTAGAGAAAAGAGACAAAGGGCATATCGGGCTTTATCTGTGATGATAGTGTGGTTCCACATGTGGTAGAAATAAAGTTATTGCATAAATCTGTTTTTAGCCATACCTATGGTATACTGTAATTTGTAGTTAATTTCATGTGATTGCAATAAAGGTTATTGCATGTTAAAACACTTTTTCGCTGTTAATATTAATAAATTGCCTGCTCCGCAGCACCATTTCCTTCCCTAGCGGCCGAAATATGAACTCATTTTTTTTCTTTCAGAAATCAAAACCGTATACCCAGGAGAGCATGTGTACGAAATTTGGGTGAAATTAGCAAGTAGTTTTCCCAACAGAGAGGTATGAACACCTTCTGTTTAATTTGGATCACTCTGTATATGAGACATATTTTAAAGTACCCTTTCTCTGGCTACCCACTGATTGGATCATTTCCTGATTATGTGCTGTCATTGGTTGTCGGATGATGGTCGTTGCTTATTGGCCCAGAGGGCTGTGAGCTGAGATTCGCTGAATGATGCCCAAATTTTTAGGCAAGAATTCCAAATTGATGGAACATTAACGGAGTCTATTGAAATTATTAAGACAGATTTAATGGCCAAGGCCTCCATGCATAAGCGTGGCCATAATGTATCAGTTTTTGCAATAACCGAGGTGTCATGAAAAAGAATTCGATGTTTATGATCAGTGGCTTGTTGACTGACCACCGACTTATTAGGTTGTTGCAAGCGAACATGACATTCACATTCCTTAAGTTGAGTACAAATTGAACGACTAGTTTGTCGTATGTAAACTTTACCTCACCGACAGAAAATTTTATACATGAAAGGGGTTTTAAGGGGATCTCTGGATTGTTTTGGATTTATTGAAATATAACGGAGTTTGTTGGTGGAACGAAAGACAGGTCTGATACCCTGTTTGGCCAAAATAAGTCCAATTTTGTCTATAGTATTTTTAACATAGGGCAAAAAAGCCATTGATTTAAATTCAGTTTTATCAGATACCATTGGTGCCAAGGTAGTGAAACCCATGCCATTTTGTGTACTCATGGCCTGATTGATAGTGCGTTTGGAGTAACTGTTCATTAGAAATGTTTTGGATAGAAAAGACAACTCAGTCTTCAGGTTATCAGCATCATAAGCTTTACAAGCACGATGTATAAGTATAAGGGTGTTTAAAGTGGGTTGTTTTTCTGCAGGGTAATGATGGTAGTTACCATTAAAATATCTATTGGTATGAGTAGGCTTACGATACACAGATGAGGCAAGAGCCCCATCATCCTTTCTAGTAACAAGAACATCAAGGAAGGGAATTTTATTTTGCATTTCAACCTCCATGGTAAACTAAATCATATGTATGTTGTTAAGATGTTGTAAGAATTCTTGTCAAGCCGTTTCACCATGGGACTACACCCACGTGTCATCGACATACCTACGTCTTGTGTTTGGCCAATGCTAGGGTCCTGTTTTTAAAATGTTCATAAAAGTTTACAATCACCAGGCTAAGTGGGTCACCCATTGCCACACTGTCAATTTGTTTATGAAAGTTGTTATCATAAATGAAATAGCCAGAAGTATGACAAAGTTCAAAAAGACGCACCAAATCTGAGGGAAACACTTTTTCCAATTGGGCAATAGTGCCCACGATGGGTACTTATTTATGTAAAAGAGAAACCACATCAAAACTGACTAGCAAATCAGTAGGCGCAAGAATGCGATTATCCAAAAGTTCAATGAAATGGCCTGAATCACGTACATAGTCAGCCGAGTGTCTGACATAGGTGCTAAGTTTTTACTAAGAAATTTTGCCAGGTTGTATGTTGGTGAATCAATGGCGCTAAAAATAGGTCTCAAAGAAACGCCTTCTTTATGTATCTTAGGTAGCCCATACAGTCTCGGTAAGAGGGGCTCTCTTGCCAATAGCTTTGAGACCCATTGTTTATCCACAAAGCATTCTTTGAGCAAAGCATTGATTCTATGATGTTAGAGATTGGGGTTGGGTCTTTTTATTTGTTATCTTATACTTATCATCAGTGAGTAAAGACACAATTTTTATATTATAGTCTGCAGGGTTTAGAATTGCTGTCGCGTTTCCCTTATCCGCTGGCAAGATGTAAATGCTATCATCCTATTTTAAACGCTTGAGGGCCATCAATTCGGAGCGTGACACATTGCAAGATGGTGCCTTGGCCATTTTTAAAATAAATGATGTTACCTGTCCAATATCTTCAATGTCAGTGGCAAGTTGTCTGATAGCAGATTTCATGTTAGCAATAATATTATTAAGAGGGATAGTCTTAAGAGTTAAGGTGAAGTTATGCCCTTTGGCTAGAATTGAAATGGCCTCAGTTTCAATGTACCAATTTGAGAGATCAACTAAAAAACGATTGTTCACATTGGGCTCAATTTTCTGCGTTACATTATTTTATGATAACCATTGAAATTTGCATATCTGATTGGTCTTTATACACTCTAAGATCGACTCTGACTGAGTGTGTGTGAGATTATCCAATGACATCCAACAATGAGATACCAATATTGATGATAACTGTAGATGAAGTACATATAACTTCTTTGACACAACATTGAGTTGATGACGATTGCCAGCGATCCTTTCCCTGACTTGTGCCTTTTCAGTTCTATTATAAATACGCTTAGCCCTGTGAGAGACGAAGGTCTCGTTCAAGTTGGAGAAATTTAGGAATAATGTTATTATCCCGGCATCTGAGCAGAAAGGCTAGGTTGGCCAAAAGACTGTTCTTTTCCGTCTCAATTTATCAAAGGATCTGCAATGATCGAAGACTTCCTTCCCATGGAGGCGATAAATACATTCATAAAGACTTCCATGGCGTCCATTAATATACATTATAGAGCTTTTTTTATAAACAAACTGATGGTGTGGCAATGGGTGACCCACTTAGCCCGGTGATTGCAAACTTTTACATGGAACATTTTGAAGACAGGGCGCTAGCTTCGGCGAAACACAAACCAAAAATATGACGTAGGTGGTGTGGGCCCATAGTGAAACGGCTTTACATGAATTCTTAAAGCATCTTAACAGCATACGTATTATTCAGTTTACCATGGAGATTAAAGTACAAAATAAAATTCCCTTCCTTGACGTTCTTGTTACCAGAAAGGATGATGGGTCTCTTACCACATCTGTTTATCATAAGCCAATCCATACCAATAGATATTTAAATGCTAGCTCCCATCATTACCCTGAGCAAAAACAATCCGTTTTAAACACCCTTGTACATCGTGCTTGTAAGGTTTGTGATGCTGATAACCTGAAGACTAAGTTGTCTTTTCTGTCCAAAGCATTTCTTATAGACGGTTACTCTAAACGCACTATCGATCAGGCCATGAGTAAACAAAATGGCACAGGTTTCACTACCTTGGCACTAATGGTATCTAATAAAACTGAATTTAAATTTGTGGCTTTTTTGCCCTATGTTAAAAATACTACAGACAAAATTGGACGCATTTTGGCCAAACAGGGTATTAGACCTGTTGTTCATTCCACCGACAAACTCAGTGATATTTAAAAAAACAAAAAACAGAGATCCTCTTAAAACCATAAAACACCCAGCATATATAAAATTTCCTGTTGGTGAGGTAGAGTTTACATAGGACAAATTGGTCGTTCGATTTGTACTTGACTTACGGAAGATAAACGCCATTGATTATAAACATCAAATTCTTTTTCACGACATCTCGGTTACGGCAAAAACTAGTGCATTGTGGACACGCTTATACATGGAACCTTGGCCATTAAAAACTGTCCTAATAATTTCAATATTTTTTATCATTTAGAATTCCTGCCTAAAAATTCACAAAAAAAAAGTCTGGCATCGTAGAGCCAATCTAAACTCACCACCCTCTAGGCCAATTCACTTACTATGCATGGATTTTAATGGGAAGGGTGGCCGCCGAAGGCGGTGCTGTAATCCTAGACAGGTATTAACATCAGATGTTACGACAGCCAGTGGTCCATAAGTGATACTGGAAAGCATTAGGGGGAATTGTCGATCTGTACAGGCGTACAGAGACGCACAGCATGCACTGGTGTCGTCATCTAATGTCCACCGAGAACCATCCATGATCAATTCACTCCAAGGAGTAGTTGAAATAGATGGTTGGCACTGAAGAAACCCCACGGGCCGGTCGAAACACCTATAAGAGTCCTCCGTGCACTGTTGAGTATGTGAAGCACCGCATAGTGACAGGGGCGGTGCAAATCAGTCCGGCAACCAGAATGAACAAACTGCCATCCATTCCGCCACAGATCCCTGTTCCGGTGTCCCATCCACAGGCCGTACCACTTTGCCAAGGCTTTGTCAGCCTTCGCGAAGATAGTGGCCCAGCAGCCCGAACATGGAAGCAAAGACCGATCCACGAGGAAAAGGCGGAGCCCGAGCCTAGAATAGCACAAATAGACATCAATCCAGTAGCCTGGTGAATATCCCAGTCACTCCGCCCAAGCGAGCCGGAACCGCAGAGAAAGGACATCCACTCGCCACCAGAGCTGAGACCAAACGACCCACTCTCTGGGCCAATGAGCGACGATCTTCAGCCAACAACCGATGAGAGAGGAAATCATCCAATCGTGGAATAGCTGGAGAAAGGGTACTATAAAATGCATTTCATATTTTTAATTATTCATTTTCTGCCAAGCAACCAAGCGAAAGTCTTGCATTTTTGCAGAGGGAAACTTGGTCGGCTGTTTCTTCTGAGGATGCTCCGCATAGCACGGAGTGAAACCTTAAGTGTTTTTAATAAACAGATTCAGTGGAATATCCTGCAAAGCTCCTATATTATCGTCATTTGAGAGTTTCATATTCTTTTCATCACATAGTCTGCGATATGATTACGTTTGAAATAATGTTTTACTGATTCGATATTCTTTTATTCTGTCACTAAAAATACTTAACGTTGTTTTTAATTATAAATTAATGCATAGATTTTTGCAGCTAAATGTTCGCTTGAGGAAATTATTTTTGCAACTATGTGTAACTAATTTTGACAATCTTATTCAATTATTTCTATCACCCAAAGTAATGATTTGACATGACTTCAGTTCAAAGTACTACAGCTAATGAATTCAGAGCAATAGATGTTTTAGAGATGAGATGTAATTGTTTTGACAAATGTCATTTTAGTCCAAATTAGACAAGTGCTTGGTATCATTATACTTATGTGCAGTAAATAGTATTAAGCCTGAACATTTCAATGAAACCAAAAGGTGTAAAATTTAAGTCCTTTTTTTACCATTTGCATAATGTATTAGTACTTCTAATAAGTGATTTGTGTAGTTGGTATTAATATAATGATGAATTTGCATAATCATTACAGTAATGCATATATTTAGTACTTTGAGTTACTCTGCTTAAATCATGATAATTTCTTAATCCCTTAAATGACGACTTATCAAGATTTGAATTCATGATGCTAAGATTTTCAGCTTCTGCAAATTCGATGAGTTGATCGCCGTGTTCATTCCTTTCCCCCATATCCATATTTACCAACCGATGCCATCCCTTGTTCCTGTTGTCCAATTCTTGCATTGAAATCCCCCCATGATGAGCTTGATATGTTGTTTCCCTTTGGTGTGTAACTCTTTGATTTCTTCATAAAATTCTTCAACCTCTTCGTCGGTATGGCTTGATGTTGGTGCATATACCTGTACTATTTGAAGTTGGTATCGCTGGGTTAGTTGAACAACAAGCCTCGCTGCTCGATCTGATGTACTTTCAACTTCCAGAAGACAGTCTTTAATTCTTTTGTTGATTAAGAAGCCAACACCACTTGTTCTTCCAGTTTCCGTTCCTCTATAATAAAACAAATGTCCGCTTTTAAGTTCCACCAACTCTTCACCTTTTCTTCTAACTTCACTGAGTCCTACAATGTCCCATTTGATCTTGTCAAGTTCTTCTTCCAATTCCTGAAGTTTTGCTTCAGAAGCAAGGGATCGTCCATTATACGTAGCCAAGGTCAATAACAAACGGCAGCCTGGGCCATTCCAGTGATTCTTAGCACCCCCTGCTTTCATGCCACACTGACCGCTGCCTTGATCAGGAGCACTCCAGCACCTGGAGACTAGGGGCCATGGTTTCTGGTGTGTCAACATAATGGAGGAATTAGCCATAATTTCACCACGCTGGCTAAACGGGTTGGTGAATTAGCCCTCCCCTTCCGCCTTTCTATCCGTGTAGCAAATATTAATTTGCCTCATAAATAGAAAGCCCAGCCTGCACCACTTGAAGGCGGGGTAGGACACTAGGTTACTGGCCTGGCCGGTTCCACACATCGTCACATACGTTCAGCGTGTGGGTCTCCTTCCAGTTAGATACCAGCAACCCTTTTGCAGGCCATATATATATATATATATAGGGCTCACCGGAAAATTCCTCTGTCCGGCCAATGATATCTTTTAAGTTTCAAATATTACGTTCATTTGAGGCAATAATATATAGTTGTTTCTTTATCATTGCATTTATACACATCTTTTGCTTCTGTTTGTTTCGTATTCACGTCAAAGACTACAGTGGTCATGCTGCGCCGGGACCTACTGTTTTCCGAGGAATCCGAACCTCTTAAGGCCTAGGGAACCAAACCCCGGACTACAGTGAGCAGTGCGATCTTTATGAGATCTCTGAGTAAGCGTTCTTTTTGCACTGCTGGGAGTCGAACCCGGATTAACGGCGTACTACACACGTCTTTTCTTATAAATTAACTGAAACAAAAGTGCCTCATTTCCTTATCAAGTAAGACGTGATCATGTAAACATGGCTACCGATAAGGTTCATTTATGACACTATTTTGTACAAATTCCAACAAGGCAGAAATGCTACAGAAACGTGTTGAAATTTAGTGGAAGTTTTTTGTGGAGATGCAGTTTCACATAAATTGTCAGGAAATCGTTTGAAAAATTTGAAGCAGGTGATTTCGACCTTAATGATAAGCCACGCTTTTGGTGGCCATCTTTGATCGATGATGATATTGTCAAGACCATGATAGCGCAAGATCCTTTTTCGACAACATCGGAGATTACAGAAAAGCTTAACTCAGCTCAACAAACCATTTCAGACCATATTTGGAAACTAGGATTGGTCTATAAATATTCCAGATGGGTGCCTCATGAGTTAAGTGAGAAAAATGTGCATGATCGAGTCGCCATATGCACATCTCTGCCTGCTCGGAACAAAAACAAACCCTTCTTGGACCAGATGATAACTGGTGATGAAAAGTGGATTAACTAAGAAAACATTGTTAGGAAAAGAGCATATTGTGACCCCGGACAACCTTCCCCCTCCACCATCAACCCGAGGTTGAGCCTGAATAAGAGAATGCTGTGTATATGGTGGCACGTCCAAGGACCAATGCTTTACAAGCTTTTGAACCCTAACAAAAAGCTCAATTCAGAGAGACACTGTCAGCAAATGGATGATTTAAACAAAGAAGTCAAAGAAAAGAGGCCGGCGATATTCAATAAGAAGCACATCATACTGCACCATGATAATGCTAGACCACATGCTGCTTTGGTGACTCGTCAGAAACTTACAGAGCTAGGCTGGGAAATTCTGTCGCATTAATCACACTCTCCCCAGACCTAGCACCTTCCGATTATCACTTGTTTCTCACCTTGCAAAATTATTTGAAGGGGAAAAAATTCAAAACTGAAGCAGGTGTCAGTCAAGCACTACTTGAATTCGTCGCCTGTAAGAAAAAGACATTTAAAAAAAATGGTATTTACAAATCACCATCAAGTTGGCAAGAGGTCATAAGTAATGACAGAAATTATATTGTGCAATAAATATTATTACGGGTATGAAAAATTTATTGTTTTCTTTCACTTCCCAAATGGATAGAACTTTCCGGTCGACCCAATATCGTATATATTTTTTTTTTTTTCTAAAGTTCTTTTGATAGGAAAACTTTGTAAGTAATGAAAAATATTAACAGCTAATAGATTGGTGGTTTATAAAACAATTTGTGTTACAAAGTTTATTCTTTTGCCTTAAAATTCAATTCATACCGTTAAACATCCCCACAACCTTAATTGTACAACCCTTGCAAAAAAAAAATTGTAAACCTTATGTTTCTCTCTTTTTATGTTTTAGGTAACTTTAGATCCTTCTGGTACATATTTAGCCACAAGTTGCACAGATAAGAGTTTGTATATTTATGATTACATTGGAGGGGAGTGTTTAGCCACCATGTTTGGTCATTCCGAGTTGGTCACAGGATTAAAATTTACAGATGATGGGCAACACTTGATTTCAGTGTCTGGAGATGGGTATGACTTTTTAAAATTTTATACCTCTCTTTATGTATTTAGTATAATTGAATATTTTTATAGAATCAATAATTTGTGTAAAGTTTTAATTTTATCCATTGTAGTTTATTTCTGGGTTGCTTTTTAATATTCATGTTTTTTACAGTTGCATATTTATATGGCGTCTTCCAATAGAAGTAACCCAAAACATAGTTAGTAAAGCCTGTGTAGTGGATGGTCCTTTACCAAATCTGTGGCAAGATGGCAGGTATGTTATCTTAAATTATTTTGATATACATGATTAAATGTTTTAAATTAATACAAACGTTCACATTTTTCTTTCAAGGAAAAACCTTATTGGAATCACCAAACCTGTTCAATTGTTAGAAAATAGCGGTGTTAAAGCTTCAGTCAGCAGTGATCTAGTCAATGGAAATAATTTAATACATAATGAAAATCCACCTGGATACCGGTTTAGCATGGGACAATTACCTTTGTGGGCAAAAAAACAGGTATTAATTTTTCCATGCCTTTTCATAAGAAAGAATGCTAGAAAAACTAGTTACACAAATATTTTTAGTCTCCCCATTATAAAAGACTATAAATATTTTAAATACATCATATGTAATGTTATTAAAGAAACGATAAATGTAAAGTTTTCATTTTGTTCTTCCAGAATCCTGTTTAGGGTGGGGGGAAGAAAGTAATGTAATGCAAAAATGTTATCGTGTAGGCTACATTGTCTTATCTAGTAAAACATGTGGCCTGGTGGTTCAGTGGGTATAATCACTGTCTTCTGAATCGCTGGGTTTGATCCTCAAAGTCAAACCTCGTTAAGATGAACACCAAGGAGAACAGAAAATCTGTATTAACAGTAATTCATCCTATCCGGAAAGGATAACATGCTATACAGTCTAATGGGATTTCAGAAAACTGTTCATAATAAAAGTAATTAGTCTTGTGTTCCTCTTAAAAAGGGTTGACTGTATGTGAAAAATATATAAAAGGATATAAAAAAAAACAACTGAAATAGCACTTTTCAAATAAAAAAAGGTCGTAACAGCTAATTTGGATAATTTTGATGTAATTTACTTGTATATTATTAACCTTCATACATATGAATTATTTTCAACTTTTCCTTTAAAGTAATTGCAGATCTTTGTTTTTTAGATTTATTACTTATTACCAAGGCATTTGGTTTTGCATTTGGAATCCATTACAATGAACACTAATGGTGATTAACAACTAACCATGCGAGGCATAGACTACTACTGCAAATGACTTAATATCACATACTAAGCTCTGCAATCACGAATATTGTTTGAATATAAGAAGTACGGGTCGGGGAATGAAGGAATTGCATGGGTGTCACTCTTCTGTCCTCAGGATAGAAATCCGTCTTTGAAACTTTTAAAAATTTGACCAGATAGGTGGATTTTTTTATTTAACAGTTCCCCATTTTTTTTGTACCCTTAGTGTACCTTGACTTTCAGTCTTGGACTGAGCACCTTAGTGGCACCCATGGAATTGTTTATGTGGTCCTTATTTCTAATTGGTTTCAGTTTGAATGCTACAACTTCTGGGCATTTGCCCAAAACTCACTGCCTGTTACCGCATCACTTCCTGTTACCATTCGTCACATTTGCTGTGACTAGTAGTGTGTGCTAGTAGAGATTTAACTATTACATAACTGCGAATTTACATAAGTTGGGGGTAGGCCTGGGCGATGTATCGATACATCGTGCACAACCGGTGTGAAGCTGACATCGTCACACTGGTTTCGTAATTTTCAAATCGGCGATACATCATGATTTTACGGTGTTAGGCGGCCACAGTTTGCCGGTATCAGACCACCGGTTTTGATGTTTCTTATGTGCATACACGGTTTTACAATATCGTCTCATCACTTGGCTTGAACAATTTCCCAATAATGGTGTTTCACACCGTGAAAAACCATGCATGCGCACAAAGAAACATCGGAACCGGCGGCGTGACATCGTCAAACCATACACGTTTAGAAACTTGCGTTGCACCTTCCAAAATGGCGCACTGCGCATGCCCACAGACTCCACTTTTGATACTTCTGAACATTTCCTTAGGAAGTGGTATGAGAATTGAGGAAACGTATTTCAACAAATTACAAACTCGAAATGCACTGACCAAGCCGTCAAAGCCATATCGGAAAAGGGGCTCAGAGCCCCCATCCTTTTTCTAGGCTGCTATTGAGGCTAGGATTACGATATTAAGTAATCAGAGATTGTGAGGGCACTTGAAATGCCGCTTGTCAGGGCCATTTCGGGTGGGGGCCGAAGCCCCCATCCTTTCTTCTATGTTGCTATTGGAGCTAAGACTACGATATTCCATATTCAGAGAGTGTACTTGAGGGCACTTGAAATGCCTCAAATCAGGGCCATGTAGAGTGGGGGCCGGAGCCCCCATCTTCATTGTTATAATTTCATAGTTGTAAATATCCATCAACATAAAGTTTTCTAAATTATTGGGGAGGGAGGGAGTGTTAAGTACATATTATGAACATTTATACGTTGCAATATATATACGAGGTGCTATTGGAAAGTTCCTGGACTCGAGGGAAAAACAAGTTTTGTTTGAACTTACCTATTTTTTGGCTGCCATCTCCTTCAAAATGGTGTCCTTGTAAACATATACACCGATCCCATCGCTTTTTCCACCCCTCGAACGTTGTCAAGGACCACCTGCGATTTTCGTTGAATGTCGGACACAGTTGCAAAACATCATCCTTTCAGTTTCATTTTTAATTTTGGAAATACTGTAAAATCACAGGGAGCCAGATCTGGTGAATAAGGTGGGTGGGGAACAACAACAACCGTGTAGTCTTTAGGGAGGTGTAGGCTAGTACATTGTCGTGATGAAGCAGCCAATTGCCATCACGCCAAAGTTAAGTCATTTTTGACGCACATCTTCTCCTAAACACCTCAGAACATCACTGTAAAAGTCAGAATTAACTGTAACATTAGGAGGGACAAACTCATGATGGACAATCCTTTCGATGCCAAAAAATACAATGAGCATACTTTTTATTGCGCTGCGAACTGAACGTCCTTTCTTTGGCCTTGGGGAGCTTGGACTCTTCCACTGTGAGGATTGCTTGCGTTGTTTCTGGATCATTGCCATAAACCCAACTTCTGTCACCTGTTATAACCTTAGAAATGAAACTGACATCCTCATTAGCTCTTGCACAGAGTTCAAAACAAATGTTCGTGCTTTGTTGCTTTTGATCATTTGTTAGGAGTTTTGGAACAAACTTCGCAGCAATGCGCCACCTGTTCAAATTCTCCATCAAAATTTCTTGGCAAACTCCATAACCGTTTCCAACATTGTAAGTTCTTGGATAGTTACGACGATCTTCTCGTATGAGTTTTCCAATTTTTACCGCATTTTCATCTGTTTTGCTGGTGCTTGTCACCTTCAAATGAATAACGACCCGCCTCGAAACGCTAGTGCCATTCAAAAACCATTGTCTGATTTAAAACTTCATCACCAAAAACCATACGAAGCATTTTAAGAGTTTCGGTTAAAGATTTACCGAGCTTAACACAAAATCTGATGCACACATGCTGTTCGATTTTTCTATCCATTGCTAAATCGCAAACAGTCCAAAACACAAAGTCTAAAAAAAATTACGTGCTCGCACCTTGAAGTCAAGCAGTGAAATGAGTAGAGGTGGGTTGCAAGAATGTGGCGTTGACCTACTTTCGCCTCCGCTTCTACAGGTACAATCGCAGTAATAGCAGCCTGGGAACTTTCTGATAACACCTCGTATGTAAAATTGTAATTTATTTCAAATCATTGAAGGGCTGGGGACCCACGGGCCCATATAACCCTACGCCTATTTAATATCTACTGTGCATTTGCAACAACATATAGTGTCTGAAGAGAAGCCATTCCAAGGGTTACTAGTAACCCAGACAGAAGGGAAGCCAATCCCAGTATGTTATCACCCAAACTGCTGGTGGTGGTACCGTAATACTGGATCTAATCAAAGATTATTAAAAAATTCCAAGTAATAAAATATTTTATATGTTTAAAAATAAAATATTATTACATGGAAGTGCAGGGCAAAGAAACGGATATTTGACTGTGGGTGCACTTTTTTTTTCTATTTTTCCGCATTAACAATATTTTATGAATGTTAAAATAACATGAATGCTAAATATTTTTCAAGACATCAACCTGTTCTCATTTTTCTGTATGAATCTGTGTTATTTTTGTTAGAGGCATGTTTCCTTCTGCTTACCGCGTCCATAGTTAACATGGGTTATATCATCACATGGCGATGTTAGACCCACAATGTCAAAATGTAACATCGGCCAGGCCTAGTCGGGTGGGGGTGTTACTGTATAAGCATTCAGAATTAACTTTGAAATTCATAACTCAAATAGAGCATTTAGCTTGTTTTTTTCTGAATATTGTGTTTTTAATTTGCTTCTTAATATTTTAGCATATAAATATACACATTAAACAACAACAATATGTGATACATACTTACCTCTGATAATGTACTAATAAAAATTCAAAACTTACTTGTCATGAATAAATGTTTTAAATTTCAACTTCTGTATACAGTCTTCTAGCAAAATCTTTAGATACTTTTGTGAGGGATGTTTAGTGTGTTCACTTTTTAAGTTTTAAGAAAAAAGTGGATATAATTTAAAGGCTCCATTATTTTATAATATATATGTTTGCATATATAATGAAACTGCTATAGCACTTTATGCCTGTTATTATTGGAGTTAATTATTTAATTCATAGATGTTGGAGGAACTCTCTGCTTCTGCAACTAATCCTCAGCTGGCACCACCAGTACCTCCTCGTGGTCGATGGGCTCAAAGAATTGATGGACAAGGACTTGTTATGAGATCTTATCTAGATTCGGATTCTGTTATACAGTACCCCAATATCTCAGGTAATGAATATAACTTGTTTTAATAATGTTTTCTCTCTATATTCCTTAACTTCATATTTCTGGCACTACTTTTTCAAAATGTGTTTGTGCAACACCAGAATATTGTAATATATAAATGTTCCTCTTGCGTGTTTATATAAACCCTAGTAAGGGGGAAGTTGAACATAGAGAGTCATAGCTCAACTGATAAAGCATTCGACATATGACATGTAATCGAAAGGTTCCAGGTTCATAATCCTGTGGTTTCATACTCTTTTCTCATATTTGTGTGTAAGTTTCAAATTACTTAACATGTGTTTATACTTCTGAATTCTGCAATTTGAATGGATTCTGTGCTGTAATACAGTTAAATATAGTTATAATGAGAGGAAATATGACTTTTGTTTGGTTAAATCCAAAATATACAGGATGAAAACCCTTTATTCCAAGAAAAAGTCTGTTATAGGGAGCGACAGTTCTGTAAATACCTTCTTAATTTGTATAGGTCTTCTAGAAATTTATTTCCATCTCCTTCCCCCACCCCTTTTTTTATAAAAAAAAAACGTCTTGGAGGGTTTAAGACAACAAAGGATTCTTTGAAGTGATGATGTAAAAATATGTAAAATTCTGGTATTTAAATATATGGTATATGTAAGTAATGGTACTCATTTTTGTTGGTCTGTCAGGTTATTTTTTTTCTTTTATATTATGTAAATAGCAACCCGATTTTAACGAGAACCCATATATAACAAGCAAAAGTGACAGTCCCTTCGTACTCTTGAGAAACAGATCTGGCTGTGTATACATTTGTCTTCCTGAATAAATGAATCTGCTAAATATATATATATGTGTGTGCGTGTATATATATAGTATATCCTAGAGGGGGCCACTGACGACGGTTCTGGGGCTGCGTGCTGATATTACGTCGTATGTATATGTGTGTGTATATATATATTTGTATGTTTATATTTGTATATATGTATATGTTTGAACTATGTATTTTCTATTAATCTTTTCTCTTACCTTGATTCTATTCGGCCTTTTCCATCTGGCTTGCCCTTTTTTACATGCACTATTCATCTTATATATGTATTTGCTATTTTTCACTATAACTTATCCATTATATAGCAGTGGCTCAATGAGCGCTAGACTTAGATAATTGCACAGTTATTTCTTCTTTATATTTTTCTTTATTATTCTTTTCTCCAATTCTAAATTTACTATATTTAAAGTCTCTCTCTCTCTATATATATATATATATATCATCATCATCATATTCAACCATTATCTATCCACTGCTGGATGAAGGTCTCTCCAAATGCTTTCCACACAAGTCTATCCTGGGCCATTCGTTTCCACGTCACCCCAACCTGTTTTCTTATTTCATCCACCCATCTAGTTTGAGGACGTTTTCTAGGTCTTCGGTGGTCTCTTGGAATCCAGTTCAGAATTTCTGTTGTCCATCGTTGATCAGTTCTTCTTGCAATATGCCCAGCCCATCGCCATTTCAGCCCTTTTACTTTAACAATGATGTCCTCTACTCTAGTTTGCTCTCTCACCCAAGTGTTTCTTTTTCGATCTCTCCTAGTTATTCCAAGCATGCACCTCTCCATGCTCCTTTGCGTTGTCTGTAACTTTCGTATTGCTCCAACTGTTAGACTCCATGTCTCTGATCCATAAGAGAGGACTGGCAATACACACTGGTTGAAGACCTTTCTTTTTAGACACAAAGGCAATTTCCCCTTCAGGATAAAACTGTTTCTTCCAAATGCACTCCAGCCAAGTTTAATACGTCTGTTGAGTTCTTTCATAATGTTGCCATCCATTGAAATCAGCTGGCCAAGGTAAATATATGAATCAGCAATTTCTAGCTCAATGTTGTCAACTTGTATTTTTGTTTCCTCTACAAAATTATTGAACATGATCTTAGTTTTTTGTAGGTTCATCTTGAGTCCAACTTCTTTACTTCTAGTTGAGAGCTCCTGTACCATGTCTTGGAGTTCTGATGGGTTCGTTGAAAAAATAACAATGTCATCAGCAAACCGCAAATGATTTAAATATTCACCATTTATTTTTATTCCCTTGTTATTCCAATTTATCAGCTGAAAAATCATCTGTAAAGCTGAAGTAAAAAGTTTTGGAGAAATGGTATCTCCCTGCCTCACCCCTTTGCCAAGTTTGATAGTTTTGGTATCTTTATGTAACCGAAATTTTGCACTTGCATTTTTATACACACGTTTCACCATGTCAATGTACACATCCTCAATGTCTGTTGATCTTAAAGAGTTGATGACTGCTGATGTTTTAATAGAGTCAAAGGCCTTCTCATAGTCAATAAATGCAACACACAATGGAAGTTCATATTCATGTGTTCTTTCAATTAATTCTCTTAATACTTGAATATGGTCCACTGTACTGAATCCACTTCGAAATCCAGCTTGTTCTCTTGGTTGAGCTGCATCTAATTTTTTCTGCAGGCGATGTGTTAGCACTTTTGTGAAGATTTTATAAATAGCAGGTAACAAGCTAATTGGTCGGTAATTTTTCAAATCCTCTTTATCACCTTTTTTATGCAAAAGAATTACTGTTGCAGAATCCCATTGGTTTGGTATGTTACCGCTGTTAAGACATTTGGTAAAGAATTTTGCAAGTATGTCTTCTACATATTCTCCAGCTTCTTTTAGGATATCTAATGTAATACCATCATCGCCAGGGGCTCTTCCTTTCTTCATACTTTTTATTGCAAATGAAACTTCTTCTTTTAAGATTTTAGGAGCTGTTCCTTCGACTATTTCAGTGTCTTCGTTTAATCCACTGTTACTTTCATATAGTTTTTTGTAGAATTCTTCAACTCTTCTAAGTATTTCTTCCCTATTTCTTGTTACGGTGCCATCCTCTCCTTTTAATGCAATGATGTGTTTCTTCCCAACAGATAAACTTCCTTTAACAACCCTAAGGCTCTTGTTATTTTCAATGGCCTTCCTTACTAACTCACAATTGAATTTTCTTATGTCTTCTTTCATGCTTTTGCGCAGAGTTTTACAAAGTTCTATGTACTCAATCCTGGAACTGGTATTTCGATTGTCCACCTTCATATCTCTTCGCCTTTTCATGAGCTGTTTCGTCTTCTCAGATAATTTGCTATTGTGCTTTTTACAGGTTACACCACCAATTTCCCCAGCAGTTTCAACTATTGTCTTAACAATGTTTTCATTTGCTTCTGAGATATCACTTTCATCAATAAGTCCTTCCAGTGCAGAAAAGCGATTTTTTAATTCCAACTTGAATGCCTCGGTATTTTCTTTTAATTTCTTTAAATCCACCCTCTTACTTACTTGTTTCCTAATGAGCTTCTGCCTTTCTAATTTAGTATTTAAGTGCATTTTACATCTCACCATTCGATGATCACTTCCAGTATTAAATCTGTTCAGTACGCTGCAATCTTCAATAATTGATTTCTTGTTTGCCAGGATATAGTCAATTTCGCTGGTTCCTCCATTGGGGTGTTTCCATGTCCATTTTCTTTGCGGTTTCTTCTTAAAAAATGAATTCATGATGCTAAGATTTTCAGCTTCTGCAAATTCGATGAGTTGATCGCCACGTTCATTCCTTTCCCCATATCCGTATTTACCAACCGATGTCTCTCCTTGTTCCTGTTGTCCAATTCTTGCATTGAAATCCCCCATGATGAGCTTGATATGTTGTTTCCCTTTGGTGTGTAACTGTTTGATTTCTTCATAAAATTCTTCAACCTCTTCGTCGGTATGGCTTGATGTTGGTGCATATACCTGTACTATCTGAAGTTGGTATCGCTGGGTTAGTTGAACAACGAGCCTCGCTGCTCGATCTGACGTGCTTTCGACTTCAAGAAGGTAGTCTTTAATTCTTTTGTTGATTAAGAAGCCAACACCACTTGTTCTTCCAGTTTCCGTTCCTCTATAATAAAACAAATGTCCACTTTTAAGTTCCACCAACTCTTCACCTTTTCTTCTAACTTCACTGAGTCCTACAATGTCCCATTTGATCTTGTCTAGTTCCTCTTCCAATTCCTGAAGTTTTGCTTCAGAAGCAAGGGATCGTCCATTAAACGTAGCCAAGGTCAATAACAAACGGCAGCCTGGGCCATTCCAGTGATTCTTAGCACCCCCTGCTTTCATGCCACACTGACCGCTGCCTTGATCAGGAGCACTCCAGCACCTGGAGACTAGGGGCCATGGTTTCTGGTGTGTCAACATAATGGAGGAATTAGCCATAATTTCACCACGCTGGCTAGACGGGTTGGTGAATTAGCCCTCCCCTTCCGCCTTTCTATCCGTGTAGCAAATATTAATTTGCCACATAAATAGAAAGCTCAGCCTGCACCACTTGAAGGCGGGGTAGGACACTAGGTTACTGGCCTGGCCGGTTCCACACATCGTCACATACGTTCAGCGTGTGGGTCTCCTTCCAGTTAGATACCAGCAACCCTTTTGCAGGCCATATATATATATGGAACAATCAGAAATTCATCCAGAGAAAAGATATAGAAAGCGACAAATGCAGACACTGTCATGCGGCATCGGAGACAATCCAACACGTGATGGCAGGATGCAAGATCCTTGCGCAGTCAGACTACAAACATAGACACGATCAAGTAGCGAAAATAGTCCACCAGAAATTGGCAGCGAATGCTGGCTTTCTGACAGAAAAATGCCCGTACTACAAATATGAGCCAGAGACCGTGCATGAGAACGAAACACACAAGCTTTACTGGGATAGAGCAATCATAAC
>QLNU02015360.1:236770776-236782858 GCA_006491805.2 Dysdera silvatica
TTTTTCTCTCTCTAAATACACGGATACTTATTATGAACATCTGCAGTTACGCCAGCTTCACTGCTACTAACTCCTTTAAATAACATCTTGATTTAGTTCCTATTGCTGCTTTCTTTAAATTTTTTAGTTTGCCTTTGCAGGTGTTTTTAGGTAGTATGTCACGAGAAAGGTGAGGGGAAAGTGCAATTGATTGTGATCTAACGGCAGTGTTGCCAGATGACAAGATTAAAAAATCCCAACTTCATACAAAATAATAATTAAATTAATATAACTATAATTTAGTTAAACATTATCCTATACTATATGACAAGTAAGAGTAATAAAATAGGGATGTAAAACATGCTTAATTTAGTGCTTAAAGACAAACAAATTGATTTTAACAAAAATTTGACCTGAAAAATGCATTGAACTGCTAACGTTTATCACAGTAGTCCGTAGTTGAAAGTCTGCAAATGTGGCAACAGTGCTTTACTTACAAATATTCGTCAGCAGTCTTGTTTTGCGAAAACCACCAGTGTTATTATGAAAATGAAATGCTTGATTACAAAAGTTTTATAAAACGACAAATTTCATCATGTGTTTTAAATTCTAAGGTGGAATTTTAATTATCATCGGGAAAGGATGGCGTGTTATTTTCCAAGGGCTAGGAGAGACTCTCCAGAACAAGGGCGGTCAAGTTAAAGGGCAGAGTGCCTAAAAGTTCGGCAGGGCATTGCACCCCTCTTCGCTTTAGATTAAACTCTAATGTTTGCAGAGCACAGAGGAAGAATTCTGTTTTAATAGCACATGCTGTTATCTTCAGTTCTGTATCAATTATGCATACTACAAAGCTACTCAATTCTTCAGTGAATTGATTGAAAACCAGTTTTATCTTTGCTGTGTGTTACCGTCAAGGTTTATTTTGTTCTGAAGAAGATTGCATATGCTGTCGAAACAGCACTGTAAACTTTCCAATAAACTTCGATTACTTTTGTACTTTTTATAATTTGCTCTTTGAATTTTTGGGGTTGGTTCTCTTGGCCGTAGAGGTTTTTCCTTGGGAAAACTACAGGTCTCTATGCAGGTGCACCATAAAAGCAATCGATAAAAATTTTTCAGGAAATTAGTAAAATTTTATTAATTTCTATGATTTTTTAAAAAGATGTATGTGTTTGTAAAGTTTTGTAACAATTTGTATAATTTTTTTTTTTTTTTACTGTAAATTTTCAAAACATTTGAATACTTAAGAGGAATAGTAAATGCATGCAAACCAAAACTTAATAAATTTTGAAAATATATTCATTTTAGTAGATGTGCAGCAAAAAATATTACCTATTCTTTGTAAGATCACATCATAACAGAAAATTTTTAAATTCCTTACTAACTTCTAAATAAAATAAAGTTTTAACTATCAGATTGTTTTGGTAATTAATAATTTCTTCTTACGGACGATTAACTACAGTAAGCCAAATTGTTCAATAGCTATCCTCACAGTCTACAGATTCACTGACTGATTTTGACTCCTAGTAAGCTTCGAAGTTTTGTAACTGTATTATCATTTGTAGGTCTATCGTATCGTCTGTTTCATCTAAATTAACCTCTTGAAACATTTTGAGATACAAAATTGCCAACAAGCAAATTGAACTCAAATGGATTTGTTTCTAACAAGGGAACCACTTTGCATAAAGGTCAAACCCAGGGTAATGATTCAGTACAGCCGAAAGATCTATCGATGCATAACAAATATCTGTTATATTTTGGATATTTGCGAAACGGAATTTTTTACAGCTGTTTGAAAATTTGTAAATTATGGAATTTTGCCCCTGCATTGCAGCTTCTGGGGTATGCAGTAAGAAAGTCTTACATAAATAGTAGTGGAAATGCATGAGTTAATTGTACCAAATTTGTAGTTGTGAAAAGAACTGATATCGTAAAAATTAACAATGGCCATAGCTAGATTCAGTGTTCCATGAATGATATTCACTATATTTTTCATGTGTAAACCGTATACTATACGATGGCAAAAAACAAAAACAAAAAACATCACGTAGCGATGAACAGATGTGAAATCGAAGTTTTTTGGTTATCAAGTACCATCTTTTCACAACCGCGAGCTTGGCAAAACTAACTCCTGTATTTTTACTGCTGCTCACTTATACATATGATTTTTGGACTGCATTTCCTGGAAGCTCCAATGTGGGGGTAAAATTCAATAATTTTCAAGCAGTTTTAAAAAATTCAGTTTTGTGAATATCCAAAAAACGATGGATGTTTGTTATGTGTCAATAGACCTTTCTGTCATGCCTAGTCACTACTCTGGTCTTGACCTTCATGAGGAGCAGTTCCCTTCTAAGATTTGAAGGGGGAGGGGAATGAAAAAAGAACAGTTTATTTATCAAAATTTAGAGCAATGTTATTCCTATAATCAGTTTAAATGTTTTTTTGATGAATTATGTATTTTTTAATTGAAGTCTATAATTGAATTGCTGTTTTGTAGTTATGGTGTGTTATTATGGGAACTTTTGACTGGTGAAACACCTTACAAAGGTATTGATGCTCTTGCTGTAGCATATGGAGTTGCCGTTAATAAGCTTACTTTGCCTATTCCATCAACATGCCCTATGCCATTTTCCTGTTTAATGAAAGGTAAGAACATAACTTTATTGAAGTTGTATGGTTATGTGGATTTTACAGAGTATCTCACAACCTTTGAAAAAAACCACATATATGTATTCCTTGTAGAATTTCAGTACAACAAACTGTCACTGAAATTTGCGACAAATCAATACTTTTTGTGTTATTGACAGTTAACCAATTGCAACTAAACTTGCCCACCCATTTCTTGCCAAAAGCACTTTTAAACCAAATCACTAAGCCCCACCTCTTACGGTAGAAAGTAGGCACTTCAATGGACTTAGTAATAAATTCCTTTTTTTGAGCACAGCCTCTGGAAAATTGTATCAGTTTTTATTTTCTGTGTAATATAATCTACATTTATCAGTAATATGTGCACAATAGGAAAAAAATTCCGTACCCCATTCAATTCTGTACAGGTTTCACTTCATGTATATATTATGCACTACGATGCACAAGTCCTTAAAAATTGTGATATTTTTTAAATTGACATTTTGGCAGGTATGCTAAAGTTAATGGGGGCTGCCATAATTGGCAATTTTTTCTCTACTGTAACCAGACTGGCTAATTTCAGAAAACATGTTAAACGTGATATTCCAAAATATATAATTTTATTGGCAATGTTTGTCTGTGCATGTGTTTAGAAGTTTTAGAGGATATAATAACTCTTAATTCGGAAAGTGTAAAAACTTATGTAACATTTTAACTTGTGTAACAATTTTAAATGAGACTATTAGGAAAACATGATATAAGCAAAATTAATGCTCTGATGTACACCTAACGTTTGGGAGTATTGTAATAATATTCAAGTTATTTATTATATTATATTTTTAACTTAATGATGATGATGATAAGAAAAATAATTTTAATTTGTTTTCTACATGTGTACACTCCGGTTCCATTTCATTATTAGCTAAATTTAAATTGGTGTCGGGTGCAAATTATCTATTGCCACAACTATGCTAATTCCAAATAAAGCACTTTCTATATATCTCACCTCGTTTGGTGCAGAATAACTCTTGTGCAACCAACCAACTTCCTATATATAATATTTCAAATTATTGACAATCAAAGATAATGAACAAATACAATCCATGCTGTACATAGGCAAATTTTGACTGATTACAGATTGCCGTACAATTTATTTACACATTATATAATAGTAACATGTATAACTTAAGACCCGTTTTAAAATCTTCTGTCCCACAACTATTATACATCATGTAGAAGAGCCCTGCATAGACTGGGTTACACTGGCCAGTGCAAGCCTGGCCTGTGCAGCGCTCTAGTCTGAAGATGTCGCCAGCATGGACATATTTGGTATTGTTTTGAGTAGGAAAATACATTGTTTCCTTCTCTTTTTGTAAGGAGCAAAAATTGAAAGTGAAAATTTCTGCTATGCTGTTCCACTTATTAGTTAGAGCTGCAGAGTAGAGTCCTGTATGGTAGGGTGGGTCGAAAATCAGCATTTTTCACTTTTTTCGAAATTGAAACTGAGCTAGCGCGCAAAAGTGGCCAAATGGTCTCAATAGTATGCATGTAAAATCTTGTACCGATCAGATAATATAGTTGAACCTCGATTATCCGTCTCCCGATTTACCGTCTTTCTCGCCTAACCATCGGCGTCAAATTCAAGTTAGGGCCACTCCGTTAACATCGACAATGAGACAATTTTACACACTTGTGAGGCTCTACCCGCAGGAGAAAACATTGAAATTAACGATGTTGTTGAATGGGTGAACATTAATGAATTTGGAAGTTTATGAGTTCCTAAGTAGCTGACACACTCATTCCTTAAGTATTAAACCCCAATTATTAGTAAAGTTCTCAAATTATTGTGGGGGTGGGGGGCAAAGCACATTTTATGCACATTTATACATTACAGTATATGTAAAATCGCACTTTATTTCAGATTATTGGGGGGTTCGGGCCCCACAGGCTTATATAACTCTACGCCTATGACCTCAATGATTCTAAAAAAAATGATAAAAGTGCACACGAAGCGGGAGAACCTAAAAAAAAACCCATAACCCATGCTGAAGCAGAATGTATGCTTTCTAAGTGCATTGACTAGTTTGAACAGCAGACTGAAGCAGATGCTACTAGCTATTACTACTTCAAAAACACAGAACATGGCAGCAGCAAAAAAAAAAAAAGTTTTTCAACCAACAAAAATAATTTTACACACAGGCATGTAATGTTTTATATTCGTGTTTCATTAAATGCAAATTCTCTTGATTCAAATAAACTTCGTTTGCTCCTTCAACAAGTTTTACAATGTAACTTTTTTTTTTAAAATGTGTAATTTTAATAAAAACATGCTATATTGTCTATAAATTCTTTCTCGTTTAACCTTTTCAATTATCCATCAAGGGTCTGGTCCCGTGTCTGATGTATAATCAAGCTTTTACTGTATTTAGGTCTCCCGCCGGGGCCATTTATTTCTGCCTATAGTAGGTATAGGTCTTTTATGCAGTTTTTTGTGCATTTTTATTAAATAGTCATTTATTCAACAGGCTAAATTCGGACTAGGCTCAACTTCGGAGTCTTTTTTGTCCTGTAATACCCGTATTGTGTACTAGTGCATAGAAAACTTGCGTTTACTCAGTTTAGGATCACATTTTGGCACCAAAAATGTAGTTTATTGTGAAAAAAAAATGTTTGATACAAAAATTTGCCCTTTTATGCTGCTCTTAGCTTATTTCAGATTCAAACTAAAATAACCCAGAACTCACCACGAGGAGATGGCTGCATTTCGAATTTCACACGTACCCACTCCAACCACCCATCCATGTGGGTGCGGTTTTTATTCTGAATCATCTGAAGTTTTGTTCATAAAATCTCTTTGTTTCTACACGTGGAATTTTTTTCCAATCTTTAATTGTTGTTCCAATGATGCCATCTCTGTTCAAAGGACCACATACGGTTGCTCATGTCTCGGTTGCAAGTTTTACTGTTCATTCAACAGCTTGAGTGTGGTATGGTATGTTTATGATTTCCACTTTCAGCGGTATATCTCCTATTAACATACGTGAAATTTTCTTGGTTTCGATGTGCATCGTCAAAGGTTGTTCTATCACTTGACAATCTGATTCCGAACATATGCCCCAGTCAATCAGCTTAGTGTAATGTGAGGTATTGGGATTAAAATGAGGTAGTCAGAAGGTGTGAACTTCATGGGAATTCTTATTAGCTCTTGCCTTGAGTATTCTTCTTAATGCTAATTGTCTTATGTAGAGCTGTTCATCTCGGAGCATGCAAATTAGGACATTCTCCAGATGACCGAAATACCCATTTTTCTTGACTGGATCTACAATATTCTTTAAATCTTGACTAAGGTAGCGTGACCTTGCAAATGCTTTCCAAAGGTGTTTAGCCCCATATTCACAGAGTGGTTCTCATTTGATATCAAATCACATGGTTGCATAAACTTTCATAATGAAAATAAAGAGAATTTCAAGATTTTGCGAAGGCTCAGCGGTGCTTGTGTACACTGTTGTGTGCTGTTGAAGTAGATTGCTTTCAGGATATCAATTTCCTGATTTCTTATTTTATTTCGCCTCTTCTGTCTTTCCCTTCTCACTCTACACTTATCAATCATTACTGTATTTGCCAGTTGTGCGGCTTTTCTGTCTGATACTCCTGTTCTATCACATGCTGTGGTGAATGGTAGTAGTCGTACACTTTTTCCTCTCCTCTCGTTTTCACTTTCATCAATCGTGGCATTAAATTATATTTTGGAACAAAACCTTCATCTTTTTCCGAATGACTTTCAGTTGAGACTTCTACTTCAATGTGTGCAGAAATTAATGTTGAACCTTTCCTTTTCTTTCTATTTAAAGAAGCAGCTCTATATGCCTCCCTCTCAGCTTTTCTGTAATTTATTTTGATGGTCTTAGTGTCCACTCCTGTCATAATCATCCTTCTGGTAGTACATTGATCGGATAAAAATTCCCGCTCTTTTAGTGGAATTTTGTCACCACAACAATTGCATTTGTTGAAATCTGTGCATTTGCACTTCTCTATATCAAATAGGGTGTTTCTCACGTGATCAAGAAACAATTTCCTGCTAGCTATTGCTGTACCCGTTGTTTTCTTAGAACTTTTAAGCACATTTGAATATTTTTTATGGTACGCAATAATCATACCTTTCACTCTCTTATGAGAAATGGTGTTAATGGAATCTTTCTTCCAGACATGTTTGATACCACATGCAACTTTGTTAACTATTTCTGACACAGAAGAGGATTCCTTTGATTCCTTTAATTTGTGATCGTTGTTTCTGACCCACAGGTAATATACTATCATGTCTTTGTAAGTTGGTTATGTCACGCAGTTCACATCTTTCGATTGACCGAAGATTGGACATTCTGTGCGTTTTCTTATCTTCTTAGAACGATTCATTCTCAAACCCGCATCAATTCAAACTAATTAATAAAACTTGAGGTTTCACTAAAATATATGCTTCTTTCTTCCAAGACTATCTGCAGAAAAATGAAGTAGTAATAATCTTTCCCGAACAATATTGGCTCGCGATGGACACGCTAGCCCTACTGGCGCCACGCGGTAGGTGCCATGCCGGCGATCAGTGGAATAAATGCCAAAAAATTAAACAGTGATGTACGTATACACTAAGGCTACGACATTTAGGAATAATAAGCGTTTAAGCAATTTAAAATCAACATTTTGGATGAATGTTTTTTTTTTACATTAAAGTAAGTTTTTGGCGCCAAAATGTGGTCCTAAACTGAGCAAACGCAAGTTTTCCATGTACTATTG
Source organism: Dysdera silvatica (assembly GCA_006491805.2). Classification (NCBI taxonomy): domain Eukaryota; kingdom Metazoa; phylum Arthropoda; class Arachnida; order Araneae; family Dysderidae; genus Dysdera; species Dysdera silvatica. The sequence goes on from QLNU02015360.1 coordinate 236,778,169, forward strand.
TACAATACCGATACTACAGGACACAAAGACTTCAAAGATGAACCTAGTCCAAATTTAGCCTGTTGAATAATAAACGACATATTTAATAAAAATGCAAAATAAAAACTGCATAAAAGGCCTATACCCATGCTAGCCCAGTATCAATTTTAAAAAAAAGTGGAAAACGATTTTCGACCCACCCTACTGTATGGGCTGGGCCTGTGCAGGCCTGAACATTTTCAGGACAGGCCCACGCAGAGCTCTACTATGCAGTGGGTCCAGAGAAAATATAGGGGTATAATTTTGCAGCATATTCCATAGTCTAATTACTTCGTAATTTATTCCATCGTGTTTCACCCCAGTTCTTATTTTTGGTAACTATAATTCCAATTCAATTTATTCCTCATTTCTTTTTTGGATATTTGTAACTTCCACATGTTTTTGTTCTGTCAGTCTTTCGTAAATTTTATCAGTATACATAATTATTGATATACAGTCGAAACCGCATATATGCAAATGGATGCATCAACGAAGTCATTTATATATAAGCGGGTTTTACATAAAAGCGGTATTCTCTGAACTATAGCGTGCAAATAATTTGCTCATTAAATTTTTATTGAATTTTATTATTAAATTAGATATTCTTATTTCTAATTTTATAAATCATACACATTATTTCAATATTTATAATGTACAGTACTATTACTCTATTAATAAAAGTAACAAGAAATAATGTGCTACTTACATAAACGCATATACTGTATTTGTGGAAAACAGTGGACAAATTACAACCATATTCTTTTGTTATTTATATCTTTGTCTTATTATTTGATTTCAAAGAATTTAAAATCGCCAACTTTTGATCAATATTTAAGCAGACATGCCAGTTTCTTTTCATCTACCATGTTCACAATGAATATAAACTGAAAAGTGTAAAAGGAAAAAAAAAACCTTGCAAATAGACTTGGAATTTTATAGACCAATAAAACATGAGACGAGTAATTCACTGCGCCAGTTACAAATACAAAATTTGATAGTGATTCCACAGGCATATTATGTACGTCGGTATGTACGATTTATTGTACATGGGACTTGTCTAATGCATAAACATGTCTTTACAGATTGTGGATATTTTATGTCTCCTGTGATAAAATCTATTTATTATTATTATTAGAAAGCGGGGGAACCGTAAACAAAGCCATAAATAAGCTGGTACGTGACACTTCGACAAAAACCGTTGACAGCTATTTCGGATGGGAAAAGCCAATCCTAAAAAATAGGGTTGGCAACTACACATTTGCTGTGGATGAAAACTTGTTCATAAAATTTGTTTGCATATATCTGGTTTTTGCATGCATAAAATCGCAATTACGCAGGTTTAGTTAACATTAAAAAGATAGAAAATTTGAGGCTCGATATTTTTTTTGCATATATGCGAGTTGCGGCTGCATTCCACTAAAGGATGAAATTTCTTAAGAGCTAAGTGATATGAGCTTGATTAGGATTTAATATTTTCGTTATACAATCTAACCTCCATTTAATGATTTTCACTGGTGCAGTGAAAATATTCTTTAAATCGGGAGAACACATTTATTGGAACCAGTGACACACCCACGGAGTGGGGGGAGATGGGTTCCAAGCTCTTCCTTGGGCTGAAAATTTACATGTAAAATATGTTAAAACTAGGAACTATTACATTAATAAATAATATTTTTTTACTTTTTCGTCCGTCCTTTGAGCAAATATCATAGGTGTGCAGTGTTGATCGAACTGAAATAAAAAATTATGGAAAAGGAAAATGGTAGAACTTCTTAGCAGAGTTCTGAAGAATGCATGTAAATTTTAATAAATATGAAACAAAAGTACATCGTAATTATTAATTCGAAAAGAAATCTTTGACATTTGTTTTTTTCTTGGGAGTTGTCGTTTAACATTGACTTTTTCAAATGCATCGAACAGATCGTTGACCAGGGCCCGACTAAGGTAAGTTGGGGCCCAAGGCACAAAGAAATTTTGGGGAGCCCCAGCCTATTCTTTACTGCACGCAGATATATATATTTATATATGGGGCCATGTCGAACAGTTTCTGTGACAGGATTTACCCAGTTCTACAATTTCTGACCGTGGCCCACTTTACCACCATGTATAACAAATAAAATCCCTAATTTGAAATTAGGAAGTGCTGAAAAAAAATTTAATCGAAGGAGAAGGAAAAAAATTTTGTAAAAATTTTTTGATGTTGGGGGAAAAAAATTAATTTTTGAGGGCCTAACGGGCCTGTGCAATAATCAGGACTTGTTGTTGACTGCCAAACGCAGTAAATACTTCTTTACACACTGTAAATCAGCATTCGCTTCAAGTGAGTGAAGTCAATTGAAGTTGATTTTCTGATGATAACTGATTTTCTAACTGAAATTCTACTTGCAGCTACAGGCTAATAATAAAAAGTTATTATTAAACTGACTGAAAATATAATACTGGGCTCAATCTGGACTAATAAAAATAATGGTTGAATCAAAGTTAGACTATAATTAATTTTAAGGTTTTGTTCTAAAATTTATTTTTTCGCATATTTCATTTTTCATGATATTTTTTTATAATGTCTCATAACTATCCTGCACATACACTCTATAACAAAAAAATCGATGCACCAAGAAGGAGTTGTCCGATTGTAATGAAATTTCGTATGCAAAGACATTTTGACCGAACATGCAAATGATTAAAATTTGGTGTCCAATGAATGAATAGCGGGAACTCCAGTGCATCGGAACTGCGCATTCAGCAGGTGTATATAAGGAGCGATTCTCAATATGTGGTCAAAATTTCTGTTGCATTTTGACTGCGGATATCTTACGTCGACTGTAACAATGCCTCGCCGAAAGATTCGTGCTCATTACGAGCATATGTCAGAGTTTGAAAGAGGTCGTGCTATCGGATTGAAAGAGGCTGGTTGGACGAATCGAAGAATCGCTGGACATGTGGGTCGAAGCGATGCGGCGATTGGACGGTGCTGGCAAGAGTGGGTCAACAACGGCAGATGTCAGCGTCGGGACGGCAGCGGTCGACCTAGGGCCACAACAGAACGGGAAGACAGAGCGATTGTCAGAGCAGCTGTCACAGCACCGGATTCGTCGTTATCAACTATCCAACGTGTGGCCCGCACACATGTGTCCAACATGACCCTCTGCAGACGACTGAGAGAGCGGAATTTACGCTCGCGCTGACCGTTACGCCGCTTACCTCTCACGCCTTTACACCGTCAAGTCCGATTACAGTGGTGCCGGGCTCGATCAACTTGGAACTGCGCTGACTGGGGACGTATAGTCTTTAGTGACGAGTCCCGTTTCCAACTGTGTCCTGACGACAACCGCAGACGTGTCTGGAGACGTCCAGGGCAGCGTGGGGATCCTGCCCTTACTATCGCACGCCACACATGCCCACAACAGGGCGTTATGGTCCGGGGTGCCATCTCCTTTGATAGCCGGACCCCTTTGGTGGTTATTTCTCGCACAGTTACAGCACAGCGGTACGTAGACGACATTCTACGACCGGTTGTCTTACCGTTCTTTTTGCGACACCCTGGACTTACGTTTCAACAAGACAATGCCCGGCCGCACACGGCACGTGTTGCTATGAATTGTCTTCAAGCTTGCCCAACACTTCCTTGGCAAGCTAGATCTCCTGATCTCTCTCCCATAGAGCACATTTGGGACGCTATGGGAAGGCGATTGCAACCATCCCGGAATGTTGACGATTTAGCCCGACAGTTGGAGACAATTTGGCAAGAAATTCCGCAGGACACCATCCGGGATCTTTATCAGTCTATGCCACGCCGGGTGACAGCTTGCATCCAGGCCAGAGGTGGACCAACGCCTTATTGACTTCCTCCCTTTGTAACGGTCAAACTCTGCAATAAATCATTCAATTGTTCTGAAATTTTAATCGTTTCTTTTTCTATGTATGTTCTTCATATCCACCAATTTTTATCGCAATCGGATAACTCCTTGGTTCATCGATTTTATTTTTATAGAGTACATATTGTTTTACAAACATGAGTAATAAAAATTTGGACTGAAATGTAAAAATTTTATATTACATTAATACTATAAGAAAATAAGAATTTTTTTGCAAATACTTTAGAAGTTCATCTATTAACATCTATTTTGCGATTACATGGGTTATAATATTTACGTCTGTAAAATTATATTGCATGGCTCATGATTGGATTAAAAAAAAATTTGTGTGCGTCTTTGCTTTCAAAGTAAAGTTATTGAATAAGTGGTCTAAAACTTTTATACCACATCTTTGCAATTCGTTTTAACCCTACCATGAAAGGTGTTAAATGAAAACTGCATGATGATTTGTTGGACTTTGTGGTTAGCACAAAAAGTATTGATTTGTTGCAAATTTCAATGGCAGCTTTTTATACAAAAATTCTTCAAGGAATGATGCTATGTGGTTTTCCTTTAAGGGCTGCAAGACACCCTGTATAAAATTTTGGAGAATTTAGAATATTGAGTAATTTTGACATGCTTGTATGTCATTCATGTTTTTTTTTTCCAAATCTCTATTGACATTATTTGTACAATCGACCAGGACCATTAGTATGGTACTTGATCTTTAGGCCTAATTGTTTAATACATTTTGTCCCATTATTCATGACTAATAAAGGTAAAAAATTACCTTACCGTGAGAGAAGGTGCTGTTGACA
>QLNU02015360.1:236782958-236796379 GCA_006491805.2 Dysdera silvatica
GCTTAGAATTTGTTGATATTTTAATGTATTTTATTGTTTTAAAAAATACTATATGAAATATCTGCAATGTATACATAAAATGTTTTAATCTAGTTAATTAATTTTTAGTACTCTAAGCTTCTAGAAAACCTAAAAGGCATGCAACAATATATATGGAACATTTAATATTCAAAATAGTTTGTGAACAAGTCATTTTTGGCAATGAAATCGGACATCCACACGACGTACCTCTATTACAAATGTTAGCTTGCCAGTGTTGAGGCATGCTAAAGTGCATAATTTTATATACCTAATAAGAATTAACTCTAAAATAAAACAAACAAAAAAAGCCAGTTGAACCTCGTTAAGACGAACACCAAAGGGAACAGAAAATATGTTCCTATTAACAGTAATTCGTCTTATCCAGAAAGGGTAGTATGCTATACACTCTGACGGAACTTCAGAAAACTGTTCGTATTAAAAGTAATTCATTGTAAGCAGGTTCGACTGTACTACAATTTATTTTAAGGGAAAATGAAATAATTTTGGGGGGCTGATTATACTGTCGGGGGAGCAGTCCTCCTGGCCCCAATCTGGATATGGCTCTGGTTCCAACAAATATTTGATTATTGTGGGGGAGAGACAAATATACAGTTGTTATATATCTACTTAAATGTCCTATCACAATATAGTATTAACTTCTTACTACGTAATAAGCATGAAATAGTGTTGAGAAAGATAAAACATTGAAATCTATCTAAAAGAACAGTTGTTGAGAGTTGGCAACGTAGGAAATTCATAAAATATATACGTACACTGCTGGTCATTAAAATTGCTACACTATGAAGGAAAGCAAATAGCAGGATCATATTTATTATACACATACAGTATAATAGGAGGAAGATTTGGCTGAAGTTACAAATCATTTAAAGTACAGAGAATGCAGAAATCAGTATCCAGAGAATTTGCTTCTGGCAGCAATAACAGCTATAATCTGATTGTGCATCGAGTCAGAGTTTGGATGACAGGTACAGCAGTCCATGCGGCTTCAACTTGATGCCAGAGTTCATCTGTTATATTGGCTGTCGAGTGATGACGTGCCAGTCTTTCGGTAACCATTGCTTAAATATTTTCACTTGGTGATAGATCTGGAAAACATGCTTGCTAGGGTAACAGTTGAACACCCTCTGTATCAAGGAAGGTCAGGACAGCGTGGGCAACATGCGGTCATGCATTGTCCTGTTGAAAGGTAGCATGATGGCAGTTTTGAAGATAGGGTACAGCTACGGGCCTTGTATATATATATATATATTATATTAACAAGAGGTGATCGGGATGTGTACTCAATGGCATCCCACACCATCACTCCAGGTGCTAGGCCCATACAATGATAAGTGTGAGCTGGCAATGTTCCTTCGTCCCCTCAGTGCCTCCACACATGGATACAGCCCTCATGATGCTGCATGCAGGTCTGGGATTCATCTGAAAAGACAATGTGACATCACTCCTGCATTCATGTTCATCATTGAATGCATCTGTCTCTGCTTTAGTGTCAAGGAAAGCTGCAGCATTGGTCACCATGTTGTTAATCCATGGTGCTGCAAACTTTGTCGCACTGTATGTGCAGACATTTATTGTCATAAGGAGAACCCACGTTCCTGTCTCAGGGTATGTTACATGACTGTATGATCTCGAAAGGCTGTGTGGAAAACATATCTCTCCTCTTGAGTGTTTATGACCTGTGGCTGCTGAGATTCTGCACAGCATTCGGTATGACATTCCTGGACCCATCGATTCCATATTCTCGAAACAGTCATAGGATCTTGACCAATGTGAGAAGCAATAGCATTTAACGATAAACCATAATCCCGGTAAGCTATGATTCTACCACGATCAAATTCTGATGTGCTGATAAACATTCCTCCCTCCTTACGCAAAGCATAATAAGACCTTTACCCAAACAACCAACATGTGAATGTGATTTCCGTATGAAAAACTCGCTTTATGTTCTTTTTTTTTTTTATACAGACTGTCAGTGACATTACTCTGTGAGCATGTGTTGAATGCTAATCATTTGCATATCTCAGCATGTTGTGCCTTTCAGGCAAATTTCGTGTTTGTTACATGCTGCCTACATGGTTAAGCAATTCCAATCACCAGCAGTGTATATTACAAAAAAATGACATTTCATGCACATTGTGAAATATTGATATAAACTATACATCATGATACTGGTTTCCCAATTTTCGATTCGATAGTATATTGTGATGTGGATTGAACGATGTACGCATGCGCAATACCTATCTTACAAAACCAATGTGTCCCAATGTCAGTATGGGTATTTTCCATTCCGATGTTAATATCGGTACTTTGCATTACAGTGTTGCTGTCAGTGCTTTCCATTCCGATGTTTATTGGTGATTCTGCATATCAGCAATTGTTCTTGTAGTGAAATCGGTTTGTATTTACTGAACACAAGCACAGACCTTGCTAGTGCAGATCCTGAACTGGATTTCTTTTGTGGGGCCCCCTCTTATATAGGTATATAATAAAAATGTCATGTCAAGGATGTATCACAGTGGGGGGACCTAGAGATCCCATCCTTTTTCTAGGTTGCTATCATAGATACGATTACGATATTTTATATTTATAGAGTGTACGTGAGCATACTTGAAATGTCACAAGTTAGGGCTGTGTCAGAGGGGGCCTGGAGGTCTCAACTTTTTTCTAGGCTGCTATTGGAGATACGATTACGATATTCCGTATTCAGAGAGCGTACGTGAGGGCACTTGAAATGTCGCATGTCAGGGTGCTCGAAGCCCACCATTCTTTTTCTAGGCTGGTATTGTAGCTACGACTATGATATTCATATTCAAGGAATGTACTTGAGAGCAATTAAAACATCGCATGTCAGGGCTGTGTCGGGATCCGAAGCACCAATCCTTTTTTTCTAGGCTGCTATTGGAGATACAACTACGATATTCTGTATTCAAAGTGTATGTGAGAGCACTTGAAACGTCACATGACTGGGCCGTATTAGGGAATAGTCAAGAGCATACTTAAAATGATTGAAATCATTTTATGTGATTATGGTCACTCAAGGTGAGGTTTTAAAGATAAATTGAAAACCTATTACACATAGTGTTTCATCTAGAAAAAATTAGACAGGCACCCATCAAAGGTCCATTTTTTTCTTTTGATGTTCTAAATACGTGGATACTCATGATGAACATCCGCTGTTACGTCAGCTTTACTGCTATTAACTCCTTTGTAATCTGTACAGATTCACTCAGCGTTCTGCAAAGCCTGACTTCATTCAACGTCTCGCATCACACTGGAATCCACAGAGTTCACAAACAACTTGTGGATATAAACAATGGAAATTCTGTTGGTTTCCAGGCCACATGGATATCGCTGGCAATGAACAGGCTGATATTGCTGCAAAGGCAGCAACTGCAAAACCTGAGTGTATTTCCATTCCATTTGGAGATTTTAACACTCATGTCTTATCCCATCTGTACAAAAAATGGCAGTTGGAATGGGACGACCAGAATGACTGTCATAAAGAGGTCACTCTGGCTAGACTTCGCGTTGGGCTATTCCCATCCATGATTCTCCCATCAACATCTCTTAAAGGGAGAAGATGTCCCGATGTGTGTCACATGTGGTGAAGCATTAAATGTTTTGCATATTTTATATACTTACCCCAATTTTAACCAGTAACGCTCATTAACTTTTAACCAAAATAATTTTAGTCTTCACGACATTCTGACTCCTTTGACCATGAAATCATTTTTCACTTTTTTTTTTATCTAATATTGGATATTCTTGTCTCATATGATTTTTATATTTTTTCATTTGGTACCTTTGTTAATTTATTTTTAACACATTTATACCTTTTTAGCTTTAATTTATTTTTATATTAAATCTGTGTGCACATTCTTTTCTTGTTTGGCACATAATGGCCCTTGCTGTCCTTGCACCATACAACCTAACTACTTTAAACGTTTTATTTGATTCTTCAAGCTGCTTTCTTAAACTTTTTAGTTTTTGTTTGCAGGTAAGCACCCCGAAGTTGAAAAATATGCAAAGCAGGGCAAATGCCTGTGATTACATCTAATGACAAAGTGTTGCCAGATGGCAAGATTAAAAAATCCCAACTTCATACAAAATAATAAATTAATATAACTATAATTTAGTTAAACAATATCCTATACTATATGACAAGTAAGCTTCATAAAATAGGGATGTAAAACATGCTTAGTTTAAAGCTTAATGACAAACAAATTGATTTAATAAAAATTTGACCTGAAAAATACGTGGAACCGCTAACGTTTATCGCAGTAGTCCGTGGTTGAAAGTCTGCAAACCTGGCAACAGTGCTTTGTTTACAAATATTCGTCAGCAATCTCGTTTTGCCAAAATCACTACTGTTGTTATGGCAATAAAATGCTGGAGTACAAAAAATTTGTAATCAACAATTTTCGTCACACGTTTTAGATTCTAACGTGTGAATTTTAATTATCGTTGGGGAAAGGTAGCACATTGTTTTATGAGGGCTGGAAGGGACATTTGATCACAAGGACAGGACGTTGCGCCTTTTTAATTCGCTTTAGATGAAACTCTACTATACAACACATATACGATATCTTACATTATCATATATGGAGAAAGAGAGCGTTGTTCCTGTCCTCATTCGTCTAGCGGTCAAGACACTTCTGGCTCAACGGAGGGACCCTGGTTCGAATCCAGGATGGGGAAAGCGTCTCTTTTTCTCCAAAACAAATAAGCTCTAGTTTGAGCTAATTATACATGTGTGTTGAACATTATTTTATAATAAATTTTCCCACAAAAAAATAACAAAAAACTCGTCCCGGTAGCTTTGTGTGTTGACCATTATTTGGCAATTGCGTTATCCATGAGAAGGGTAATAATAACTTATATACGGAGAAAGAGAGTGTTGTTCCTTTCCTTATTCGTTTAGTTGTCAAGGGACCCTGGTTCGAATCCAGGATGGGGAAAGCGTCTCTTTTTTGTACTAAATAAAAAAGCTCCAGATTGAGCTAATTATACGTGTGTCGAAAATTCTGTAATAAATTCTGTCACGAAAAGCTCACAAAAAACTTGCCCCGGTGACTGTGTAGTGACAATTATTTGGCAATTGTGTTATCCCTGAGGAGGGTAATAATACCTTACATCATTTTTGCCAACCCTGATAATAAATAAAATATGGCTATTAATATAAGTATAAACTACATTTATAATAAATCATGAAATAGATTAAAAACTGGAGCAAAATGTACTTAAAATACAGCAGAACTTCTATATATCAAAGTTTGATATATCTAAAATCTCTAAATGTCGAAATTTCTGTGTATTCCTGTGGTCACTATATAGAAAAAGTGTTTCTGTATATTGAATTCTTTTGAGATAAATCAGGATTTTTTTTTATTTTTTTTTCGTTAAATGTTCTAAAACATAATTTTTTTATTTACCAAAAATGTTTCTGACGATGTATTTTACAGACTTAGTAAATATGAATACTTTTGTGATGAATCATCAAAAAATTTTGTGTAACTTTCGAAGGTGTAATGTACAAATATAAATACATGTGAATGCTACTTAAATATACTGGTTTCAAAGTATGTTCAGCATAATTTTTTCTGTAAGGTAGTTACCCTTCACATAGATAACACAATTGCCAAATTATTGCCCTAGATAACACACAAAGCCACCAGGGCGAAATTTTTATGAGTTTTTCATGTTTTTTTTTTTTTTATTACAAATAAATTTGGCATCCACGTTTTAGTAGCTCAAACTGGAGCTATTTTTGTTTTAGGAGAAAAAGAGACGCCGTCCTCATCCCAGATTCGAACCAATATCCCCGCAATTAGCCCGCGGTGTCTTAACCTACTAGACGAATGAGAACAAGAACAGACGCTCTTTTCTCCATATATTAAGTTGTAAGATATTATTACCTCCCACAGGGATAACACAATTGCCAAATATTGGTCAACACACAAAGCCACTGGGATGAGATTTTTGTGAGTTTTTCGTGGGGGATTTTTTATTACAAATAAATTTGACACCCACGTATTAGTAGCTCAAACTAGAGCTATTTTTGTTTAGGAGAAAAAGAGACGCCGTCCTCATCCCAGATTCGAACCAGGGTCCCCGCGTTGAGCCCGCGGTGTCTTGACATACTAGACGAATGAGAACAAGAACAAGCCCTTTTTTTCTCCGTATATTAAGTTGTAAGATATTATTACCCTTCACAGGGATAACACAATTGCTAAATATGGGTAATAATATCTTACAACTTAATATTCGAAGAAAAAAGCGTTTTTTCTTGTTCTCATTCGTCTAGTAGGTCAATACACCGCGGGGACCCTGGTTCGAATCCGGGATGAGGACGGCGTCTGTTTTTTCCTAAACAAAAATAGCTCTAGTTTGAGCTACTAATATGTGGGTGTCAAATTTATTTGTAATAATTTTTTCTCATTAATCCTTGTTTCCAATTATTTATAGAAACATGTCTCTAAATACACGCCTTGCACTAGTTCAGTAATGCATTTGTCTAGCACTTCGTTATCCTCTAACTCTTAACTGTATGGAGGGGGACACATATACCACGATTTACCTACGGATAATCATGAATTTAATGTTTGTAGTTTTCTGCAGTTCATTCTGTAATTTGCGATTTCTTTGTGTGACTATCTGTAATCTGTGAAGTAATTCCTATAGGTTTGCATTTTTTTACCTGCATAATGGAAGTGTGTATGTAATTATAATGTGGTTTAAGAGAATAATAATTATAAAGAATTATAATATTTATAATGTAATATACTGCTAATTTTTTATTTTTAATTATAGGAATTACGGTGCCGTGAAGAAGAACTAACAAAAGCCTTACTTCAACAAAAGATTCAAGAGGAAATGTTGAGAAGAAGAGAGCAAGAATTAGATGAGCGAGAAATTGACTTACTTGGAAGAGAACTTAATGTTATAATTCTTCAACAACAACAAGGACGTCCAACACCAAAAAAACGCAAAGGGAAATTCAAGAAAAATAAGTTAAAGCTCTTAAAATGTGGTGGTCAACAAATTAGCATGCCTTCAGGTAGTGTTTTGTTTTTTTGTTTTTTTTTTCACTAAGAAAAAGGAAAGGTTTTTAGACTTCTTGAACTGTATGTGTCATCCCCTATGGAGTGACACAATATATATAAAACTAGTGTTCCATCTAAAGCGAAGTAGAAGGGGGAAGTTGCCCTTCCATACCTATTAGTGGTGTCCTGCCCTTCAACTTGTCCATCCTTGTGCCCAAATGTCCCACCCAGCCCTCATTAGAATTCGAAATGTGTGATGAAATCTGTTTATTTATAAAAATTTTGTGCTCCAGCATTTCATTTCCGTAATAACACTGATGGTTTTGGTAAAGGTATGGCATAAAAGAAATTACAAAGTGGCAGTCATAACAGTTATTTCAACACTGGCGTAAGGTTAAAACATGACGTTTTGAGAACCAATTACTCCGTTTGTCAAGTGAAGGTAGAATGAAGAGTGAAAGTCCTAAGTTTATATACTCACATGTTGGGAATCGTGTACTGGTGCGGGATAGTCCCAGCTGGGGGAACCTCCACCCGATGATGTCAAATAGCTACCGCCAACTCAAGGCGTGACAAAAGTCTTGTAAGGTTCTAGTAGAGGTTTTGAGACGTTAATAGCTTGACTCCTCAAGCTATAAGTCTCCCTTGATTTCAGAAAGAGTCTGCTACCCATGCTCATCACATTCTGATGCAACACTTCATCAAATATTAAACTGGTTTGTGATTCTCCCTGAAAACATGTTCGGCTAATTGACTTGTCTCCTCTGGTCACCGCACGCATATGCCCCTTTCCTCGTAGACATATCGATTGGAGGAGTCATGCTATTAACATCTCAAAACCTCTATCAGAACATTAGAAGGTCTTTGCCAAACCTCGAGTTTGAGGGTAGTCATCTGATATCATCGGGTGTAGGGGGGTTTCTAAAGTTGGGACAATCCTGCACCAGGTGACATCAAATAGGAATTGTTAACATGAGGGTATATAAATTTAGGACCTTCACTCACTCTTTATTTTGCCTTCGCTTGACAAAGGAAGCAGTTGGCTCTTGAAACATCGTGTTTTAAACCTTATGCCAGTGTTGAAATATCTGTTGTTATGCAATCTCCTGGTGAAACTTTGTATTGTTTTGTTGGTATCAGTGATGTAGTACTTAGACCCAGAACTTTTTTCAAAAATTCGAATTTTGCTTTAAATATGCAAAGAATTCGTAATTAGTCAAAATTTTATTTTGATTAAAGTTTTGTGTAAAGTGTATTTTTTAAATTTTAATCCTCAACAGTGATTTCAAATATATACTGTCAGTCAAATGATTATAGTGAAATTAAAAATTTGCTAATACTTAATAATCAGTATGTAATTAATCACCCAAGGTGTCAAAAGAAGCTAATATATAATCAGTTATAGTAGAGCCTGTCTATCTTCAACTTGTTTATCTAAGAAACCTCTGTATCCAAAAATTTATGTATTTCTCTATATTTTCAGCCTGCATGTAACTTCACTATATCTGTACATCTTGAAACCTGTATATTTCTAATTTTTTATTTCATTCCCAGCAGAATTCAAGATTGACAATAGACACATTCTACTGTAAATAATGAAATTTTGAACGTCAGTGATGCTCATGCACTACTACTACTTTTTTTTTTAGTCATGCATTAAAGACACCTGTAATCAGTTGTTTACCTTATTGTATTTTAACATCTGCAATTTTATTACAGCTGAACTCGCTTAAGGGGACAAAAAATCTGTTCGTGTGAACACATCAATTCGTATTATCCGTAAAGGATAGGGGGGAGGGGGGATCATATTATTAAATTATTTATCTCGTCTGTGGTTTATATGTACGCATTTTACTATTATACACACACACATATATATATATATGTGTGTGTGTTATTGGATTCTATTGCATTTTATCAGTATTATTATCTTATTATAGAATACACATTTTGTAACAAGAACTAGAGTATATACATGCCTTTAACATGGATATTATATGTAGTAGATGGATTTGAAAAACCCTTGTTTTACTATATGTACATATTATGGCTTAATAAATATTTATCTGAAATGGATCAACCCCAAGACATCATTGGAAGGCAAGGTTACCTTATGACTGACCTTTTCTTGGTCATGTCGTGTCTGGGAATGGTCTCTGGATTCAGAAGGAGAGGCCGGCAAAGAACATGTTGGCTTAACACTATCCAAACTGACACAAAATTTAATATTGCACAATTGAAGGAGAAAATTCTGGACAGAAACACATGGAGGAAGTTGGCATATGAAGTCTCCAAGGGTCAGACATGACTGAATGGATGACAACAGGAAACAAATATTTGTTCTGGATGTGCCCAGAAAATTTTGTAAATTATATTAGTGCACTTAAATTCAGTAAATCAGATTATTTTCCCTTTCTGTCACCACAATGTTGCCAAAAATCATGTTTATCCGTAGTTTCTAGAGAAGCACAGAATCTGTCTCTAGTATCACAAAACGACACACAGTTTGCACCATAGTGAAAGCCTCCATCACACTAACAAGTTTTTCATTTTAAGGGGCAGAGTTCCTGAGTGTCCATATGGAGGGGCAGGGGGTTTGAGCCGTCCCCCCCATCCCCAAGCTGTTGTTTAAAATTTTGGCTTTTGGGATTCTGCTATTCATTTACTTTCAGAAATTTTACAGTTGTAATGTTTTTTTAAAATAAGATACTCATTAGTTTAATTATTTTTGTAGTATTTTGGTATCTTGTGCATTTACTAAAATATCTGGCAGCCTTGAAGGCGATAATAATTTTTTTTAGCCTTCTCCCATCCCTAAAAGTACTCACATGGGCATCACTGGCCGAGTTCTCAATGTCTTCATCAGTATCCGAAAATTAGGTATTATTATCCAACAAAGGTTTTATTATGTCGTTAATGTCCTCAACTATCAAGGCATTCATTGAAACATTGCACTTGTAAACTCTGACAGGAAATGTTTGTTATATAGTTGTATCTAAAAGTTGCCGCTCCTGCATGTTTACCCTAGCAACTATTGCCTGTTTAAATTATCAATAAGAAGCTGTGATCTTACAAAGTGTGTTTTATTTGTGTTAAAGAATATTTTCCAATGGTCAATGATTATCAGATCATTGTAAACGATATTTCATCTTAAGCATGTTCGTGTTAAAGGAAAAGATGATGTGGGGATTTCTATACAATTTGATGGGACTTCAGAAAATGGTTCGTAATGAATGTAATTCCTCTTATGTGTTTTTGTTTTAACGAGGTTCGACTGTATTAATACCTTTGACAATGGAATACAATTAATTAGAATGTATTTTGACATCAGGATTAGGCAGGTGTTCTTTTTATCATATATCTCTAGTCTGAGGTTAAAACTTGAGTGTGTATCTCAAAACACCTTTTGATATCAGTTCCCTACAAAATTATAAAAAAAAAAATTTAAAAAAATTGCTGTGTCATTCTGTGTTAAGTATTTGGTAATTGTGCTGTCTCTGTGAAGAGAAATAATATCTTGACAGGAATACTGTTAACTTAAACTACTTTTCTTATGTCGGTAAGGCATTTGTCTGTGGAAATGTCATACAGAGTCAAGAACTGCCAAAATGCTGCTCAATTTTCACAGCAGGAATCCATGCCATTGGTTTAGCTCTACAATACATCTTGGATAATTCGTTAACTTCAACTGCCGCCCATGCAGATTCACTCAACGTTCTGCGAAGCCGAGCTTGTAAGATGTGAAGGGTAATACCCTTCACAGGGAAAACTCACAAAAATCTTGCCCAGGAGGCTTTTCTGTGTTGACCATTATTTGGCAATTGTGTTATCCCTGTGAAGGGTAATAATATCTTACATCCTAATATACGGAGAAAAATGCGTTTGTTCTTATCTACATTCGTCTAGTAGGTCAAGACACCGCGTGCTCAATGCGGGGACCCTGGTTCGAGCCCAGGATGAGGACGGCGCCTCTTTTTCTCCAAATATAAAAAAAGCTCTAGTTTGAGCTATATGAACGTGGGTGGCAAAAATTATTGTATAAAGCCTAGCTTCATACAAAACCTCGCACCACTCTGGAATCCACAGATTTCACAAACAACTTGCGGGTATAAAAAACATATATAGCGAAATTCTGTTGGGTTCCAGACCATGTCGGAATTTCCGGCAATGAACAGGCTGACATTGCTGCGAAAGCAACAACTGCAGAACCTGAGTGTATGACTATTCCATTTCAAGGTTTTTAACACTCATGTCTCATCCCATCTGTATAAAAAAATGCAGTTGGAATGGGACGAGTAAGTTTTTAATAAACTTCACCGCATTAAACCTCGTCTTGAGGTGTGGCAGTCTAGCTATAGTAGTGACCATCATAAAATGATAAAATGGCCACTCTAGCTAGACTTCGCATCAGGCACATTCACTTCTCCCAGCAACATCTCTTAAAGGGAGAAGATGCCTCAATGTGTGCCACATGTGGTGAACCATTAAATGATTTACACATTTTAACCACTTGTATAAATTTTAACCAGCAACGGTCATCAGATTTTAATCAAAATAATTTTAGCCTTCCCGACATTTTATGTGACTCTTTTAACCATGAAATAATTTTTAACTTTTGTTTAATATTGGCTTTTCCCATCCCATGTGATTTATTTATATTGTTTCGTTTGGTACATTTAATACATTACTTTCAATATGCTTTTTACCATTTTAGTTTTTAATTTTAAGACCGAGTGTACGTTCTCACCTTGTTTGGCGCAGAATGACCCTGCTGTCCTTGCACCATAAAAATGCAACCAGCCAAGAATATTTTGCTCAATTTTTTTGTATACTACTTATGAGTGTTTTATTTTATACACCCATTAATGCTAACTTTTTATGCCTACACACTTTAATTCTAATGCAGTTTTTCTATGATTTCCATTTAACTGTACTGTAACTGAATCGTTAAATGTAAAATGGAGCCATGCCCGATGTTTAAACATACGACATGACGTTTTTTACTTGCCATAATCATGCATTTTTACATTTACCAACTTCTATAATCAATTTTAAAACTGCTATTAATGAAATATCTATTAATCACAAATGATTTTAATACTATTTTTTGCGCCATAAAACTACAACCAACTTTAATACTTCATCTTTTACTACTCAGCTAGAAACCTTTTCAGTCTTTTGTCCTTATGAGTTCATTATTACCAACATGCATGAATTAATTTTAACTGTATTTTCTTTAAAATATTGTGAAAGTTCAAGAATTTGTAAATCTTCAGATTATAAAAATAATTCTTAATTTTAAAATTAATGTTATTAGGTATAAAGCCCTGTGATGGCATACTAGTAACATGTTTAGATACTATGCAAATATAATGTAGTGTTTTGTTTTTGTTTTTTTAGACTTCCGACATAATATAACAGTACAACAAAGTCCTAACATTCGTCCTGATAGCAAAGGGTTACGCAATCCTTCTAGTCCAGATAGCCCGCCATCTTCACCGAATCTACCTCGTCTTAGAGCTTATGCTTGTAATGTATAGTTTTATTTTCATATTTAAATATTCGCTTTCTTTAATTTATACTTGTGAAAGATTTTCACAAATACGTCATTGTATGCATGTTCTTTCTCCATATATAGTCTAACTTCGATTTAAAGATCGTTTTTATTGGTCAAGATTGAATTACATTGAGTGTAGTGTTATATTTTACGTGATTTCACGTTTGCTTTATTCGATTTAATGATAACGTTTCATCATTAACCTGTAACTGCACATATAATTTCAGTTAGAAAATCAACTTTGAGTTTACTCAATTGAAACAAATGCTGGTTTATGTTATGTAAAGAAGTATGTACCCAATGATCTTTTCGATGTATTTGCAAAAATAGAAAAGACAATGTTAAATGCCAATTCCTAAGAAAAACAAAAACGTCAGTCAAAGATTTCTGTTCAAAGCACTAATTACGTACATGCATGATCTTACGTTTATTAAAATTAACATGTATTCTTCAGAATGCTGGTAAGCATTTTTATGCTTTGCTTTTTCAATAATTTCTTATTTCAGTTCTGATCAATAGCGCACCCTGGTTTTTTCTTGAAGGTTGGCTGAAAATGCAAAAAATATTGTTATTTTTTAAGGCAATAGTTGTTAATTTTAAAGTATTTTACATGTAAATTTTCAACCCAAGGAAGAGTGTTCGATTCATACCCCCACCGGTGGGTTCATCATTAGTTCCGATAAATGGGTTCCCCCTGATTTAACGATTATTTCACTGGTCCTATGGTTAAATCAAGGCTAGACTGCATGTATACAGGGTGTCTCAGCAACAGGGTTGCA
>QLNU02015360.1:236796479-236815433 GCA_006491805.2 Dysdera silvatica
ATGTTTTGGCTCGTCGGTGTATATCTCCTGCAGAACATTTTTGATCAGCTGAAGGCTTGTTGCAGAACATTGCAAAACATTCTGCTTTGGGGCAATTGCTTATCTTTATTAAAACAAAAATTATTTAAAGGATGTTTTTGTTACTGTCTTCATTATCAAACATGTGTCCGCAAATGGGCTAAAAACGTTACAAATAAAATAAATGAAAACATGCACATTGACATATAATTGATGCTTCAAACTAAGAAAAAGCAATCCAGTTTGTATAGCTACACACAGCCAAGTCTGGATATAAAAGTGATGGCAACTAGTGAGTGCCATTCTTATTATCTATGATGCTCATCACTTTACTGGAGTGAGCATTAATTATAAAGCTGCTTTCTGAAAACCAGGATAATTCTGTGGCTGCTGTTCGTGAATTTCGTTGTTACAAGACATAGCACCATGGACCAATGCTTCCACAAACTGTCCAGAAAATGCTAATGTGATTTGAGACTACTGAATCGTTAAGAGTGGGAGTTTTACTAATCATTAAGAGTTAATCGTTTCAACTGGTTAGAGGACAAAAGTCTATCACTGCAGAAGTTGTTGAATATGTTACTGAAACTGTTATTGAACAGGCAATGATGCATGTTTCTGCATTAGTAATGCAAGTCACTGTCACTGCAGTTAAACACATCATGTGGAAGATAATGAAAAAGTAATACATTATTTTGCGTACAAGATCAGTCGCAATCAGTATCTGCTTGCTGCCAACAAGAACGTGCCTAACTTCTGCATTAACTTTGCTTTCCAGAATAGATGTCATGACCTGTAAAGTAATGAGGCATATTTATATCTTTGATATAAATATTCTCTTAACGCATTATTTAAAATGAAAATATACAAATGCAAGCCTTAAGTAGGCATTTTTAAGATGCATCTTTTTGTGTATGGACAAAAAGTAAAATTTTTGTGAGTTGTTTACACAGAAATATATCTGATGACACAACAACATAGTGTTAATTATATATATGCAAAGTGAAAATATTTAATGCTTTCCAGCAGGTATAACCACTATCTTTGAGCTCACTGAACTAAATTCCATTCTCAGAGAGTCCTGAAATAAAAAGTGCAAACAAACAAACAAAAAAATAAGAAAAGGTTTAGTTTTATAATTTGAATTTGGGAAAAAGTTTTGCAATTGTTCGACTTGTCATTGTGAAAGTTTTATAATATTTTTACTGTGTTAATATGTATATAAAATAGTGAGAAAAATAAAACTGATATTTAAGTGTTTTTTGTGAATGTGGACATTATTAATTTCAGTTAAACATTAAATACAACATACATTTTTATTGTAGTACCAACAGATGGTAAAGGGAAAACATGGGGACCAAGTTCTGTCCATCAAAGGGAAAGAACTCACTCTCGTCATATGCTTCTTGTTGATGGAAATAAGAGATGGTCTAAAAGTGCCCCTAATCTTGAAAAATCTCAAATTCCAGTATCGCCATTAGCTAATGCTGGATTCAGTGAAAGTGGTAGGATCATATCATTTTGAATTTTCTTATATATATGAACAGAATTAAGCTCAAAACTATTGTAAAATTTTAAAAATATATATTTTTCTATTGATTTGTGTCACTACTTAGTAGAATTGCTTGCATATTTCTGAAATATTATAAGGTTCTGTAATACTTTCAAGTTATTTTTCTGAATAAAATTTGTTGATTTCATACAAATCATTGGATTGTCATCAATTCTTAGATAGAAATATAACTATCCATTGTGAAAATTATAAATTGACAAAGATTTTGATTCATTTCCTAAAGCAATTCAACTAAATATAATAATGGTAATAATAATTAATTCTTAGTATGTAAGTAGTAAAATAATTTTTCTCTTTAATAGTGTTCAGACTAAATACACAGTAGTTATAATCAAAGTCACGTTACATAGTTAGCTTTGGTGAGTTTTAATAGATGTATAGGAGCAAAGTTTTGTATTTGTTACTTCTTAAAATATTCAAACCGATTTATGCCCACCTCCCCAGAAAAAGAATTATGGTTCACATTTTCACAACTTGAGGAAATTAAAACATTTTGTGGATCATTAATTTCCAGAAAGCTTGTTCAATAGGCGAGTCATTTAAGTAAATTATTCTGGATATGTAATGCATTGTGCTGAGCAGTTATGTGCAGCATTTCATATGGAGTGGCAGCAGCATGTATTGATATACACTCTATAACAAAAAAATCGATGCACCAAGAAGGAGTTGTCCGATTGTAATGAAATTTCGTATGCAAAGACATTTTGACCGAACATGCAAATGATTAAAATTTGGTGTCCAATGAATGAATAGCGGGAACTCCAGCGCATCGGAACTGCGCATTCAGCAGGTGTATATAAGGAGCGATTCTCAATATGTGGTCAAAATTTCTGTTGCATTTTGACTGCGGATATCTTACGTCGACTGTAACAATGCCTCGCCGAAAGATTCGTGCTCATTACGAGCATATGTCAGAGTTTGAAAGAGGCTGGTTGGACGAATCGAAGAATCGCTGGACATGTGGGTCGAAGCGATGCGGCGATTGGACGGTGCTGGCAAGAGTGGGTCAACAACGGCAGATGTCAGCGTCGGGACGGCAGCGGTCGACCTAGGGCCACAACAGAACGGGAAGACAGAGCGATTGTCAGAGCAGCTGTCACAGCACCGGATTCGTCGTTATCAACTATCCAACGTGTGGCCCGCACACATGTGTCCAACATGACCCTCTGCAGACGACTGAGAGAGCGGAACTTACGCTCGCGCTGACCGTTACACCGTCAAGTCCGATTACAGTGGTGCCGGGCTCGATCAACTTGGAACTGCGCTGACTGGGGACGTATAGTCTTTAGTGACGAGTCCCGTTTCCAACTGTGTCCTGACGACAACCGCAGACGTGTCTGGAGACGTCCAGGGCAGCGTGGGGATCCTGCCCTTACTATCGCACGCCACACATGCCCACAACAGGGCGTTATGGTCAGGGGGTGCCATCTCCTTTGATAGCCGGACCCCTTTGGTGGTCATTTCTGGCACACTTACAGCACAGCGGTACGTAGACGACATTCTACGACCGGTTGTGTTACCGTTCCTTTTGCGACACCCTGGACTTACGTTTCAACAAGACAATGCCCGGCCGCACACGGCACGTGTTGCTATGAATTGTCTTCAAGCTTGCCCAACACTTCCTTGGCAAGCTAGATCTCCTGATCTCTCTCCCATAGAGCACATTTGGGACGCTATGGGAAGGCGATTGCAACCATCCCGGAATGTTGACGATTTAGCCCGACAGTTGGAGACAATTTGGCAAGAAATTCCGCAGGACACCATCCGGGATCTTTATCAGTCTATGCCACGCCGGGTGACAGCTTGCATCCAGGCCAGAGGTGGACCAACGCCTTATTGACTTCCTCCCTTTGTAACGGTCAAACTCTGCAATAAATCATTCAATTGTTCTGACATGTTAATGATTTCTTTTTCTATGTATGTTCTTCATATCCACCAATTTTTATTGCAATCGGACAACTACTTCTTGGTGCATTGAAATCTGCCAAAGAACAAATGTTTCTTTGATTAACACATTCTATCAGGTGTCCTCACAGCTAGAAGTCACAGGCATTCAAATACAGGGAACATGGGAAGTCAGACATTTTGAAAACCTCCAGAAATGTGATTATTACAAAAGGTACTGTGAAGGAGCTCTCTAACTGGCCAAGCAAGGTGTTGTGGTTTTCAAGCTAGCATCTGGTTGTTGGCTGAATCGATAACAAACATATCAAGACATGATATTATTTCATGTAAAATGCTGTATTACATGTCTAGTACATAATTGAATTGCAGTGCTCTCATATTGAACAGGTTCTGTAAGCCATTGGTCCATAACCTCAATCTCCCTTCATGGTAAAAATATAAACTATATATATATATTTTTTTTTTTTTTTGGTTCGACCGCATTTATTAAAACTCACCCTATAGCTCTATAAGTAGGATCACTTTAATTACAACCATCCGGTAACTTTGTAGTGTGTGTGTGTGGAAGAACCCTCTCTAATAGTTTTTGTAAATATTTTAGTTATGTTAAAGTGAAATACTCTTTTTTTTCTGTAAAATTTGTTCATTACTGTGTGTTGAATATTAATAATCTTTAAGCATAAATAATACAAGTTACATGTAGATTTTCACCATATTTTTCATTCTCAATGAACATTAAATGTGTCCCAGGAGCTGCAATCAGATCCTTTGAGCAGTGGACTGAATTGAATTTCCATTAGGCTTTACATATATTGCAAATATATTGTGGGTTAGAGGTCACATCCTTTATCTTAAAACTCTTACTAACCTTGGTTGATGCATCTCTTAATATTTTTCTTACAGGTCCAGAACCAGAACATTTAGGAGTTTCATGGGTGGGAATTCATCAAAATGGCACGTTATCTGAGATATCCACAAACTCTAAAAGATCATCTTTACCCCGAAAAATGTTAACTTCAGTTTTGGGAAACATTAGTGCGCTTTTAGCATCTGTTGCCATCGGATATGATATTCGCCATGCAAAACATTCTTCATTTCATCTTAAAATCCCACCTGGCATTGATGATGAAAACTCTGACAGACAGTGGTGGTCAAAAGATGGAGGTAAATAAGATTATAATCTTATTCTTGTTTTGTTTTTTCATATTTTTTATCGTTTTAACAAAGACATGGTAGTTTGAATTTTTGCACATTTAATAATTTGCATTTGTTTCTCATAGTAAAAAAACCAACTCATGAAATATTATAGACCACCTTTTAATCTTCCTTTTCGTGGTGGGGGGGGGGAATACTATAGAACTAGCTATCACATTCTAATTTAATATCTCCACGGTCATGGAGAAATAATCTAATATTTTCTGGTTTTGAGTCAAGCACATTTTCAGAATCTCCTGAGACTTTAATTTCAGACCTGTGTGTAAATCAGTTGGGTGTCTCAGTCTCACCAACAGATATTGAGAGATGTCATTGGCTGGGACGGAGACCCAACCTAAAATTTCGTAGAATCATGGTTAACTTTTCTACCTACAAATTAAAAGATTCTATTTTGCATAACGCCGTCAAATTAAAAGGGTCCAAATTTTCAATCCAACAAGACTTTTCTGGAAACTAGACACATAAGGCAAAAACTTTGGTAATTATCCCAAGTCCATCGTGACGAAGGCCAACGCACTAAACTAACTTATCGTACTATTCTAATTAACGGTACTAAATATTCCCTTAACCCCACTTCCAACTCACTGATTAGTTTTTCGGGAAACGCCCTGTAGAAAAATCTAGTCAGAAACACATCCATAATAAAAATCATTATTTGCTCAAAAATAACTTACCCATTTGCTCTATTGACATTTGCAGTATTTTGAACAAATTAGATGATTCAAATACCTTTATCTTATCTACTGACCCATTCTAGATTGGCTCCATCCTAGAATTGACGATTCTCACATTTCTATTCCTAATTATGTTTTTTATAGACATGACAGACTCATTTGAGGAGGGGGCGTGGCGTTATTGATCAAAAATACTTACTGTAATACATCTTTAATAGAACTTCATGCCAATATTGAAATTATTGCCATTGAATAGGGTCCTATCAATCTTAAACCATTTCTAATTGTCTCTGTATATTTCCCTCCTAATTCTCCATTAAACTCTTTTATTGAACTCTCAAATATCCTAGACTTTTATTCTTCTTATCATATTACCATAGCTGGTGACTTTAACCTTCCAGGGATTTCCTGGGTCCCATTTCCTCTAATCATGGTAACTTGATAATTAATAATTACCTTATTGATTTACTTCTTACGCATAATTTAACTCAACATGTGAATATGCCTACTAGAACTAACAATTCTTCCTCCAACATTCTTGATTTAATTATGTGTTCCAGTCCACTTATTTCTGAAAATTTAACTATTTTTCATGATTTATCAGACCATGATATTTCCCTTTCTTGGTCTTTTAATTACTCATCCCACCACTGCATATTACCTGCCAAAAAGATACAACTTTGCTAAAACTGATTTTTCTCATGTCCGAAAAGTTCTCAACACCCCTCTCCCCGATTTTCTCGTTCAAGCAAATTCAAATAATATACACCTACTATGGAACTCCTTTAAAACTATTATCCACTCAATCCTTTTCACTATTCCTACAAAAAAAATTAGAACTAATTATTCTAGTAAACCTTGGATTACCAGACATGTTATTCATCTTAAACGCAAAGTTCGAAGACTCTTCCACCAAATTTAAAAATAGCCCATCCAACATAAACTTAAAGCAAAGTTTCATTGATCTTATCATGAATTTAAACGTTCATATAAGAATGCGAAATTAGATTATCTCACGTCTACTCTACCTCATTATCTTAAGAATAAACCAGATAAATTTTGGAACTTAAAATCCAAACCCTTCAAGCAATTAACGTTAGTAATCTAAAACATATTAATTTCTGACCCCTTCACAATTGCTACAAGTTTTAATTCGGCATTCTAATCAGTCTTCTCAACAGATGATCACTCCACTAATTTACGACTTATATCTTCCATAACTACTTCTGTCCCTATTCGCTTTTCTAAACCAGGCTTAATAAAACTACTTAAACGCATTAAAATAAATACTACCGGTCCTGATGATATTCCAAATTTTTTAATGAAAAAATTTCCAGAATCTATGTCTGAGTACCTTATTGTTTTATTCAATGTTTCACTCAATTCCTCTGAACTTGCTGATGATTGGAAGATTAATAAAATCATCCTAATTTACAAATCAGGTAGTCATAATAATCCGTTAAACTATAGATCTATTGTTATTACTTCATCCTCCTTCAAACTTTTTGAACATACCATAGCTAAAGAGATACACCTTATACATGAGTCTAAAAATGTCTTTCTACCATCTCAATACGGATTTAGAGAGAGTTACTCAACAATTAACCTACTTCTTAACTTTATGCAAGATTTGCCCTAATCCATTGACAATAATGCCCAAACAGATATAATTTTTACCTCCCCAGTTTTAGGTTAAAAAAAAAAATACTGCAAATGGGAAGGAAATCTGAATTTTTTTTTTTATAGCTAGGTAGATTAAGTGATCACCTGTTTTCTGAAGTAATTTGTAAAATAATACGATGGTGCTTCCACTTAATAACATGGAGGAAGTGTGGAGGGGGGTCTTCGCAAAGCGATATAATTTGTCAGGGTTTACCTTAAAAAAAAATGTATAACAAATTAAAAGAAAAGTAGTCTAGGAATTGGTTCCCTAAGCCTTGAGAGGTTCAGATTCCTTGGGAAAATGTAGATCTACTATGTATTATGGTGGCATAGTGGTAATGCATTCATGTATCATGCTATTAGCCTAGGTTTGACTATCAATGTTATCATACAAAATATGCTGTTTTTTCTGCCCACCATAGTCTGAGGTTTGATTCCCTTGGCAAAAAACATTCGGATTCCTTAAAAAACAGTAGATATTGGCACAGAAATATTCTGATAACAATTGTCAAAAACAAGACAGCCACTTGACTCATATCTATTCAAAATAGATAACCCTTGTTTCTATAGTGATCGTTACTAATCAGATATTATGTATGTGTTTGTTTGCAAAAACTACTTGGAATTATCTTTTTTGAATAATGGTTTATAAATAGAGTTTAAATGGATTAAACATGATTTTCTAAATTTTTGCTGATTTCAGGATATCTGGTATAATAGTTTAAGTAGCTCTAAATAAAGTGAATTTTGTGGAATTTTGTAAACGAATTTCTTTGTTGGGGATATTAATATCCTTATATCATAATCAATAATGACATGTTAAGACTTTGAGCAGTCTTGCACTAATTCTAAAAATTATTTCAGGATTTCAATCTCTTTTAAATATAAATTTATTCGCTGGTGTGAAAAAATTATGGACAGGATAGTTTTTCACATGTAATGTCACACCCCAGTGTTTCAAATGGGTACAAAGCATACCATAATATTTCCAAGATGTAAGATTATGGAAACGGTGAACGATACTGACCAAGAAAGGAATCCAAAGGATACAAAGGACTTTTATTCAAAAGTGGGCTTTCAGCACAGGAGGACAGAAGACAGAAACGTCCATGTGACAGGCGGCAGGCAAGAAAAACAGTTTTCAGTAGGGGATATGATAACCCCTGATTGCGATGCAGGATGTACACCATCTGTTCATGTTCAGTAAGAGGTTGTTGACAAGCTCTTGAGGCATCATAGCCCATTCCTCTTGTAGCACCAATTGAAGCTGCAGAGTCATTGCTAGTGGATGGCAACGTACTGCCAGACGTCTCCCGAGAACATCCCACGTGTGTTCTCCTGGATTTAGATCCAGAGAATGTGCGGGCCATTCCATACGATGAATATCTTCACTCTCTGACAGCTCAGCGACAGCAGCTGTACGATGAGGTGTAGCGTTGTCATCCGTGAAGAGGAATTCCGGGCCCATAGCACCCTGACATAAAGCAGGAGAACTTCGGTACAATAGCAGTCAGTAATGCTTGAACCTCCTTGGAAGATGTGGAGCTCCGAACGACCACCAAGCATTATCCTTCCCCCAAACGAGAACTTTGCCACCTCCGAACTGGTCCCTTTCGATGATGTTGAGAGAGTGATTGTGTGTTCCCTTCTCTCTCCAGATGTATAGACATCCAGAATCGCTAATGAGACTAAATCGACTATCATCCGTAAACAGCACTCGACCCCATTGTTGAGCTCCCCATTCCTTGTGTTCCTGGCACCACAGAAAACGTCGTCCCTGATGGGTAGGCTTCAATAGCACACACTAAACTGGTTGCCGAAATAATAAACTGCTTGTGTGCAGTCTCCTAGCCACGGTAAAATGCAATAGCAGCTGTCCAGTAGTGTATTTCATGTGGCTTGCGATTTCACCCGCTGTCAGCTGTCAAACTCTCCTCGCATGTAGAATAAGATGCTGGTCCTCTCTTGCCATGGTTGCTCATTGACAACCACCACTAAACCTTCGGACAGCTGTTTGTTTCAACAACTACTCGTCATCATCCGCGACAACTCGTCGTCGCTCAAACCGATGTACACTGTGCAATAGCTTCCACTGAAATGCTGCTCGAACACGGCTCTCATGCTTTACTCCCCACCCACATGCCTGCATTACATCATGATGCGTATACGCAAATGCCCTACCGTGTAGGACCCTAGGCAGTCTCCTGATTGGTCTTTCGGTCGGTTCTGCTTGTTCGTTCTGCTGTTACGTTACTTTTTCCATCTCGTCCTTAATTTTTGCACACCAGCGTACTTTATATAATTGAAATAAATACTAAATTTAAAATACACAAATCAGCTGTTACAGGAAAGTTTTAAGAATTAAAAATTGATATGATTTTGTATGCTGATCTCATGTTAATTTTAATATGTGATGGATTGTTTTTGATTGTCGATAATTCCATGTTGTTATTTTTCATAGGACTTCCTTCTGATTCAGAATTTTCTTCAGCATCTGGCTATTTACATAATACATATCATGGCCAAACAAAACATTATCGACCAAGCTTAAATTTAGATTTTGTTTATCAACCAAAGTGTAATGATACTCAAATCTCAACTAGGCATGCAGTATCCAATGCTGAAAGTGACAATGTTTTTAGTGTTACCTCAAGTACAAGTCATTCCAATTGGGATGTGAATTCAGTTGTAAATGAAAAAAATTTTAACTATGAATTTTCTAATGCTGAATATTTTAGTCCAGAATTTTGTCAAGTGCCAGATAAGATACAAACTCGAAGTGGGCAAAATGTATTTTATAGTGATAAACATTTTGGTGATGGTTCTAGAGATGAGCCTTATACTGATTTAGCATATCCTGATTGGACTCCAGAAGGATTTGCTTATGACAACCCTGGTTCACAAATATCTACCATTGGATTAGTGCCATCTCGAACAGCTCAACATGTAAGTTACCACAGACGCACGCCTTCAAATGTGTCAAATTCTTCCAGTACCTCTTCCAATGTTAATCTTTCTTTCCACATTGACGAGACTGATCAAATTAACTCAGATTTACAGACAAGGTCCCATTTACTTAATTATTTACCAGCTTCTTCCTGTCCTGCAAATACACCCCGCAGAAAAAGTCAAGAACAGTCAGCAGATCGACCTTGTACTTTAGAGATTCAAAATGTTCGCTTACCACCATTACCCAAAAAGAATACCCTTGGGAGGACTTCTCCCAAAGGTTGGTCTGCTTTTTCTAATTCCAGTTCTCAAAGAACAACACCTACTGATGGATTAGGAACTCCCAGTGATGAAAGCTCCGGTAGTACATCCAGGGTACGTTTTTCCATTGATGAATCAGGTGGTTATGTCAACCGTGCGGCGGGTACCGATGAAGAAAAGACTTTGCTTGACATGCCTGTCGAAGGACAATCTCAAGATGGTACAGTGCCTTTGTCAGAAACCATATTGAAAAGTTTTAAAAGACAAAGAGCTGCTTCTCCTAAATGGGAAAAGAGCTTCTTGACCTAATGTGTGACACAGATTAGTCATACCAAAAAAAATAGCCTTTATTTTACTGTTTTCAAAACCTTGTAATATTCTGTTTAACATAAAGTAAATTTAAGTTTAAAATAATTCTCTTTATCAATACTAATAAATAGCCATTGAAGCTTAATGTGAAGCAATATTCATTTTCTAAAATCCTGTTTTTAGTTCTAGAATTTAGTTAAAATTAACTTAAAAACAAGATACAACATGTCTAATATTTTTAATTCCACTTTAATGTACATATTTACTGTTGAAGCTTACTATGTACTCTATTTAAATTTGAAAAATCTCTAATACTAAAATTTTCATTCTTAAATACAATATTCATCGTTAATGTTACTTTAAAATCCACAAATTGTTACTGTTTTGTGTCATATGTTTATTTGAAAAAAATCTAAATGCAATTTTTTGTATTATTGCTCTTCGGGTTAGTCACTTTTCAAGCAAAATAAAAACATACAATTTTTTATAAGGTGTTTTTTGTTGTTGTTTTTACTATTATTTGTATCTAAATTCTTTGTTATTTGAACATTGTAGTTTGTTTTGTTTTATTAAAAAAAATCCCCAAATTTGTGAGTTAAAACAAAAAATTTGAAGATGTTTTTCTTTTCTCGAGTGAATATTGTAGCACATTATATTGTTATAAAATTATCCTAATTTATATTGTTAATTCAATTTAAATTTTATAAATGGCTTTTTAAACATCCATTAGTTTTAGTAACTTGACTTTTTAATCACACTGTTAACAAAGTACTAACTTGTTTGATTTTGGAACACATTCTTCTATCAAAATTATATAAATTGTTAATTGTTTATATTTTATATCTCCAAACTTTACTTGTAGTTTTTACAGTTTGTTTGTTATCATGAATTGCGAGCTATAATTAAAATTATATTAAACCCATTGCATCCCTGAGTTCACATACTTTACAATTATATCTTGTGGTTTATTATGCTTGGTATAAATTATTTTATTGCTTATATAAACAAAAATACCATATTCTCGTTCATGAGAAAAGTATAATTTGCCATTTGTAACCTACTATTAAAAACCTCTAACGCAACCATAACTATAATGATGTGTGGTTAAGTGCTGTAGATCAGTTTAAATGGAAATCACATTAATCCATCAATTCTGTATAGAATTTCCTTACCTCCCTCCACAGGTGGTCTATGAAACATCAAACTAAAATCAACCTACTTATTTCATAATCACTTCCATTAGTGTCTGAAAGAATTATTTTTATATTTCTGTATTAAAATCTTACTGTTTAATGTGATAATATTTTTATATCAGACATGCAAAAATCTTTGTCTTTGTTTTTTTCCACATAGTGTTTGTGTGCATATAACCAATCATTATCATTGCTATGTGTATGCTGCATTAAACCAGTGTTCGTTCTGCAAAACTCTAGGATTCCGTAAGCAATTTGTAAAATACCATTAAAATTTTCAAGAAAATTTGTAAATTCCATAATTCTTTCCTCATGACAACTCTTAGATCAGTGGTTCCCAACTGGTGGCCACAAAGGAGTCCCAAATGGTCCGCGAGATGGGTCACTATTTAAAAAAAAATAATTAAAAAACTTAAAAAAAATTATTAAATATTAAAATTAAATATAAAAAAATTAATAACACATTTGTAGTAGTCTACAATCAGGCAAAACTTCAAGCCGGTTCATATTAAAAGTACTTTGTCTTACCGAGGTTTGACTGTATTATTAGATTTTATTATTTCTTTTTCTGTTTATTTCTTTTTTTTTTTTTACCAAAGAAAGATTGTACAAACACATTTTCCCCAAAAAAGACCCAGTTCCCTTTTTTATTAAGGTCTTGAAGCCAACTCTTGAGAATTTTTCAAAGTGGTCCACAGACGTGATTGAATTGGAAAAGTGGTCCGTGGGCACAATTGAGTTGGGAACCACTGCCTTAGATAGAGTTAATACCGTATATAACCAATACCCCTTAAAGAGGCATAGAAAGGTATTATCTACTTTTTTGTACTAGTTTATTGCTTATTTTTTATGTTTATGTCCAAGCAGTGATAAATAAAACTCTTTAGGGTTTCTTTAAATGGTATTTATAGAGAGGGTTCTGTGTGGCAAGAAAAGGGTTCCATAGGATGAAAGGTTCGAGAACCACTGCATTATACGATATTACATATATATACCTATAATGCTTATCAACGAGTGTTTCAGTTTACCTATTGTGTGTATAACATATAGAAATAGACAATTTTGTAATATTATCAATTTGCACAAAAAATTGTATAAGCTATGATTTGACACGTAAACTATGTTTCTCTAAGTTTTTAAAAAGGCCTTCAGCTTTCGCTGAAGATGGTTTTCTTCCATTTTCTCTATTGTCCATTGCCTTCCCTCTCTCAATTCTTTTTTTCTTATGATTGAAATGCAATCATATTCAATAGGGGCTGAATGTCTGTGCTGTTGATTTTCTTTTTGGTTTTGTGGGGTGTGAGAGCATTGGTTTACCACTGACTGTTGCATCTTCCTCCTTGTTTCAGAATCCTTCACTTTGTATCGTCTGTCGGGGGCAGTCTTTCACAGCTACCATACTTCTCTACATTCCTTGCCTCTGTTTTATATATATCCTTTTTATCTTCTACTCTTCTTTTTGACATTCTTCTGTAGGAGCATTTCCGTGCCCATGTCATCAAATTTTACTTCTGCCTCAACTCATTTTAGTACCTTTTCTAAAAATAGACGTTGAGAGGCTGTTAGACCTAATCATACCTCATCTTATCACTCACATATTGGGTTCGGTTTCGTCATTGGGTGGGAATCTCATTTACTCTCAGTGAGTCCGTTTCTCATTTTTCATTCCCACTATTCATCAAATCCCATCTTAGGACTTATCCCTACCCTTTTGTCTCAATGTGGTATTAGTGAAGCTGTTACGTCTCATTTTCATACTTCATAATCATCCAAAGAGTGGGATTGAATTTTTCCTCATCAATTTGGACTTCAACCCTTTCCAAGGAATACTCGGATGCCACCTTTCCCATTTAACTCTTTTCCTAAGTTCTAATAAAAATTCTATTTTTGTCCTCTAGCTTTTATTGGTATTATTAACACTAGGTTCATGAATATATCTTTTCTATTGCGAGATTCATTGTTGTACATGGGGTTTAAAATAACATTACTAATAGTTACATACAAATATATTAATACTAGCTTTATTCATAGATTTCAAAATGTTTTAATACTCAATGCAAGTTTAGTTTATATTTTGTAGTTTTAATGAAAGCCTTAAGAATACTTCTTAAAGAGCAATAAATTGAAAATAAATTTAATTTTTTTTTAGAAGAGCAGAGGTTGTTTTAATTGCATTATTTTTATTGACAAAAACTTATTTAATGCCAAATTTAATTTTAAAATCATATTAATAAAACGCCATTTTATAATTTAAATAGTTGTCCCTTTTCTATCACTGTAGTATGTGAAAGTTTTAAGTAGTTTGCATGTGAGAAGTCTGAATTTCAAACGTAACTTCACCTATATACATTGCCAGTTTCGTAATGTATGAATGTGATAGCTATAAAATTGCTGTGATATATTTTTATGAACTAAAAATTTATTTTCTCATTAGAAAAGAAACCATACACAAAATCAGAGATGCCAACTTGTACTGATTTTCCATAGTTTGTATGGATTTTAACTCCACCATGTGGTTTTGTGATCTATACCAAGAAAACTATGGAAAACCTCATTCAAGATTCTCACATGGAATTTTCTACTGGCTCCTCAAAAATTTTGTATTTTTTATGGTTTTTCTAGTTTAAAAAAAACCCGCACTTTGCAGATGGCCCGCGCCTTCCATGTTTGGATGTGACGCTTCTGACTTGCCCATTCCCCTCCATTGGCGTCTACCCAGCATATATCACAAGGAACAAAATACATGTGCGGGAACTCTTCTTCCTACTTGTTTATCAGATTCCCTGTTACGCCATGTGGAACAGGCGAGGGGGAAAATAAAAATCAGTTATTTGGTGCCTTTTGTGTATATTTTTGCATGCAAACTGTTTCTCTGTTATTCTTTATGTCCAACTTTGTGTGTGAACATTGCTCATGTTTTTGGATTAAAACAACGAAATGAAATGCAGCCATGATTATAAAACAGCCCATATGGAGATAGTAAACCATATCGACAAATATATCGCTGTATTTGTAGTAAGGAATGGCTGTTTTACAAAGCATCGAAAGTTTTTAAATTTTTATGTGAACTCGCAGTTTTACCATATTTTGAATAACTTTTTACAACATTCTATTAAAACTTCAGAAAATTTTGCTCACAATACTTTAGAAAATAGCACGTGATTTGCGCCGAGATTTTGCGGCATATATTTCGGGATATTTCCCCCTTATGCTTTCGTTATCTACACACGCAGAGGCGTGCAGATTAATTTAAAAGTAAATTTACCTATTAAATAAATTTAATTAATTTGCGTAATTTATAATTCTATTCTGTGAAAAAACGCCACCTGGTGCCTGTTTCTGGAACTTAAAAAAAATAACGATTTACCCTTTTTTTAAAAAAGATTTTAACAATAATTAACGAGTTGTTTTTTTTCAGTGCGCGATTTCGTCCTTGATGTGCCGCTTACCGGCAAAATTGTGAACTTTTTAAAAGTACTGTAATTAATGACTGTTGGTCATTTTTTAGTATTTTTCCATCAAAATAGAGGAATTTCTCCCTGATGCACCATCTTATGGCGGGGTACGAAATTAGCCATCGTTAGTTATATTTTGCACCTACAAATTTCCATCCAAAGAAATAATGCCTACAGTTTGAAGTGGGCAAGTTTTGTTGACAGAAGCCAATTTGCTTATTACAACGATTTTAGCTTCTCAAGTGAAGAATAGGGAAGAGGTTTCGAAATTACAGAAAAGAAAGAGCTGGTTATTTATGAAGTTTTACTTTTTCAATGAAACATTTTACTTTTCATTTTTATTGTGCTCATTCATTTGATTAAACTATTTTTTACCTACTACAAAACTGGTTCAAGAGCTTTTTTTCTTCTACAAAACTAATACAAAAGGTCATTTCTCCTGCTACAAAGTTGATACGAATGGTATTGGTGAGTGTATGATCACTGCATAAACAGTTGAGTCACACTATTAGAAATATTTGCTTGTTGATTCCAGGTGGGAAAGGGGGTTCATATATTGTTGTGTAGCAATGTAGGTGCTTTACTTACAAAAAATATTTTGCAGAAAATAGAAGACCATGTTTTCACTGAAAATTCTTGACTTTTTTACTGATGACTACTTTCTCAGGTTGGCATCTCTGCGCAAAATAAAATATATAATCAAACGCGATTTCATTTTCTACTACGGTTCATGTTATCATCGATACATAGTACCTTTGCGAATATTTTATTGAAGAAAAGTAATTATATGTAGTAAAATTTAAATTTTTAATAAGTCAACCACGAATTCATATGTCTGATTAAAGTTTTGAAGTGGTATAAGGAATTATACTGTGTTAAGGAGAGAAAAAAATTAGCTTCCCTCAATATTACAATGCTCTTGTATTAAAGACAACAAAATTATCTTCGTTTGAAATTTCTTAAAAATTAATAATTCTAGAGTTTAGAAATCCCAAAAAATAATTGTATTAAAAACAGTGTTTTAGTCTCTTGCTTTTACTGTATGGGACTAATTAATTTATGAACAATCAGACTTTTATTAGCAAAGTGATGGCTTCTTAAAAATGCATAATGAGCATCTGTCACAAATAGGAATACAAATGCACATATCATATTTTTGAAGACCTAGACAAAATTTTTAGCGATCTATGTTGTGTTTATTTATGAAATTAAGGTCTTACAAATTTTTGCATAGGAAATATAACATTATGTGTATGGAAACGACTTAAAAAATCAACTACCAACAATACTTTTTAATTTTAAAAAGTTGATTAAAAAAAAAGTCTTGCATGTCTATAAATTTATATTAATCAAGCAGATTTGATTTCAAACTTCTCTATTAAGGTATCTGATGATGATGTAAATTTAATTATCAGCATATTTTGTACAGAAAATTGAACTTTTTTTTTGTAACAAAACTTTTCAATATTCAAGAAAGGGATCAATACATTTGTTATTCCTTAATATATATTTTATTTTATACATTATGCTTAAACATTTTAGTACTATGAAAAAGAAATGATCATGTTTCTTAATAAAATAAAAAAAAAATTTCAAATAAAAAATAGAGATTGTCAAAACCAGAGGTTTAATTTAGTACTTAATGTTTAATTCTTCATTGAAATTTAAGCCCATCAGTGTTAGTTAATTAACGTGTTGAATTAATTAATGCAAAGTTTGACATGTTACATTTTTAGAAAAATGGAAATGTTTGTATTTTGTACTGTTATTTAATTTAATGACTGTGAATTATTCTTTTTGGAATTAAAAAAAAATCATTCACTTTTAGTGTTTTAATTTTATATATAATGTGGGTGAAATATGTGGTAATTTATGCATGGTGTGGGTTTCAGACACTTGGCTTTAAATCAAAGAAATATTGATCATTAATTTTTCTAAAAGTGATTATGTTAACAAATATGCAATAGAACTTTTGAATGTAAAAAATTTTTCATTTGATTCATGCCTAGAAATGAATAAATGGAAGTGCACTTAACTGCACCATTCTTTGAATTTTGCCCAAATGCATGGGGACTTTCCGTAATATATAATAAGACAGTTTTTTTTTTACCGTAAGAGCACACACAATGTCAATAAGCATTCAAATCTGAAAAATAGTGAGTTTAAGCTTCCAATATCCATTTTAAATTTGATTTTTATTAATATGCAATGAATATCTGGATCACCAGAAATTGCTGGGAAAAATTCAAGCAAATTTCAAGGCTCATTTGTAAAATTTTCGAACATCCCCTTCCCACGACCACTACCACTTTTTCTTCCACACCACTCCCAAAAAGGACTTGATACAGCCACCTTCCAGGCATGCAGCAGCGCACATTTAGAACGGTTCCGCGGTGGCGAAAGTGTTGTGCAACGGTTCTAGTGTGTCAAGCACCGGGTTCGACTCCCAGCAGTGCAAAAAGAACGCTTACTCAGAGATCTCATAAAGATCGCACTGCTCACTGTAGTCCGGGGTTTGGTTCCCTAGGCCTTAAGAGGTTCGGATTCCTCGGAAAACAGTAGGTCCCGGCGCAGCATGACCACTGTAGTCTTTGAGCCGTAAAACCAAAAAGCAACCAACCAACATTTTAGAACATGACTGATCAGAAACCTAACCTAGGCAAGCTTTTCTATTTTATCTTTACTGGTTTGAGTTTCTTCTAGAATTCGAACTCATTTTGCTTCCAGCTGTTTTACAAATCGTTCATTCATCTTCCTTTTCTCCCATTCCTCACCTAAATTTTTTACCTCTTTTTACCCTCTGCGCATGCAGAAGTGTCGCAACACGATGTGGCATAGACTCGGCTAATGTCTGAAGGTATCCTGGAGACAATTCACACCAGGAATCCTGCAGGGCAGTCCACAAATCCATAGGAGTGCGAGGTGGTGGAGATCTCTTCTGAACAGTATGTTGCAAGGCATCCCAGATATGCTCGATAATATTCATGTCTGGCGATTTAGGTGGCCAATGGAAGTGTCTAAAGTCAGAAGAGTGTTCCTGGAGCCACTCGGTAGCAACTCTCGATGTGTGGGGTGTCGCATTATCATGCTGAAATTGTCCAAGTCCGTCGGAATGCACAATGGACATGAATGGGTGTAGGTGATCGGATGTTTACGTACCTCTCACCTGTCAGAGTTGTCTCTAGACATATCAGGGGTCCCATATCACGCCAACTGCACACGCCCCATACCATCACAGAAGCTCCACCAGCTTGAACAGTCCCCTGTTGACATGTAGGACCCATGGATTCATGAGGTTGTCTCCATACCCGTACACGTCCATCCGCCTGATGCAATTGGAAACGAGACTCGTCAGACCAGGCAATGTATTTCCAGTCATCAACAGTCCACTGGCGGACCCAGATGAGGCATAAAGCTTTGTGCCGTACAGTCAACAACACTACATGAGTGGGCCTTTGGCTCTGAAAGTCCATATCAATGATGGTTCGTTGAACAGTTCGCACGCTGACACTTGTTGATGCCCCAGCATTGAAATCCGCGGCAATTTGAGGAAGTGTTGCACGTCTATCTCGTTTAACGATTCTCGTCAGTCGTCGAAGGTCCCGTTTTTTTCAAGGTCTTTTTCCGGCTGCACCGCTGTCGGAGAACTGATGTTTTAACGGATTCCTGATATTCACGGTATACCCGTGAAATGGTCGTACGCGAAAATCCAAATTTTTTTCTCTATCTCGGAAATGCTA
>QLNU02015360.1:236840023-236858105 GCA_006491805.2 Dysdera silvatica
TTTGTTCTATTTATTACCATAAATAAACTTCTGAAGACTAAATGATTGTCATTTCTATTACATTTCATGAACACCGTTCCTCAATAGCAGGTTTAAGATATACGTAATAACATGAGATTACATTCCAAGGCACCAGTCAATACATTACGTGATGCATGTTGCATTCTATGGGGCTTGGTAGTTATCATCCTAATTGTGTACCACTGTTATTACCACAGCATTGGGCAAAGTACCTTATCTTGGCCAGAGAACATCATTGTCAAATCATGTATGAATGGTCGGATGAATCATGTTTTCAGCTATTTTGAGCAAATATATATGTTCGTGTGTAGAAAAAACAACATGAAGCTATAGATCCATCCTGTCAGAGAGTTATTGTGCAAGTTGGTGGTGGTACAGCCTTGGTGTGGGATGTGTTCTGTTGAAGTATGCAAGGAGCACTAGTACATACTATTGGAGTCTCCCCTGACAGGGGCAACATTCCAAAAATTTCCATTAGGGCAATACATAATGTCACAATATGTGTGGATAATTAAAATCGTTGCAAAACATGAGGTGCACATGAAATGTGTGACTATACAAGAATGTATTTGATATGCTATCTTTCATTGTAGACGATGTAATAAAATTGCATGCTCAACTACAGAACATAGTTTCATTTGAAATATTGTGAATATGATATGTAATACTGGTCTTGAAGTTCACAAAATGGGCTGTGCCTCCACGATAGACAGTATCTTTGTGATGTTCCTATAGCCAGAAATTTGTGGGGACAGAGCTCTCAATACGTTGTTATGCAAACACACAGTATGCCATATATATATCTTAAGTTTTGTAGCATTTTGAATCATCCACTATGGTAATACAGTACCTGTGTATCAGCCTGGTGTCGATTTTCAAAACGAACGTATTTTTTTCCCACCAAATAAAATTTTGTTGTTGATGCTGTCTTGTGAAATACAAAGTCTTTCCACATATTGAATAGTTCCCTAGTTACAACCTTTCAGAATGTAAACTCTAATTGTAAGCACCTGGTACATCTCAATATATTATTATTCATAGTCATGAATGAACTAGGTTTCTTTTTATCTTATTTTTAACTTCACTATTTAAATTTTAATGGATTCAACCCCATAATCTGATTGCATTTTGTTCTACTTAAATGTTAATATTTTTATATTATAGGTTTGTTAGGGAAATAAATTGAATAGTTATTATGTTGCAATAGCTTAAATCAGCTTTTATATATATACTTCTTCTTTCGCTTTGCCATTTCCCATGTTATATGGGGTCGGCGTTATGGTCCTTTAATCTTCTCTTCCACAATCTTCTATCCAATGCCTCTTCTCTACTCCATCCATACTCTTCCAGATCTTCCGTCACTTTATCCTTCCATCTCAGCCGTGGTCTTCCCCTCTTCCTCTTACCCATTACCACCAGCTTATCCAATACCTTTCCCACATATTCCTCATTTCACCGTTCCATATGCCCAAGCCATCTTAACCTATGTTCTTGTATTTTTCTTCCTATGGGTCCAACCTTGACCGTACCTCTAATTAGGTTATTCCTTATTTTATCCCTCCTTGTAACACCATTCATCCACCTCAACATTCTCATCTCAGCCACTTCCATCTTCCTTTCATGCGCTCTTGTAATTGGCCAAGTATCCGCCCCGCATAACATTGCAGGTCTGACCACAGTTTTGTACAATTTTCCTTTCATCCTTCCGCTTACTTTCCTATCACAGAGCACTCCACTCATCTTTCTCCAATTTAACCACCCACATTGGATTCTGTATTGTATCTCTGTGGTCAAAACTCAATCGCAGCCTACAAATGATCCAAGATACTTAAATTTTTGTGCCGATGGTAATCCTTCATCTTGTAGACCTATGCTACTTACGCTTTCTCCATTTAGTGCCACATATTCTTTGTTTTGCTTATTCTCAAACCTCTCTCCTCCATTTCTCGGTTTTCCTTTCTACTTTTTCACAGGATGTTTCACATAGTACAATGTCATCTGCAAACAGCATACTCCATGGTGCATTACAGTTTACGTCTTTCACTAAAACATCCATTATCAGATCAAATAAGTAAGGACTGAGAGCTGAACCCTGGTGCAGTCCAACCTTTACCGGGAACCCTTCTGTCAAACCTACACTACTTCTGATGTAAGTTTCTACTCACTTCATACATTTCCTTTACATGTCTAACATACTTCTCTGATACTCCCTTTTTTCTCATACACCTCCATATCTCTTGTCTAGGTACTCTATCATATGCCTCCTCCAAATCTATGAACATCATATGTAACTCTGCTCGCATCTCTCTACATCGTTCCATGAGCTGCCTCAGTACAAATATAGCGTCCGTTGTTCCTCTGCCTGGCATAAAACCAAACTGTTCAGTGCCTATATCTGTCTCCTTTCTAATCCTCGTTAAAAAACTTCGTTTAGTAACTTACTAAAATATTTTCTCCATCTTCCTCTAATCCACGATCGTTCTTGTATTATCACTCCCCTATCATCTTTTATCTGCCTAATCATTGTAAAGTCCTTTGACCCTTTATTGCTCACTTTAGCTATTCTTATTAACTGCCTCTCTCCGTCTTTTCTTTCCATTTCTTCATACGCATCTTCCACCGTTTTCGCTTTTGCTATGGTCCTACTTTTTTTTACTCTTTATTTGCCAATTTATATGCTCTTTTGTCTTCCATGCTACCTGTCAGGTCCCATCTTTTCATCTCTTTCTTATGTTTTATTGTCGATTTCACTTCTTCATTCCACCACCATGCCTCCTTTATATTTGGCGGTCCTTTTCCTGATGTTTTTCATAGCACCTCTTTTTCTGTCTTTCTTATAACTATTAAACTTCCACCATTCTTGTAAATCTTCTGCCAATGTTTATATATACACTAGTGTGGAAAACTTAAGCAACAAATTCATCTTTCAACTTACAACCATGAAATTGTTGAAAAGGGCTTTTTGCTATCAGTACAATGAAAAATCAGCTCAGTAGAAAGGTGATGCATATGCAAATATGAACACCATGACGTCAGCACACGCAAAACACGTGCAATGCAAGGCAACTTGGAAAGAAGAATGGAAGGTGCATTTCCAGATATTCTTCTGCGAGTGAAAGTGAGATTGTACATGAAGTGTGGCTACAAGAAAACATCAGGATGGCTTTACATGTGGTAGAATGATTGCAAGCTCGAAGAGGGGCGTACTTTGATGTCTGTTGCCCAAGCGTTTGGAATTGATAAAAGTGTTGTTTCACGAGCTTAGAAAGCCTTTCAAAGGACAGGTACAGCTGTAAGAAAGTTTGGTGGTAGTCGACCAAGGAAAACAATGGTGACTGATGACCGATATATAGCCCTTCAGGCGAAAAGAAATCAAAAGCAGACAGCGGGCAACATGCTCAGCAGTTTCTTATGGCAACCAGACGACAGGCGTCCTGATTTATTGTGGCCAGACGATTTAATGAAGGTGGCCTATTGGCCCGCCATCCTGAACCCTGCATACCATTGATAGCAGCCCATCGGCAGTACCATTTACAGTGATGTAGAGAACACAAAGTCTGAGCACCTCATCAATGGGGTCACATCCTTTTTACCGATGAGTCATTTCCTGAGAGTCATTTCAGTCTGACAAACGATTCTCGGCGCCCGTTGATATGGAGTGAGGTAAGGACACGCTTTAATCCCATTAACATCAGAGAAAGACATCGTTGGGGTGGTCCTGGCATGCTGGTATGGGGAGGTATTATGATGAACGGAAGGACAGAGCACATTTTCGACAGAGATTCAGTTTCCGGAGATCGTTACTGTGATGAAGTTATGCTTCCCCACGTGCGTCTTTTCCGGGGTGCCATTGGTCCGACTTCGTTCTTATGGATGACAATGCATGGCTACACTTGACTCTTGCTGTTGAGAAGCTCCTGAAAGTGAAGATATCCACAGAATGGATTGGCTAGCATGCTCCCCTGATTTAAATCCCATTGAACATGTATAGGGGTACTTTAAGGAGACGCCTGATGGCACGATCTTACCCTCCGGCGAACACCAGACAACTGAAACAGCTGCTTCTCGAGGAATGGAAACGCTTACCCCAAGGGCTGTTATATAATCTGGTGTTGAGTATGGACAAACGGTGCCACGCAACCACTTCAGTTAGGGGAGGTCATGTCTCTTACTAGGGTTCTTTGGTTTGTTGTTCTCCCTCTTGGCCAGACAGTGTTTTGTACAGACGCCATTCCGTCAATAAAGCCTTTTCCACTTCGTTCCATACTGCATGCGTCCTATTCATTTTTTTGCTACTATACTTTCCTCATCCTTTCAGTACTATATTGTACCTCTGTAGTATAAATTTCATGTCTTCCAGTTGATTTTTGCAGAATCAAGGCCAAAATCAGAAAAGTTGCTTAAGTTTCATACACTTGTGTATATACATACATACAGTAAAACCTCTCTATAACAATATTATACGGACCGAGAAAAATTATCCTTATAGAGAGAGTTATTGTTATAGGGAGGGTTCATTATACAGTAAAACCTCTCTACAACACTATTATACGGACCGAGAAAAATTATCGTTGTAGAGGGATTTATCGTTATATCGGATATCATCGTTGGTAGGTTTTACTGTGTATATATGTATTAGTTAGAGGACACATTTAAAGCTATTGAGGACCCCAAAGATCTACTACTTTCGTGTATGTGTGATTTGTGGGTTATGTGTTCAAAGGTGGGCAATATACATATCAAAACTTTTGGAGACCCCTTACGAGATCCTTGGAGATATACAGGGGTCTGCAGACCACAGTTTCAGAAAGGCTGGTGTAGACGAATGCACAAGAATAAATTATATGACCTGTCCAAATAGTATTTGATTCCAAAAATTTATAAATTCAATCTTTCTTACTTTAGTTTTTAATTTTGGTGTAAATTATGCATTTAAACCTAGATGCAATAAATTGATACTTTAAAAGATCGCTGATTTGAACTTATAAGTTATTAATATGCATACATGGTTGTAATTATAGCGTTTGCATGCAGATATTTTTAATCCATACAAATTTAATTTTATTGCAATATTATCACAATTAAAACCATTTTGTTTTTCAGCTCCCACATTGATATGAATGCATTTCAGTAAAATTTACTGTCAATGCTAACATTGTATAGCTGATCTTTTATGAGGGCATGCACGCATTGTAGAATTTATTCATAAGGGTGCATAAGTAATGTGACTATTGTTGCTATTAATTTTGTCATGTCACTTACAGCACTACATTTTAATTACTATTTTTATGCTTATAACATGAGCATTAGTATAAAAGTATAATTATTAACTTTTGAATATATATGCACAATTTCTTTTTAGCTCATACACACAACAGTGCTGCTTCAGCAAGTTCTGTGTTTGTTCTCCCTGTGTGTGATACCCACACTCATACTACTTATCTTCCAAGTGCTCTCAGCCTCTCATCCAGTTCTAGCTCCGAAGCTTTGCTCAAAGGCACAGGATCTGTGGAGCTTGGGTTTATGTCACAAGATCCAAGTATGCGTGCAGCTGAACTTGCTCGCTGTCGGAATCGTAGTCAGCCTCGAAATGATAGGGATAAACGTGTTGTAAGACGTGCACATAGTGAGTTGGAAACTTGTCCTGGGGAGAGAGAGAAACCTTCTCCAAGTATTCCCCCTTCTCATCCTGTAAGTTTAGAAATTATTGGTCGAAGTAGTAGTGGAGTCATGGGTCATGTGTGTGCAAGACCTGCAGTACCACAAAGAAGTGTTGAATTCTTGCGTCCTAGTTTTAGTGAAGCTATAAAACCAATCGTTGAGCTTAGTGATGAACTACAGATTTGTAGTTTAGAAAGTGATCGAACAAGTCAAACTTTTACTCTAAGTACTCCAAGTTGTGATTCTAATTTATCGAGTTTTTCACAAGATTCAAACCATTCATTAGTGAGACATCGTTCATTAGAAACTGGTAAATCTTCTAAGCATACACGGACGTTTTCTGCACGTAGTAGTCGTTCATTAGGGATTGCAGAAGAGTCTTTCCCAAGATCAAAGTCCGAAAAAAAAATGACTGAAAAATTAAATTTTCCTCTTCCAAAACAACACAACCAGTCTTCTGAACTTGCCATTCCAGAACACAGGGCAAAAATATATAAAGGTCAAGTAGGTTTTCTTTCACAATCTCGTCATGAAAAGAAAGATGAAAGGGACTGTATATATAGGGACGATCTGGTTAACGAACACCAAAGTAATAGTGAAGCATCTTCAATTTCTCCTAGTGAGACAATATCAGTATCTGTGCCAGATAGTATTGAAAACCAGTATATACAATTTTGCAAACCACCTCAGTTTAAAAAAGACCCTAATCATGATGATAATCAGCTGTTTGCGTCATTGGTGGAAACGCGAAAACCTCAGCTACCATCCCCTGTTCCTTCAGATGGCAGTAGTATTGCAGGTTTCGATTGGCTATTTATTCTTGATCCAAATTCCTGTGTTGGTATGTTTTTAGTATTGTTTGTTAAAAATATTGCTTTCACTTTTTTGTGTTTAAGAAATGGTTAAAAATTAAACATCTTTTTGTAATGAAAAATGATATGAATATTTGGCAATAGCATATTATTAA
Source organism: Dysdera silvatica (assembly GCA_006491805.2). NCBI lineage: Eukaryota > Metazoa > Arthropoda > Arachnida > Araneae > Dysderidae > Dysdera > Dysdera silvatica. Next base: position 236,846,673 of record QLNU02015360.1, read on the forward strand.
AATGCCTACATTGCTACAGCTTGCAAAATAAATATAGGTTCACATAAATTTTCTAATTTTTGTTTGAAATAAGGCAATATATTGTCCATATTCAATTGATATTAAAGCTTCATTTATGAAAACATCATTTTACAAATTAAGGTAAATAATTCACAACAATAAATTAGATAGTCGATTTAAAGAAAAACTGGTGCAAAATACAGATTCACCTTGAGGGATGTATCATATAAATTTGGTATTGCCTCCATTTGACACAATCACACTGATGAGACGCTGGGGCATCGATGAGACTAATTTTTGAAGAGTATCGATATTGATTTCCGACCAAGCAACATGAATGGCACCCTTGAAATTGTCGATTGTAAGGAATCGCCAACCATTTGCATATACTTTGCGAGCCAGGATACCTCATAGGTTTTCAATAATATTCATATCTAGACTAATTGAAGGCCTCAAAAATGTCAATTTCCTTCTAAGTAAACCATTATTTTGTGAGGTTCGATGTGTGTATTAATGTATCGTCCTGTTTGAATATGAAATCAACTCCCATTAAATCCTTAGCATGCTTGACCAATGAGATTTCAAGTATGTCAGTATAGTCCTGAGATCCCATATGAGAGGCTATCCATACTAGCAACAATTTCCCTGCATACAAAAAACTCCCCAAATCATGACAGACCTACCAGCGAAATTTTGGTTCATTTGAATTTTTGGATCTTTTCTCAAGTCACACCAATAACATTGGAATCAACCGGGCCACTAAATTAAAATTTTTTTTCATCACTGAAAATTTTTTTTTTCAATTTCGGAATATTACTTATTTTTAGCTCAGTTCAATCCTGTGTTGTTTTTCACTTTGGTGAATGTTGGCTTGTTCTGTTTTTTAGAAAATTTTAAGTGATCAGAAAGAACTAAAACCTGCCTCACTCGATGAATCCCAATTGACAACTATAAATTTGCTTCGATTTTCGATGCAAACATTTGTTTTGAAGATACATGCCGAATAATACGATGCTTGTCTCATTTAGTCAGTGTCTGTTTTTGACCACTTTTCTTTTTTATGTTGTAATTATTTCCTAATTTTATAAACTAATTGACCATATTCAATAACATGTTGATTCTTCTTCACAATTTGGCGATTAGGTAATCCAAAATCCTTGTAGGCTTAAATTTTGATTTTATCTTCCACACCCAACGATTTTGCAGGAGACATTTTGGATGGTTCCTCAAAAAGAATTGAACGTTTAGTTAAACCATATATATTGTGAGATAAATAAATGTTGTCCAATAAATATTACCAAAATCAATATTTAATTTTGTAAGTTATTTTTGCAATAAAAATGCTTTTTCAGTAAACTACACCTATATTTTTTGGAGGAGAAATTAGTATCCCACCGGATGCTTACTATCACTTGATGCGTAAATTATCAAATACTTGAAAAGACATTGTCATTTTATATTTTGAATAGGACATATAATCAATTATATGGGTGAACCTATATTTATTTCGTTCGCTGTATTATGTGACTCATTTAATAAAAATTATACACTGTCTTCCAAAAGTTCAGTACACAGCTGTAAATCTGATATAAATCAAAAATTCTGATTTTAGTGATTCCAAATTTTACAAGGTAGCCAATAAAGTTATTTATTCATGAATATAATAAGATTAATAAAAAATATTTTTAGATAACGATTTTTACACTTTAAGTGTTTACTTCACACTTACTATATTTGGAAAAAGTTTTGTGTATCGTACAAATACAAACTAAACAAACTTTAATAAGAGATATAACTTTTCCCGACTTTGACACAAGCTTCACATAGGCATTTCGTATCTTCAATCAAGTAATCCAAATGCCTCAGAAGACAATAAGTGCCATTCCGGTAAAACAGCAGTTTTCAGCTCTTGGAGAGTAGATTAGGGGTAGTGGGGGTGGATAGGAGACTGCCCTTTCAAAGGCATCTATCTCAAAGGTTTCTGATTGGGGTTGAGATCTGGAAAATGCACTGACGACTTCATATGAGCAACACCTTCTCTCTCAAGGAACTCACTAGGAAATGACCTGAGGTGTGAGTTCTCGATTTGGTCGAGAGTGATATTGATGGAAACCTCTTACCATGAGGAACAAAAAATCAAATGGAAATACCCTCCCGAATCCAACCAGTTAGGAGATACAAGATGATTTGTTTTATGTGCAGAAAGAATCCACCCAGCACTATAATGTTCCACCAGTAAACAAATATTTATTTAATATTAGTGTATCAGGCGCTTCAGGTGTATTTTAGCTCATTAGGTACTCCAAATCTGGAAAAAGTATGCAACAGTTGACTGGAGAGTATTTTGAAAAGATCAAGGAGTCCATTGGTGAAAACAAGACTCTTCTGGTACTGGACTCATGGTGTAGCCAAACAGACACAAAATTTAGCAGGCAGAAAATAGGAAAAAATGTTGAGGTCATGGTTATTACTCTAGGCATGACAAAATACCATCCATTAGATGTATATTTCTTCAAAGACTGTAAGTGCCTGGTACAAAAAAAAAAATGTTGGGTACATGAAGACTCATCGTGCAGACATGAATATTGCCAACAGGGAGGCCATAGGAAAGTGGCATAACTTGGCTTACAACTAGTTACCTTCATCCGCCTTTGATGACATGTGCCGATATGCCTTTTAGAAGACTTTGACTCAAAATACAAACCCCATCCTACTCAGAGGTCTCTTAAGATCACATTGCTCAATGTAGTCCAGGGTTTGGTTCCCTAGGCCTTAAGATGTTCGGATTCGTTGGAAAACTGTAGGTTTCGATTCCTCGGAAAACAGTAGGTCCCATGACAGCATGACCATTGTAGTCTTTGAGCCATAAACCACAAATAAACAAACTTCATTTACTTTTCATTTATATATAGTCATATAATTTATGGAAATAGTGTTGGGTGTATATATGGAAAATAAAGTAACTTTTAAAAAATTACAATCAATAATTGATAGATTATTAAAAAGAATAGGATGCTAACAAAGGTATAAAACAAATAAAAATAGAAAATAATATAATGAATATAGAAGTAAACACATACAAAATATTTATAATGATATATTACGAATTACAGCAAGTAAATATGATGAAATTGTAAATATATACAAAAATCCAAACACAAGAAATACAAGATCACATACCACTTTAAAAACAGAAAAAATAATATAAATTATTATAGAATTGATAAATGAAATAAATTACCAGACCATATAAAAAATTGTGAAAGAGAAAGAGTTTAAAAGGAAATTAAAATCTTATTTAATAGAAAATCAAAAGTAAAATGGTTAGTCTGACCAAAAGGGATCTAGAGTAATAATTTTTGTTTTGTTTTGCTGTGCTTCCTCCGCACACAGAAATATAATTTTAGCATGAAAATAAAAATTGTATTGTATTTTGTATATCTTTCCGTTCAGTTAAACAGGTTTGCGTTGACTGCACAACACTGCCCTTACTTGTGTGTACTTCTTGCTGGAAACACTTATGCTTTGAACACTTTCATTTAAAAATATACTACCATGGTTCCAGCTATTTCAGGAAGCTGGCATACTAACCATCCTAAGGGCAAGATTACATGTTTGCCATTTTTCCTTTGAACTTACAAAAATATTCATTTATTTGTAGTGCTGGATGGATTCTTTCTGCACATAAAACAAATTAGCTTGTATCTCCTAACTGGCTGGATTTGAGAGGGTACTTCCATTTGAATTTTTGTTCCGCATGGTAAGAGCTTTCCATCGACATCACTTTCAACCAAATCGTGAACTCACACCTTGGGTGGTTTCCTGGTCAGCTGTACTCTGTGTGGGTGAGTATTATCATTCATCAAAAGGAAACATGGACTGGTTCATCATAGAGTCTCACAAAGGTTTAAGGACTCGATCCCAATATTTTCCACTGTCACAAACCCTGCAGTGGCATTGTACCTGCCATGCTTTTGATTCAGATTTGGCTTCCAATAGTATCAGAAAAAAAAAAATACTACCCAGGGGTTGGTTCCCTAGGTTTTAAAAGGGTTGGAGTCCTTGTAAAACTGTTGGTCCCATTATTCTATGGTGATGTATTGGTAACACCTTCATCTGTTTTACCGTGAATTTAGGTTCAACTCCCAATGGTATCATAAAACATGCTGTTTTTCTGCTCGTTATAGTCTGTGATTTGGTTCTTTATGCAGCCGAGGTTCAGATTTTGTAGAAAATTATGGTTCCCAACACAGTATGACCCTTTCTCTCGTGCTATAAAAACAAACAAATTTAGAATTCATTTGAGTCTCATTTGCTGATGGGTCCTTATTATTATTTTTATTTTTTGGTCCTTAAATTTCATGTAAAGAAACATGTATGAACCTTGTAGCATGGGAGGTAAAATTTTATCTTAGCAGAATACTGGAAACAAGTGCCTAATTTGATGTATGCCCAGAAAATATAGGCATGCCATGTTGAAACCACATATTCATTCTAGTTTTTAAAACATTATGTAAATGTGTCATTTATTTGAAAAAATTATTTTTTCTGCTGCAATAAAAACTTGCTTTTTCTCGTTGTAAAGATTTTTTTTTTTTGAAGAAATGCTTTTCCCCTACTGTAGAAAAGCCTTACCACTGTTGCAAGAAGTAACTTTTATTGAAATAAGTTTTTTTATACTGAACATTATATACAGGAAAATCGGTTATAATAACCACCAAGGGACCTTTCAGATTTGGTCATTATAAACTTTTTTTTAAATCATAGTGTGGTAATACACTTTCGGATTTTGTACATCATTTTGATAGTAAAATATTGAACTTGTTGGTTTAAAATTAAATATATACTTAATTACAATGAAATGAATTACTATATATATATATATATTACGTTTTACAGCCACACTAAATATATAATTTTTTTAATGGAAAAATTACAGAAAATACTAAGTATATATAACATTGAAAACAAATGACCAATAAAAAATTGCATAAAGTTTTTCTTTCCAGTAAGATTCATAATATTTATTATATTTTTAATAGTAATAACCAGGGCTTGGTAAATAATTGTGAACCGTACTGACCAAACAATAACTATACTTGCTCATCTTAGTAAGTCACACCTTGATTGGCACAGAGTGACCATTGTTGTTCTTGTACCATAAAAATACAACCAACCATCATCTCGATAAGAAAACCTAGGTACCTAGTAGTAAAAGGTTTCCGACTCACCAACTGAAAAAATTTACTCGCCAGTGATGACTGAGCTACCATATTCATCAATCCCTGCTAATTCATAGTGGCCAACTGCTCCAGAAATACATGTTAACTCCACGCAGGTCCCCATTTACTCCTGAAAACTACCCTTCTGTGGTTTTATCAGAGATAAATTTAATGAAAGAAAAACAAGCAACATATCGTTTTAAGGGAGCAGAAGGAATAATTATGTGTTCATGTAAGAAAAGTGTAGTAAGTTGAAATAGAATTTGTGTAGACAGCCTGACATCAGCTCTCTGGGAAATATAATAATACCCACTTACTATACGCAAAGAATTTAAATACATAGACGTTTTGTATTCAAAGTTTGACAAAAAACAAAATTCAGTTTGCTGTACTGAACAACACCCCTGACTTTTCCTTTTATTTGAATGAAACAGTGTAATTCCAGTGTTGTCTTAAACCCGTATGATTCTGATGAATGTTTGTCAAGTTTTGTTGATATATCAGATATGATTTCCCTACCTATAAAACAAAATCGCCATCATTATACATGATGATGATATAGCCAATATACAATCTAACCTTGATTTAACAACTTTCACAGGACCAATGAAAATAAACATTAAATTGAGGAATCCATTAAATCAGAGGAGTACATTTATTGGAACCAATGATGGATCCCGGTCTCTTCCTTGGCCTGAAAATTTACATATAAAATAAGTTGAAAGTAACAACTATCATTAACTCAATGTTAGACTGTATTTAATAAAGAATAGAATGGGAAACCAAACTTATTGTGAGAATTCCTTCGTTATATGTAGTTGGTCATTATAAATGATTTCCTATCACATAAATTTAAAAGAAAAGTGTGTGCTACAACCAATGGGACACGTTGGTCATAGAATACTTTTCTTTCAAATTTATATAATTAATATAATTTACATCTTTGAATGCCAGCAGCAATTTGCGCGGGTTCAAAATATAATATATTAGAGACATACCCATCCAACTAATTAAATAATTTGTCCATTTATATTGTGACGTCCTCTATTGGTTTCTATTTGCATTAAAAATGCCATATAAATTACACCTTGAATTCAATTGGGTTCTAGTGTGTAATAAAATAATACCATGATGTTAATTACCTTCACTTGTCTTCTCTCGTTTTGGTATATATATATATATACAGTGGCTTGATAAATTTGGTTGTTTGGTCGCCACTGATGACTGGACTTTATGGTTACCGAATAGGAAATATTTTTGTACTAGGTCCCGAGTTTGTTTTTTTATTTAGGTAAGCAAGTAACATTCTTGTCTGGTGAGTACAATTTAACCCCAATTTGTTCAGCCCTTTGTATATAGTAATATATTGAATGATTAATTAAAATAAAAACAAATTAAGTAAAATGAAATGATTAATAATGAATAATAATATGCTATGTGCACAGATTTAAAATCTATAATATATTATAAAAATATATACATGGAGGCTGCACATAATTAAACTTGGTCTATTTAGGGCATTCTGCAGCTTAAACTGTTTAGCAGATTGACATCAAAATTGGTATACCAACTATCCCAAGGATGCAGCAAAGAAATTTAGGAAAAAAACCCGTTTGAAAATGTCTGCTAGGCGATGCCTTTCAGCAAAATAAATGAATGAAATGACCAACATTAAACAAAAATAACATTGTTAACATGTTTTGGTCAACTATCGATGAACATTTCGTTGAAACATTTCAAATGCAGGTACTATAAAACGGAACAAAAATAATTTGCACGCCTCCTTTTAGTCTTGTACGCAAAGATGTAATGAACGTTGCTCAATGTGTCCATCATCATGCATTCGTAAAATTTTAAAACTATGGGCAGTGTGTTCAATAGCAGATTGCAACTGTTCCTTTGTAATGCTTTGCACATGTAGAGTGTGGTCTTTCAAATCTGTCAGCGTAGCAACACTTTCACAGCACACCGAATTCTCTAAATGTCCCCACAAACAGAAATTGTATGGACTGAGGTCCTGCGAACATCATAGCCATCAATTAGGAAACGTGCGACTAACAATACTCTCATCTGTGAAATGTTTGAGTAAAAATGTTGTACATACCATCCTATATGTGGGGTGTACTATCTTGTACAAAAATGGTAGATGTGAGGCACTGTCGTTGTGGTAAAACAAATGACTGCTGCGTGTTATGGTACCCCATGGCCATCACAGGACCATTTGCGGTAATTTCCTCAAGGAAGAACAGGCCAAGGATGGATGCCGACATAAACTCACACCAGGCAGTCACTTTAGTAGAAAAAAAAGGAATGCCCTGGTACATAATGGATTTTCCTTTGCTCATATGCGACAATTTTATATATTGTCCCATTAAAGTAGAAATGAGCCTTGTCGCTCTTTAGTTAAATTATTAGTTATTAATTTTTAGTTACTAATTAGTTAAGTTATTAATTTTTAGTTACAATTCAGTTATTAATTATAAGCAATTCAGTTATTAATTTATTGGTTAAATTATTCACTATGTTAAAATATCATGACTCTTTGGAATAGTGTTGCCACTTATACTATGTTATTATTTTCTTTAAATATTCTTTATTTTAAAAATTCATTAAATAAAATAATTTATATATATATCATCATCATCATATTCAACCATTATCTATCCACTGCTGGATGAAGGTCTCTCCAAATGCTTTCCACACAAGTCTATCCTGGGCCATTCGTTTCCACGTCACCCCAACCTGTTTTCTTATTTCATCCACCCATCTAGTTTGAGGACGTTTTCTAGGTCTTCGGTGGTCTCTTGGAATCCAGTTCAGAATTTCTGTTGTCCATCGTTGATCAGTTCTTCTTGCAATATGCCCAGCCCATCGCCATTTCAGCCCTTTTACTTTAACAATGATGTCCTCTACTCTAGTTTGCTCTCTCACCCAAGTGTTTCTTTTTCGATCTCTCCTAGTTATTCCAAGCATGCACCTCTCCATGCTCCTTTGCGTTGTCTGTAACTTTCGTATTGCTCCAACTGTTAGACTCCATGTCTCTGATCCATAAGAGAGGACTGGCAATACACACTGGTTGAAGACCTTTCTTTTTAGACACAAAGGCAATTTCCCCTTCAGGATAAAACTGTTTCTTCCAAATGCACTCCAGCCAAGTTTAATACGTCTGTTGAGTTCTTTCATAATGTTGCCATCCATTGAAATCAGCTGGCCAAGGTAAATATATGAATCAGCAATTTCTAGCTCAATGTTGTCAACTTGTATTTTTGTTTCCTCTACAAAATTATTGAACATGATCTTAGTTTTTTGTAGGTTCATCTTGAGTCCAACTTCTTTACTTCTAGTTGAGAGCTCCTGTACCATGTCTTGGAGTTCTAATGGGTTCGTTGAAAAAATAACAATGTCATCAGCAAACCGCAAATGATTTAAATATTCACCATTTATTTTTATTCCCTTGTTATTCCAATTTATCAGCTGAAAAATCATCTGTAAAGCTGAAGTAAAAAGTTTTGGAGAAATGGTATCTCCCTGCCTCACCCCTTTGCCAAGTTTGATAGTTTTGGTATCTTTATGTAACCGAAATTTTGCACTTGCATTTTTATACACACGTTTCACCATGTCAATGTACACATCCTCAATGTCTGTTGATCTTAAAGAGTTGATGACTGCTGATGTTTTAATAGAGTCAAAGGCCTTCTCATAGTCAATAAATGCAACACACAATGGAAGTTCATATTCATGTGTTCTTTCAATTAATTCTCTTAATACTTGAATATGGTCCACTGTACTGAATCCACTTCGAAATCCAGCTTGTTCTCTTGGTTGAGCTGCATCTAATTTTTTCTGCAGGCGATGTGTTAGCACTTTTGTGAAGATTTTATAAATAGCAGGTAACAAGCTAATTGGTCGGTAATTTTTCAAATCCTCTTTATCACCTTTTTTATGCAAAAGAATTACTGTTGCAGAATCCCATTGGTTTGGTATGTTACCACTGTTGAGGCATTTGGTAAAGAATTTTGCAAGTATGTCTTCTACATATTCTCCAGCTTCTTTTAAGATATCTAATGTAATGCCATCATCGCCAGGGGATCTTCCTTTCTTCATACTTTTTATTGCAAATGCTACTTCTTCTTTTAAGATTTTAGGAGCTGTTCCTTCGACTATCTCAGAGTCTTCGTTTAATCCACTGTTTCCCTCATACAGCTTTCTGTAGAATTCTTCAACTCTTCTAAGTATTTCTTCCCTATTTCTTGTTACAGTGCCATCCTCTCCTTTTAATGCAATGATGTGTTTCTTCCCAATAGACAAACTCCCTTTAACAACCCTAAGGCTCTTGTTGCTTTCAATGGCCTTCCTTACTAACTCACAATTGAATTTTCTTATATCTTCTTTCATGTTTTTGCGCAAAGTTTTGCAAAGTTCTACATACTCGATCTTGCGACTGGTATTTTGATTGTCCACCTTCATAAGTCTTCGCCTTTTCATGAGTTGTTTCGTCTTCTCAGATAATTTGCTATTCTGCTTTTTACATATTACACCACCAATTTCCCCAGCAGTTTCAATTATTGTCTTAACAATGTTTTCATTTGCTTCTGAGATGTCAACTTCTTCAATAAGTCCTTCCAGTGCAGAAAAGCGATTTTTTAATTCCAACTTGAATGCCTCGGTATTTTCTTTTAATTTCTTTAAATCCACCCTCTTACATACTTGTTTCCTAATGAGCTTCTGCCTTTCTAGTTTAGTATTTAAGTGCATTTTACATCTCACCATTCGATGATCACTTCCAGTATTAAATCTGTTCAGTACACTGCAATCTTCAATAATTGATTTCTTGTTTGCCAGGATATAGTCAATTTCGCTGGTTCCTCCATTGGGGTGTTTCCATGTCCATTTTCTTTGCGGTTTCTTCTTAAAAAATGAATTCATGATGCTAAGATTTTCAGCTTCTGCAAATTCGATGAGTTGATCGCCACGTTCATTCCTTTCCCCATATCCGTATTTACCAACCGATGTCTCTCCTTGTTCCTGTTGTCCAATTCTTGCATTGAAATCCCCCATGATGAGCTTGATATGTTGTTTCCCCTTGGTATGTAGCTGTTTGATTTCTTCATAAAATTCTTCAACCTCTTCGTCGGTATGGCTTGATGTTGGTGCATATACCTGTACTATTTGAAGTTGGTATCGCTGGGTTAGTTGAACAACGAGCCTCGCTGCTCGATCTGACGTGCTTTCGACTTCAAGAAGGTAGTCTTTAATTCTTTTGTTGATTAAGAAGCCAACACCACTTGTTCTTCCAGTTTCCGTTCCTCTATAATAAAACAAATGTCCACTTTTAAGTTCCACCAACTCTTCACCTTTTCTTCTAACTTCACTGAGTCCTACAATGTCCCATTTGATCTTGTCAAGTTCTTCTTCCAATTCCTGAAGTTTTGCTTCAGAAGCAAGGGATCGTCCATTAAACGTAGCCAAGGTCAATAACAAACGGCAGCCTGGGCCATTCCAGTGATTCTTAGCACCCCCTGCTTTCATGCCACACTGACCGCTGCCTTGATCAGGAGCACTCCAGCACCTGGAGACTAGGGGCCATGGTTTCTGGTGTGTCAACATAATGGAGGAATTAGCCATAATTTCACCACGCTGGCTAGACGGGTTGGTGAATTAGCCCTCCCCTTCCGCCTTTCTATCCGTGTAGCAAATATTAATTTGCCACATAAATAGAAAGCTCAGCCTGCACCACTTGAAGGCGGGGTAGGACACTAGGTTACTGGCCTGGCCGGTTCCACACATCGTCACATACGTTCAGCGTGTGGGTCTCCTTCCAGTTAGATACCAGCAACCCTTTTGCAGGCCATATATATATATATATATAATATTAATAGAAAGAGAGTACTAGGACATTATGATAATGCCATAATTAACTATTTATACTCATAGTATGAATTTAAAAAAATTGGGAGGTATTTACGAGCATATGTCTTAAGAACTGGGCTCTCTTCTTATAAAAAAAAAAAGAATTTACAGGGTCTCGGTTTTATAAAGGTTCAGAAAAATTAATTTAGAGAATTACTTTAAACCAATTAAATGAAGTTTTCATTTCACATGTAAAAGCGGACAAAATAATTATGTACGATTTCTCAGAAAGAAAGAAAGAAAGAACATCTTTCAATAAAGGATACGATTTTTTTATACAATGCACACATACTATTTCTAT
>QLNU02015360.1:236868636-236886779 GCA_006491805.2 Dysdera silvatica
CTCTTTCTCCGTATGTAAAGATGTTAAGGTATTATTACCCTCCGCAGGGATAACATACGTGGGTGGCAAAAATTATTGTATAATAAATTCCCCCACGAAAACTCACAAAAATCTCGCCCCGGAGGCTTTCTTGTGTTGACCATATTTGGCAATTGTGTTATCCCTGCGGAGGGTAATAATACCTTAACATCTTTACATACGGAGAAAGAGAGCGTTGTTTCCTGTCCTCATTCGTCTAGCGGTCCAAGACACTCCGGGCTAAACGGAGGGACCCTGGTTCGAATCCAGGATGGGGAAAGCGTCTCTTTTTCTCCAAAAACGAATAAAGCTCTAGTTTGAGCTATAATTAATACGTGGGTGGCAGAAATTATTGTATAATGGAAGTTTATATTCATGTGTTCTTTCAATTCTCTTAATACTTGAGTATGATCTACTGTACTGAATTCACTTCAAAATCCAGCTTGTTCTCTTGGTTGAGCCGTATCTAATTTTTTCTGCAGGCAACGTGTTAGTACTTTTGTAAAGATTTTATGAATAGCAGGTAACAAGCTAATTGGTCGGTAATTTTTCAAATCCTCTTTATCACCTTTTTTATGCAAAAGAATTACTGTTGCAGAATCCCATTGGTTTGGTATGTTACCGCTGTTAAGACATTTGGTAAAGAATTTTGCAAGTATGTCTTCTACATATTCTCCAGCTTCTTTTAGGATATCTAATGTAATACCATCATCACCAGGGGCTCTTCCTTTCTTCATATTTTTTATTGCAAATGAAACTTCTTCTTTTAAGATTTTAGGAGCTGTTCCTTCGACTATTTCAATGTCTTCGTTTAATCCACTGTTACTTTCATATAGTTTTTTGTAGAATTCTTCAACTCTTCTAAGTATTTCTTCCCTATTTCTTGTTACGGTGCCATCCTCTCCTTTTAATGCAATGATGTGTTTCTTCCCAACAGATAAACTTCCTTTAACAACCCTAAGGCTCTTGTTATTTTCAATGGCTTTCCTTACTAGCTCACAGTTGAATTTTCTTATGTCTTCTTTCATGCTTTTGCGCAGAGTTTTACAAAGTTCTATGTACTCAATCCTGGAACTGGTATTTCGATTGTCCACCTTCATATCTCTTCGCCTTTTCATGAGCTGTTTCGTCTTCTCAGATAATTTGCTATTGTGCTTTTTACAGGTTACACCACCAATTTCCCCAGCAGTTTCAACTATTGTCTTAACAATGTTTTCATTTGCTTCTGAGATATCACTTTCATCAATAAGTCCTTCCAGTGCAGAAAAGCGATTTTTTAATTCCAACTTGAATGCCTCGGTATTTACTTTCAGTTTCATTAGATCCACCCTCTTACTTACTTGTTTCCTAATGAGCTTCTGTCGTTCTAATTTAGTATTTAAGTGCACTTTACATCTCACCATTCGATGATCACTTCCAGTATTAAATCTGTTCAGTACACTGCAATCTTCAATAATTGATTTCTTGTTTGCCAGGATATAGTCAATTTCACTAGTTCCCCCATTTGGGTGTTTCCATGTCCATTTTCTTTGCGGTTTCTTCTTAAAAAATGAATTCATGATGCTAAGATTTTCAGCTTCTGCAAATTCTATGAGTTGATCGCCACGTTCATTCCTTTCCCCGTATCTGTATTTACCAACAGATGTCTCTCCTTGTTCATGTTTTCCAATTCTTGCATAAAAATCCCCCATGATGAGCTTGGTGTGTAACTGTTTGATTTATTCATAAAATTCCTCAACCTCTTCGTCAGTATAGCTTGATGTTGGTGCATATACCTGTACTATTTGAAGTTGGTATCGCTGGGTTAGTTGAACAACAAGCCTCGCTGCTCGATCTGATGTACTTTCAACTTCCAGAAGACAGTCTTTAATTCTTTTGTTGATTAAGAAGCCAACACCACTTGTTCTTCCAGTTTCCGTTCCTCTATAATAAAACAAATGTCCGCTTTTAAGTTCCACCAATTCTTCACCTTTTCTTCTGACTTCACTGAGTCCTATAATGTCCCAATTGATCTTTTCAAGTTCCTCTTCCAATTCCTGAAGTTTTGCTTCAGAAGCAAGGGATCGTCCATTATACGTTGCCAAGGTCAATAACAAACGACAGCCTGGGCCATTCCAGTGATTCTTAGCACCCCCTGCTTTCATGCCACGCTGACCGCTGCCTTGATCAGGAGCACTCCAGCACCTGGAGACTAGGGGCCATGGTTTTTGGTGTATAAGCATATTGGAGGAATTAGCCATCATTTCACCACGCTGGCTAGACGGGTTGGTGAATTAGCCCTCCCCTTCCGCCTTTCCATCCGTGCAGCAAATATTAATTTGCCTCTTGGATAGAAAGCCCGGCCCGCACCACTTGAAGGCGGGGTAGGACACTAGGTCACTGGCCCGGCCGGTTCCACACATCGTCACATACTTTCAGTGTGTGGGTCTCCTTACAGTTAGATACCAGCAACCCTTTTGCAGGCCATTTTTTTTTTATAGTATTATGCTATATTTCATCGATTGGCAACACATAATTTATAGCTGTTTTATTCTAGTAACACTGTCAATCATTTGCATTTCTTGTTTATAGCTATATTTTCATAATTTTTTCGTTATTTTTATACTTTCTGGTGTCTAATTATTTGGTTAGGTTTCCGATTTATGATTTTCTACTTATTTTGCAAGATTAATGATATCTTACCTTGATCCGGACCTTCTTTTGGAGCAGCGTACTTTGTTTACATTTATTACTTACTATTGTGGTTACGGTATATTATTTAATTCCTTAATGGGGCTTTTATAAAATAATTGTTATATAAACTTGCAAAATCCTCTTCCTTATTTATCGTCCTGTTATTAAGCTAAAATTGCAAAGCTATGTTTACTTCATTGTTTTTATTCTTCCCTATAAGATTATAAATATTTTTCCATAATTTATCTGTGCTTGCATTTTCAAAAATTAGTTATAAATATTTTCTCTTACTTCTCCTAATAATTTTATTTAAATTACTTCTAAAAATTTTGAATTATCCCAATTTTTTTTCAGTGTAATTATAATTTTTGTGTATGAATTGTGTGTTTAATATATTTTTCTTTTTTAGTATTCCATCTTCATTTAATAATAACATGGTTCTTTTTATCTCACATTTAAGAGAGTTATGTTTTATCTTAAAAAAATACTAATTCAAATGTTCATTTATGGATTTTGGGTAATGATCACATTTGTTAATGACTGTATTGCAGGTTCAAGAACTATGCCACCTTTACCTAATCAGCCATCCCCATCTGAACGTGGTTTGCTGAGTCAAAGGCTGCTTGAAATATTAAGCAAAAGTGACCCCTATGAATGCGAACAAGAGCTTTGCAAATTGAAGCGAGAACTTGATATGAAAAGTATAATAACATTTTAGCTATAATCTATTATATAGTTAATTTTTTCCATTATGCAAAATATTGCATTTGTTAGTTTCATTGTTTATGATAACTTTGGAATTGCACTGATTTGACTTAACTAAAAAAAAGAGTGGGATTTTAAAAATTTGGGAAATTTAAACTGTGGGGGGGGGGTTCCTTCCACATTTTACAACTGATTTATAATTTAGGTATAGTATCATCTCAATGTACAGTAAAATCTTGATAAGCCATCATCTGGATAACTTGTCACTGTAGATTTGTAATTTTGTTTTTGGTCCCATCTAGCTCTAGTCCTGCAGTGGCACAGTGTGGTAACATGGTTGCCTAGTGCACCGTTAAATCAGGTTTGACTCGCAGCAGTGCAAAGAATGCTTACTTAGAGATCTCATAAAGTTTGTTTTGCTCACTGTAGTCCAGAGTTTGGTTCCTTATTCTTTAAGAGGTTTGGATTCTTTGGATAACAGTAGGTCCCGGCGCAGCATGACCATTGTAGTCTTTGAGCCGTAAAACCACCAACAAACAAGGGAGTGCACTGTTTCTCACCTTTGTTCACCTAGTTGCTGTTGCGGCTGCTTCATCAGTTAAATATGATTGTGGATTCTTGGTTGTTTCATTTTCATTGGATTTTATATTCTGCATGACAAACTAAATGCAAAATTTGATTTTATATTTCTTGCAAATACTGAATACAGATTTTTTTTTTTTGCTGTACCTATGTAAAAGCCTGAACTATACTGGATTCCATAAATTAAGCAACAAATGGAAAAAACGTGATAACTCATAAAATATACAACCAATTTGGATGAAATTTGGTGAAAATCTTTATCATACCATATGTAACTAAAAAATGTAAGAACATGTGATACAAAGCATTTACATTTTGTATAAGCTATACAAATAAAAAAAAGTCAGAAATACAGGTGTCACAATGAAATAGTAAAAAGTATCTCAATACAAAATGTGGTTACCTCAAACAGTAATACAGGCCCGACAGCGTTGTTCCATGCTGCTAATGATGTTGTCAATGAGTTCGGTGGGTAGAAATACCCATCGTTCGTGCGAAGCAATTCTAAGCCCATGCTGTGTTCGGGAAGGGGGTGGAAGCCAGCAACACGCCTCTCGAGAGCATCCCAAACATGCTCTATGGGATTTATGTCGGGAGAGCGTGCTAGCCATTGCATTTCGATTATAGTCTCTTCTTCAATTTACAGCTGCACGAGACGAGCTGTGTGAGGGCGGGCATTATCTGCCTGCAGTACAAATGTATCGCCAATAGCAGCCGCATACCGTTGAACAACGGGGTCCATGATCTCGTCTCTATACCTCTGAGCCTTAAGGTTGCCATGAGACAACACATAGAGGTCAGTACGTCCGCCTAAAGCTACGCCTCCCTATACAGGCAAAGTACCTCCACCATATGTGTCCCTTTCCTGCATAAGAGAGGGCTGATATCGAGTACCAGCCTCTCTCCAAATGAAAACTCGTCGAGAATCACTCTGCAAAGCAAATTTCGACTCATCCGTGAAAAGTATGGACCTCCACTGATTTGGAGTCCAGTTCACAAGCATGCATGTCCAATTCAAACGTTCCCTCCTGTTGCAAGAAGTTAAGGATAGGCATAATACTGGTCGCCTAGCATACACTCCTCCTTCATGTAGCCTTCTGCGTACAGTCGAAGCTGATACAGTCCTTCCTGTAGCTGCAGCAAGCCCAGATCTGAGATGATTAGTAGTAGCGGGTGGAACTGCCTTCAGAAGGCACTGAAGTATTTGTCTCTGAGGTGACGCTCTTGCATTTCCTTTCTGCTGTCACCGGGAGGCTGAATTCGTGGTTTGGAACTGCTGCCACATTCTGCTGACCACAGAATTGTCGATGTTCAGCCATCTTGCAACGTCCGTCTACCGTTGGCCAGCTTCAAGTCTGCGTATAGCTGCGTAATGTAATTCTACTGGCAAATGACGTTTCGACATCATTTTTACAAATTGGCTATCTCGAAATCTTTTCATTCACCATCGCACATTAATTGGCGACTCATTGCAAAACAGCTAGTTTTAAGCTTTTTCGCATTTGCATAAATCGACACCAGCGCCACTCGTTTGCATCCTGTATATCGATGCGATATGCCTTTTCCAGTAACATACGCAAATTCCGTGCATTTTGAACTACATTTGGCCAAATTATCACATTTTTTCCATTTGTTGCTTAATTTATGGAAACCAGTGTACGAAGTTTTGGGTTATTGTATAAAGGGAAATCGAGAAGAATAAATAGTCTAAAGCAGAAATACAGTAAATATATGAAAAAAAGTTAATTACAAGAAAACATCCTTCATAAATATTGATGTTCATATCATAATGTAATCTTTAAAAATTTTACTAATTAATGCTTATTGAAAACATCGGCATCAGCCGATGGGATATAAAAAAATCAGTGTTTTTATTTTTCCTAAATCTAAACTGTAGTTCGTCTGAAATTGAATTTCTCACTATGAACTCATTAATTCTAGTAAATATTAATTTTTCAAATATCTTGGCAAAAGCATGCAAAATAGATATTGGTTTATAATTCTTCGTATAAATTTTGTACCTGATTTATAAATCAATATTATTTTTGCGACTTTCCTTCCTTCTGGACTTGTATTTTCTGCAATTCATTTATAAACAATATGAATTAATGGTTCACATAATTTAACAGCAGCAAATTTCACAATTTTGGGATGAATTTCATCATGACCTAGTCCGGTATGTATATTTAAGCCATTCATGCATAAAAATACTTCTTCAAATGTTATGGTGCAGCATGACCTTTGTAGTCCTTGAGCCCTAAAACCACAAACCAACCCATCTAGCTCTCATAGGCAACAGTGTAATTAAACCCTTGTTTACTCATCATTTATTTAAATGCTACTTCAGATAACTTCTCACTGTGGAAACGATTGAGAGGGATAGTATGTGACCATAAAATATATTTAAGATTATATATTTACATCAGGTAATTTAAAAGTTATCAAGATGATATTTCTGCTATCGAATGTCACCGTGCTTTCTTAGCCCCTTGACCAAGGTGTTAGTTATTCATGAATTTGAATGTCAATATAAAACATTGCTAATTAAAGATTTGTTGAAAGCTTTTGATGAAAATAAACTTGAAGTGTCCGTTTTAAATGACTAGTTATTGTCCACTTTCACACTAACATATATATGCACAAACTTGTGCTCTCTTGCCATCCTGCAGCTTAACGTAGAAAAAAAACACTTTAATTAATATTGGTAAAAACTATATTTGTAATACTTATTAATAAGCACAGTTCCATTTTATTTAGTGCTTTTTGTTGAAGTTTAATATTCTATAGATTTTGATGCATAATTTCCATGGATGATACAAGCGTTGTCCGGAAAGTAAAGACTCAACAGCTAGTATTCATTCAAAACATTATTATTTTACAAAACGTCTACTACAAGTTATTAAATGATACATACTTTATTTTTCTACATAATTGCTGCCATTGTCTAAACACTTGTTAAGTCTGGGTACTAGCTTTTGTATCCCAGTGTCATTGAACTCCACCGCCTGCTGTCGGAACCACACTTCAACTTGAATTTTGATCTTGTCATCGTTGTAAAAGTGTTGTCCTGCAAGTTGCTTTTTCAGGTAAAGAAACAACTTGAAGTCACTGGGTGCAAGATCCAGGCTGTATGGCGGATGGCCCAAAACTTCCCACTTGAATCCTTTGAGAAGCGCTTTCGTGATGTTCACGGTATGAGGCCGAGCATTGTCATGAAGCAAGAGGACACCACTTGTCAACATGTCCCTCCGTTTGTTTTGAATGGACCATCGAAGGCATTGCAAGGTTTGGTAATATGCAGCAGCATTAATTGTGGTACCAGGAGGCATGAACTCAAGCAGAAGAATGCCTTTTCTGTCCCAGAAAACAGAAGCCATGATTTTCTTTGCTGAAATTGAAGTTTTGAATTTCTTGGCTTTTGGGGAATGTGTATGGCACCACTGCAGTGACTGTTGCTTGGATTCTGGCGTATGGTGATAAATCCAAGTTTCATCACCCATCACAATATGATGGAGAAACTCATCTCCTGCTTGTGTATGCCGTGTGAGGAAGTCGAGTGCAAGACCCATCCTTTTCTTTTTGTGTTCGTCAGTTAACATTTTGGGTACCCAGCGCGCACACACTTTCCTTTACCCTAATGTTTCAGTCATAGCTTTATGAAGAATTGTCTTAGACACATCCGAGATGATTTCATGCAGTTGTCTTATTGTGAGATGCTGATTTGCACGAATTGCTTCTTCAATTCTTTGAAGAAGTTCATCAGAGATCACAGACAGCCTACTGCTCCTGTGTTCATCATGAACATCAGTCCTACCTCCAGAGAATTCACTCCACCACTTCGTAACATTTCGTTGATTCATAACATTTCCATAAACTGAAACAATTTCTTTGTGAATATCTACTCTGCACTCCCCTTTTGCAGCGAGAAAACGTATAATGGAGCACACTTCATATTTGGCGGGATTCTGAATCGGTGCAGTTATTGTAAACACAAACCGTTCGAATGAGACCCAGTGTGGCAATGGCAAATGACCGCGAAGGTGAAAGCGAAAGGCTCAAGGTCAACGCCAGTGCTGCCAACGTGCACAAAAATAACTTAACTTTCCGCCTACATGCGATGGGTCTTTACTTTCCGTACGAGCCTCATAGTATTCCAGCAGGGTGGCAACTGGCGACAGAACTGGGAAATCAGGGAGTTCTGCTAAAATTACTGTATAAACAGGGAAATTTCAGTTCTTGCATTTCCTGTAATTCCTATATGACGTATCATCCTCACACTAATTTCCCAAGTTCAGGATTTCGTATCCACATGCATTAGAAGTCTTCCCCCTCCCTCCTTTTAATTCTTTTTAAATTACAAGAAACTGCTAACTGATCCAGTGGGGGAACTATGATTGTTCTTTGAGCATAAAGCACCATAAAAACTAAGGTTGCGAATTTGAAATATTCTGTTCACACAATTTAATCCTATTGGTCTATAAATGCTCATTTAAAAGTGGGCATATGCATTTAATATTTAGTGCTACTTGCATGCGTTTATCTCTCTGTGTTCATGGCAGTGTATATATTTAGTATGTGTATGTACAAAGGAATAGAACTTTGACATGTTTCTTATGACTAATGTGCATGATGCAAAGCTACCGTAATTTTTTTTTAAATCCCAGGTTTGACTCCTGCTGGTGGTTCGTTGTTCTGTTTGAGTGCCCTGTCTGGGATTACAGATCCATCTTTGATGGCCACCTTCCCTCTCTCCTTGCATCCATCCTTCTACTGTTATATATATATGCATACACATATACATACAATAAAACCTCCATATAATGAAATGGACGGTTCCATAAAAAAAAATTCGTTATATAGAAAATTTGCTAGGTGGAAACGATGTATTCATGAACCAGGGCAGGGTAATATGATACCACAATTAAAATTTCATTTTTCAGTTAACGACTGTTTCTCATAAATAACATTCAACCATTTAAAAATAAATGATTTTAGGTGTGAAATATATATGCATATAAAAAAAAAAAATTCTTACCTTAAAATGAAAACGTATTTAATGCTTCTTTCATACACATTCATGCTTTTGTAGAAAAATTTCTAACATCCTGCTGCACGACAAATGGTGATTGTGATTCATCATAAAAGTGTTAGCACCCCTGTGGGAAATTTGCAAGGTCTGGATTTCTGGTAAACAAACAAAAAAGCATGACAAGTACTACTATTCAAACAATACAGTGTATTCAAAGACAATTGGGGCCTGTTCTAGCCTAGCTGCTGTATGGGCACACATGCTGCACTGTATGGGGCAACCAGACACAGGTGTTTGTGCTTAGGAAAGCTCATTGTGGGGGCCTGTTCTGTTTACTTATCTTAAAATAGTACTGTATTCCCACGGTATTAGGAAGCCCAATGTCGCTGACGTGACCACTCGATTTTCTGTTTTGGTCATTAAAAATTTCATTATATAGAAATTTATTTCTTTACATAGAAACATTTTCATACCTAATGACCATGGGGATTTACCAAAACTTCGCTATATAGAGAATTTCGCTATACAGAAGTTCGTTATATGGAGGTTCTACTGTATATATATCTATATATCTATATCTGTATGCATGTGTGTGAATTGTATTTTTTTTTTTATCCGGGATAGTAGTGGATTGTGAATAATTAGAGACTACCCACTGTTTGAAGTCATGCTTTTCCAATATAATGTATTTAATTGTTTGAATTTAATAAGAGCAATTTTTAAAGTTTTAATGTTTGCTCCATATTTCTACTAATATCCTTGGAAACCTTGCCACCCATTACCACATATAATTGAAAGTTTACTGTTTTTAATTTTAGTAGTGCATATTTTTTTTTCAATTTTCATATCTTTTTTGTCATTTCATCTTTCCGTCTTTTTTGACCATTTTCAGTTTGCATTAACTTCTATGATCTTATGTACTTTCATTTGTTTTTTCCTAGTGTAGAAAAATTATTAGGAATCCCCATTTAACTATTTAGAATGTTTCGTTAATTTAATTATATTCATTTTCTTAAGCATTTATATACCAATGCTTTTATCATTTTAATTTCACATTGGTATACACTTTACATCAAACTGTTCTGTCAACCAATTTCTGTTTTACCCTCCGCTTAAATGCATTGCAGTTACTAACGATTTAGCAATTACTATGTATATTGAATTTTTAAGCACTTACATCTGTTCCACAGAAGCTTTGATATCTGTTAGATTGAAGTAGTTTGTAGCATGATTCATCGCCCTATACCACTGTTTGTGCTATTGCTTTATGGTTCTTTAATATAGACTCCAAATAAAATTTGCATATGTGAAATTTTCATTTGAATTGTGTAATTGCACAACTACAAAAGTGCCTAAATTGCACATAGTATTTATTATTCAATCTTCCCAACTAAGAATATGCTTGACTATTTATAAATAATGTATCATGTGCATGATTCAAAAATCAGATTAAACCATTTTGATTTTAGGAAAAATGCCAATAGAAAGCTCACCTGCAGCAAATGAAAGTAGTCCCACGAAAGGTATATTTTATCACTTTTGAATTTATTTTTTATGTTTGTGAAAATGCATTTATTATAACCAAATATTGTCTCAATGATTCTGATTTGTATAGTAACATCATTTTGTTTTCAGAAATTCCATTACCAAAGAGGCCAAAACTTTTAGCACGCAGAAGAAGAACCCCTGATGGTGCCCCTGAAATGCTGTCATTGTTACCTAGCTCAGCAGTTGCAGATGATGGGTAATATACTCAGTTCATATGCCTTATAATTGTTTATCACATTCCCCATAAATTAGTAAATGAAATATTAAATTTGTGCTAATTGTATAAAACCAAGACAAATATCGTGAAGTGACACATAATCTGTATATGTGCAACTTTTTATGATTCATTATTTAAGCCTAATATTGGTACTGTAATAAATCATACACATCACATGGAGGAAGGCGGGCAGTGGTGTAGTGTCATAGTGATTGTTCCGTCACAGGCTCCTTGTTAGCCCTTCTATTTAACTGCCTATCCTTTCAAATCACACATGTCAAACTTTATTAAAAATTAAAGCTATGTACATGTGGTTATCGCCACACATTGTCTGGCTTTTTTGGTTTTAGTTCTATATTGTCCTTTATGCTCTTCAGTGAACATATTGAAAAATCTAACAGTGCAAACAAATTCGCAAAGAAAGAATAAATAGAAGCTTAGTTTTGTTCATTAGATCATATTTCTTCCTAACACTATTTTTGAAAAAAAAAAACAATCAAGAACTCCTTGAAATGCAGCATGGATATACCATTGAGGGAGATAAAGTAAACTATTAAAATTTCAGCAGCAATCAGCTCACAGGACCTGTCCGCTGCATGCGAGAAAGGTACATTTTACAGCACATATAAGGAATGGCAACGGACAAATTTGATTAGTTTTGATACCTTATAACATTGAATACTCCGTAAAGATTCCTCTGATACATACTCATCAGCATTATGAGGAACTACCTGAGTTTTAGAAAGGTCGCATTGTAAGCTTAAGAAAATCTGGTTAGTCATGCAGATGTCAGCTGCTATCTTGGTTGTAGCTATGCTGCAGTTAATGATGTTGGCATCAATGTATCCAGGATGGCACATGTAATTGTCACAGAGGATCTGGACGTCCCAGATACATACACCAGGAGATATGTAATTTGGAGAGTAGTCATAATGATACTAATGGTGTCAACTGTTCTCTATCTAAAGACACTTATTTACCTCTACATGCTATGTGCTATCAAGGGACATCATTCAATGGTGACTTGCAAATGCTGGTATTCATTCTTAATGTCCTTTAAGATTTCCAGCACTGACCACTTAATATGGTAGCACCGTCCAGAATAATGTCAAATTTGAAAATCCTGAATGATGTCCAATTAGAAACTTCCATAGGAAATCATATTCTAATTATAAAGTTGTAGCTTTTATTCGCATTTCTTTATTTGTGCCCCTATATTATATTTATAGTCTTTTTTGCATATAGCGAAGATAGCAGTAGTACAAGTTGGATGTCACCAAAGAAACAATCTATTCAAGGTCCTCCAGCATATCTTTTAGCAAATTTGCTGTCTACACCTGGTACACATCTGGCTAGTTCCCATAATGATACTTCTCCTGGTGCCATTCATTGCTTTCAAGACGAGCATGGTAAGAATTGATAAAAGCTCTAGTATTTTTAAAGATCAGAAAACCGAAAAGTCAACATGTTTAGTCTCTTTCTCTCTCTCTCTCTTTCTTTTTTCATGTCACAGGTATTAAACTGAAGAATAAATATTTCAATTATAATTCCTTATTGTGTGGAGAAACAGCTTAATAAATTCTCTCAGTTTTGTGTCAATTTCGTTTACTTTTTTGCGCCATATATTGCTATTCTTTTTAAAGTACAACAGTATTGTCATATGTGTAATCATAATACACTATGTAAATAAATTATAAACTCACCCATAAAGCACAGATAACTTACGATTGTAATAAGCATTTGATATAAATTTATGCAAATAATATACCAATGGTGATTACATACATATAATGATTACAACTTTTGAAAATGGCGAAAAAAAATTTAAGTAAGAAAAAATAATCATTTATAACCCATAAAGAAAATATAAACTCAACATGCAAATTCTCAGACTGCGAGCCTGTTAACTAATTTGCACATGTGTAGTTTTATACACATCATATGATACATGTAGGCTATCATATGGATCCAATGTTGTGATGAAAATTGCGTTTTGTGAGTATGCATTGAGGAAAAGAACTAAATGAAACTTACGCCAGAAAAATATATTTGCTAACTTGCAAGGGACAGTCAACAAGAGGACTAGCCCGTAAAATAGGGCGCTCACAAACTGCTGTCCAAACTGTCATCGAAAAAGGTGATAATTGTGGAACCCAAAAAAGATCAGGTAGACCACCAAAACTGTTACCCCGGAACCACAGGCACGTTCAAGCTCTTGCCACTTATGAGCAGTTGTTCACTTGTGTAATTGTACACAACTACTATCAATACCTGTATCCCTACAAACTGTGTGGAAAAGTTTAAATGTAAATTTGAACGTAAAGTTCAGGAAAATAAAAGCAAACCGAAACTTACTACTAGTCATAAGTTAAATTGTCTCGATTGGTGTAAAAAAACTGTGAAATGGTGTCATGAGTGGAAAGAAATAGTGTTTTCTGATGAAAAACGTTTCTGCCTGGATAGCCCTGATGGATATTTGTCATATTGGCATGATCTACACACTCAGCCAAATATAAGACTGAGTAGACAGCAAGGAGGTAGTGGAGTGATGCTGTGGGAAGCATTTGGAGTAGGCAGACGTATTCCTTCAGGGCACTATGAACTCCAAATATATCAGGAATTAATGTATGATCTCTTAATCCCATCTGGGCCTCTTTTAGGCGATCCAAATTGGAAGTACCAACAGGACAATGCCTGTGTATATGCAATAATTTCCACCAAGGAGTGGTTTGAACGAGAAAGGTTGATGTCATTCCATGGCCCTCGCGTTCTCCAGACCTGAATCCAGTTGAAAATGTGTGGGGTTTTATGGCAAAGGCTGCATATTGGCGCAACAAGCAATATTATCGTGTGAATGATCTCCAAATAGAAATTTCTTACAAACAAAATTGTTCGTCAGGAAAAGCATTAATATAATAATGTAAGGGCAAAGGCACAGTAAATGATCTATGTGGAGAGTTTTTCTGTCCAAAAATTGAGAAAAAAAACTTTTTGTTTCAAACTTCTGTGTAATTTTACTTTTTTTTGGTATCGATAGATGGCAACAATTTTCTACTACTTCCTTTGCATGTTCCAACCATTAGTGATATAATTTTACATAACTTTAACAATAAAATATATTAGTATATGGTTGTCACTTAATGTTGGCAATCACCTATTGTGCATAATTTATCAATTAAACTTACGTTAAAACAAAAACACACACACACACACACACACACATATATATATATATATATATATAAACGAAAAACAACTATTATAGGGATCGCTACTATCCACAGTTGATCTTGGAACATATGACCTGTGGATAGAGCAATCTCACTATATAATGCTTATTTAATAACATAATAGTTACTTGTATTGCTGTTTCAAAGCTAAATTTTTCTTTAAATGTTAGTCTTGTTCTTTTTCAATTTTGTAAAAATTTCTGCGAAATTCGATATTTCCCCTCGTCCACCCTACAAATTTTGCACTTTTTCTTCTGTGAAAAAATTACTATCCTAGCTATGCTCAATATGCAAGAATTAGTCTTACCTAAGCAAAATTATTAAGGACGCAGTAGTTCATGATACTCTGTAAGTAAAAGTAAAAAAGTTACGCAAGAGATTAAGTTCTTAAACACATTTGAACTAGAGGATGGAAAAAAGTTGAATAATTTCAATGGAAGCAAAATTGTCACTCTTATAGTATTTTAAGGCAGCAAGTTTTCTACAAATTGAGCTTTAAAAGCGTTATTTTGACTGTTATGGTTTGCTGAAACAAATTATTTATTTAATTATATAATACTACTTGGCCTTTTTATAGGCCCTGGTAGGTGATACCATTAGGATATTACATATTGTCGGATGTTATGAACAAATTCATTGTCATTGATTGAGGAAACACACCCTGAAGTGGACCCCTAAGCCAGGATCTTTAGAGGGCCTGTCCCCTACCTACTAGGGTGGATCCAGGGGGTGCAGGAAGAGCGCACCCCTCTCTGAGAATGACACATTTTTGCTTATATTTTATATTGGGTTTTCAAGTTTTGTCCACCCCCCAAAACCAGGTCTAAATGGGTTTTCGAGCTCTGTGGACCCCGACAAAAAAATTCTGGATCCACCCTTGCCCTACCTATTTCTAAAATTAAGGACAGCATGATGCATGTCCATTAAGGAGATTTTACTATACAAATACACTATAAAAATTTAAAGAAACACATATGCACAAATGTGAAGAAGCATTTAGTATATAAAACCTCCACAGCAAGAGATAAGGATGATGCAGAAGACCGCAGTATCTGTAGCTAGTATAGGATCTTAAGAATCAACCAAGCTTTTCTTATTAACTATTACCCTCTCAACCCGATAGCGAAAACGTCTGATGAGATTTGCAGAACACAGGTTTGTGGCCATAAGGTGGTGGTGAATTATTTCCTGCCAGAAATACGGAAGTGTTTCGTATTGAAATAAAGGACTAGTTGTTGATTTTGTCTGGTTGATTTTGAGAAAGGCCATATCCTGGTGCCATTGGAGGTACACAACAGTAGTCAAACTTGTGGGAAGCTTTATAATATGTAGAACAGAACTATTGGACAAAAAAAAGTAGAGTGAGAGAGAGAAGCCAGAAAAAGCTTCTAAAACGCCGTGTACGCAACTGTTATCTGAAGACATTTAATTTTGAAGACTAAAAATATGAAAGTAACTGCCTAAATGCTTATATCTTAACTTTTAGAGAGCAGAGGACTTTCAGATTGTATGATGAATGGTATTCCAACAATGGATATACACAGAGCAGGTTTATAGCATAGACAAAAAAAAGACAAATGCCTGGGGTCCGCATTTTTTGAGGGGCCATGGCACGGTGAAGATTGAAAAATCATCATTTCAAAATTGTTACCATTGAGTGATGTTGAAACTTTGTTGCATATTTATTTAACATCGCCTATTTTAATTGCAAATGGAGAAAGATCATTTTCAGATTTACAACAAGTTAAAAATTATTTACAGAATTTCTTAAGTCTGTCAAAATGATGTCTAACTATATTGTATGTAGAAAAATATGCTCCAGATATTATTCATTATGAGGAAATAAGTAATAATTTTGCTGTAAGAAGAACAAGGAAAAAGAATTTTTAATATAAATTTTATAATCTGTATACAATGGAATCTCGATAACTCAAAGCTCAAGGGATTTTACTCCAAGTCACACAAGGCATACAAAGGAAATTCATGGGGAGTGGGGTACAGCACTACAACTCCATTTATTTATATATATATATACAAAAAATAGCATGTACTTAAATTCAATGGGGGTTATGACACCCATCACCCCCCTCCTTGATGCCAGTGTTTCACGTTATCTACTTTCCAAATTATTGAGGTTTAATGGAAGTTCAAGGTGTATTTCAAGGAGAATGTGAATCACTTCGGTTTACCAAAAGCTTTGAGTTATCAAGGTTCTACTATATTACAAACAGAAGTTTCATATTATTGTTTAATTTTTGGTAGTATATGCATGTATTTTAAGCTTTTGTTAAGTAAATCTTAATTCAACGAAGGATAAATATAATAAAAGTTCCTCTTTTTACTTATTTTCTCAAAAGAAATTATTACACAGGCTTAATTTATCCTATAAAGGGCCCGGAAAAAATTGTCTTGAGCCCCATAAATATTAATACGGCTCTGGATATACAAATAAAGAAATATATGAAAGTTTAGAAGGGATGGTTAGGATTAAAAACCAGCAAACAAATAATATGCCTTGTGGGACCTATTTGCGTATATGTAAATCTGGTACAGAGACTTCTGTTCATTTGTAGCTAGGCACTCACATGGGGCCCAGGCTAAAAGCACAATCAGCTTCTCTTGTGCAGCCCATGAAGCATTCTGAATTAAAGGCTTGTCGTTAATGCGTGTGTGGGCAAAAAAAAAAAAAAAAAAAAGCAAAATTTATAAGTGTTACTATGAGATGTAAATTCAGAGAATGATCAATACGAGAAGAAATATAATTGGCGGGTATGAGATATTCTGAGAAACTACATTTATAATGATTATGAAGAATTTTATATAAAAGGGTAAGTCACAGGTATTTACAATGAAGGGAAAGAGGGATTAACTCAGAAATTAACCATGCCTGCACATCAATTTCAAAATCAAGTAGTTTGTATAGAATTGTATCCAAAAAGAAGGTTCAAATTTTGAACGTGCAAGTGCAAATTGTTGAAAAGTTGCAAAACTAAAAGATGCCTAGTACAAACATCAATGTGTGAATATTTTTTCTAAGCAATGTGTGCATATATTATATGCATTTATATACAAGGTTTTCCACGTCCCTCTGCTAAAGATATACAACAACTGAACTCTTTAAAATAAGCATAATTCAGAAATATGAAAATTTACCCTCTCTCTTGTCAACATCACCGCATTCTGGAGGAGAATCCCGTAACAAGCTTCGGCTTTATATTCTCTTCCATTTCTAACCTCAAAACTTAAAATAATTTAATATAGATCTTCTCTTACATTCCTTTAATTTTTATACTGCTCAAGCTATGTATCACGAAATATTGTATATCGGGTTGAATAAATTATTATTATATTACAAGGTGTAAGCAATAATCTTCAATCTAACTTCATTGTTTATTCTAATATAGGATAATGGATAATAATTTGATTTTGGTCATTATTTTATATATTTTGCAGTGGAATACATGTCAAAATTAATATTTCATTTTTATTTGTGAATTTAATTTAATACTGGGAGTCAAAATTATATTTCAAGTGAACATGAATTGTTTCTACGGCCCCGAAATGTTTTTAGTTTATAGTCATGGAAAAGTCATGGAAAAGTCATGGAATTTTTTTTTACCCATAGAGTATGAACTCTGGTAACCATTTGAGTCAACTGAATCCATTTTGTGCTTCTGAGCTCTTAATAATGGATGGTAAAATGCTGAAGTTTGATCTTATGTATGCCAAATTTCCTTCTATTTTTTCCTGAGAGAACAGACATCGCGCAATTTGAATAAATGCTACGTACTCCGGCTGAAACTCATTTACTGTCGCCTTTACAGCATCAAAATTTTCTCTGTAGCAAATATGCAACCATTGAGCATACGACCATGTTCCCTTATGCTTTATTAAAGGATTTGGGTGGCAAAGTAAAAACTAACAACTAGGAGCTTGCTTTTTAAAGGCTTCTGCCTAATAAAGAGATTTCAAGAAAACATTTTTAACCTTAGAAACAAGTATATCTGCATCTGGATAATTTGCCTGAATTTCCTCAGCAACCCTAATGTAAGGCATGATCAAGGCAAGTGACATGCACTATCTTTGGATAAAACATTTATTTAATTTAATAACCATGTTTGGTGCAGCATCCGTTAAAAAG
>QLNU02015360.1:236886879-236900635 GCA_006491805.2 Dysdera silvatica
ATCCTTATGTACAAGAGAACAGAAATGCATTTAAATAATGATACTATTAATTTAAACAACAGATCTGATAGTTATCCTGCGCTTCACAAAAATTTACTTGTTCCTTGTGAGGCATCCAACGATTATTTATATTATCATATCGACTCGGCAGGTCCATGAGTTTGGAACTCACTGCCTAGGGAGATATATGTTATAAATAACTTAAATCTGTTTAAATGTAGGTTAAAAGAATACTTACTAAATTGTGAATTTTAATTCTGCTTTGAACTTTTCAATTACTTGATTGGATGTTCCTAGAAGGAGGTTATATTTTATACTGTGAGACCTAGTTTGGTTTCTTAAAGCAATCATTTGGATCTAATGTGCAGTAAAGATTTTCTAATTTGTATAATTAGATGGCTGAATTAAATTTGTGTTTGTGTTACTTTACGTTAAGATTATAATATTGGATCTAAGCTTGTATGAATTTTTATATATCTGTCGTGTACTATTATGTCATTTGTGGTCTATGTTGGTGGTATCATAGATTATTTCCATTCTAGTAGGATACAATTTTTTTTTTAATTTAAACTGTGAATATTGTATTTTTTTTTAAGAAGCAATCAGTGTCATTCTTGTTGGAAATTTGCTTGTCTATTTCTTATATCTACTGATAATTCTGTTGTAGAATTATTTGCCATTTCAAATTCTCATTGGTGTTTGCCACCATCCATTCTCTTTGCATGTGTATGATGCGGAATCGGGACTCGTCAAACTGTATTTACACTGTTTTTTTCCCGATCTCCCATTAAGACTGTGTTTTCTATTGGTGGCATTATTAACGAAACAATACAGAGTTTCACCAGGAGATTCCATAACAAACAGTTATTTCGACACTGGCGTAAGGTTTAAAAACACGACGTTTCGGGAGCCAACTGCTCCCTTTGTCAAGTGAAGGCAGAATGAAGAGTTCGTGAAAGTCCTAAGCTTATATACCCGCATGTTGGGAATCCCCATCTGACGCCATTTGGTGCGGAGCATTTCCAGCTGGGGAAACCCTCGCCGGGAAAGCCCCCGCACCCGACGATGTCAGATGAACACCCCCAACTCGAGGTTTTGCAAAAATCCTGTAAGGTTCTGGTAGAGGTTTTGCGATGTTTATTGCACGACTCCTCAAACCGTAGGTTTCCCATGATTCCAGAAAAAGTCTACTCCCCAGATTCGTCACATTCTGATGTAATATTTTCATCGAATGCCAATCTGGTTCGTGACCCTCCCTGAAGACATGTTCAGCCAACTGGTTTGAATCGTCTCCCCTAGCTACCGCACGCATATGCTCCTTCCCTCGTAGACGTATCGATCTTCCCGTCTGTCCAACATACACCTTGTCACAGTCTCCACACGGTATTTGGTAAATAGCACCAGATTTTTCCTCCTCAGGGACGCGATCCTTAACTTTAAGTAATAGATCACGCAGGGTGTAGACAGGTTTGTAGTAGGTCTTAACATTCACACAACTGAGAATTCGAGACAGCTTTTCTGAGACACCCGCCACATATGGCAACAGTTGGTTCCCGAAATGTCATGTTTTTAAACCTTACGCCAGTGTCGAAATAACTGTTTGTTGTGGTGGCATTATTATTTAAAAATTGTATTTGTATATGATCTTAATAAATAAAGGAAAATGAACTGAATTTGAATTGAATAATAAAATATTTAATTTTATGGGATGTCCTTGAAATATCACAATAACCTTATTTGTGTTTTTAAAAATTTCCATGGAAAATTTTGGCTTTTGTAAGTGGAAAAAAAAATAGAACAAAAAAAAAACATGTTTTTTCCAAAGTATCCGCTTATTTCTTAGCCTTTACATCTCTATATTAAACAGAAAATCTGAGAAAATTTCCCAAAATTAAAATGTTATTGAATTAAATGATTAAAACAACAACATACACTGGAAGCTATAAAATAATATGGCAACACCAACATAGATATAAAACCAAAAGTACTGATTAATATTCTGCTTCTTATTATACTGTGTCAAAAACTATTTCCCCCCCCCCCCTCCTGCAGTGAAAATGCATACATAGGATCTAGAAGTTTCTGAAATAAATTTATATTTTGTGATTCATTCATAAATTTTGCAAAAAATCTTACAATCTGGTAGGTTGTACAAACAAAATGATATAAAAAATTAGATGAGATGGGAGAAGTCAAATCTTACAATCTACAAATCACCTTTTACTGTTATCACCTTTATTTCTTTCCATATAATCTTGCAATTCAGCCAAAGTCCATACATTGTAAGGTCAAACCATACAAGTTGGCAGGTATGCATATAGCTTCCAATATTTTAAAAATAGCAGGAATTTATACAATACTTACATGAGTTGGGGATGCAGCATCAGGTTGAACACTCTGCAAAATAATAAACATTAAAGTATTTACTTAGTTTTTATCTCAATAAATTGCATTACTTAAATAAAATAAATATTCACGAATATGATCGGGAATTTTCAGGCACCAAAATCTTTCAACTTGTCAATAAAGAAATTGGCACAAATCAATTTAATGATGATGTGTGTCCAGAGGAAGCTACAATATGCTACATGATTTCATTAGTTCAGTGATCGATAATCAATTTAAATGCTATTTTATATTCATCAACATGCTACATCGAATACATAAGTTAGCCTTAGAGAAAGTTTATTATATATATATATTTCACAGTTTAACACATTGACTGCTGATCTCACGCCAGAGCATTATCAGGGCACTAACTATCAATACAACCTCACATGACTAGCAGTTAATGTGTTAAAACCATAATTCCCAAAACTTATAGAGAAAAAAGCTATTTTAATTTAGGTTAATGAGCCCATCGGATAATTGGTACTTTAATATAATTATATAATATACATATGTACATTTTACATCCCAGTGGTAATAGTAACTTTCAACTTGGAAAGTCATTATTTTTCTATAGCAAAAGGATGTAACTCAATCAGGACCTCAATATTTTAACTCCCAAAACTAAATATATTAATGAAAAAAGTGGGAGGCATATAATATTTAGTTTAAGAAAGATGCAGTGAAAAGGAAGAGTAAAGAACATTTTAAAAAACTTGGATTAATTTTTAATGATCTGGACACAAATCAGCTTGAGAGGAAAGGCCCTCAGAATACTTTCTTAACACAGCAGCCTGCCATTCTGATGAAAAATTTGCTCGTTTGTCATCGTGTCATCCAAGAGGTCTCGAGATTGCTGAAAAATCTAAAGTTGGCAAAGTGCAGTTAGAAACTGCCACTAATGTAACACCATGACGTTTGCAGGAGATGTATTTCTAGATTTGATGAGAAATTACCAAATCCAGCAACCTGATGTTAACTATCATCTCCAAATTTAAAATTTGTATAAATTGTTGCTATGGTTGTATGTGGCCAGAGAAACTGGTATAACTTGCTTGGAACAGATGTTTAATGCTTTAGACACAGTGGCATCAGACAGGCTTTTGAAAATCTCGATAGGATATGCCTTTAGCTAGCTATGGTTAAGATTAATATTTTTAAGCACACACTGGAAGAATTAATCTTTAATTATAAGCAAGCGAGCAAACATGTAAACTCACAGTTCAGTTAGCACAGTGTTTCCCAACCTTTAAGATGCGACCCCCCTTTTATAATAGCCAAATAATACACAACACCCTTTTATAGCATCCAAATAATCCATGACCCCCTTTTATAGTAGCCAAATAGTCTGCAATCCCCTCTGTCCGCCGCTGCCACATTTGTATAATAAAAGCATTTTTAAGAGAGAGCAAAAACCAACACATTAAATATTAATTATATATATTAATGTATATTAGTCTGTAGATGTAAATTTAACGACCATTAGTAGAATAATGCAGTGTGAATATCGCAATTGAAATATAAAAGCATTGGAAACATTTGGTATGAAATTCCTTATAAAAATAATTGCAACTAAAAATAGTTGTGGCAACCCCCAAGGAATTAGTTCATGACCCCCAGGTTGGGAACCACTGAGTTAACAATTTCTTACCATTAAGAAGGCAATGAAAGTAAGAAGTGGTGGGGTGGGGATTCTCTAATACATGTGGAAGCAGTATCTTGAACTTGGGAATCAGTGTGACAGTCGTATGTCATGAATGATTACAGGAAATGTTACAACTGAAATTTCCCTGATTTTAGAATAATTCCCTGATTTTTCCAGAACAATAAAACTCCCTGATTTTCTGGTTTTGTAGCCAACCTGGTAAAGTAAATAAAACTAATAGTGATAATACCTTTAGAAGTGTATACTGACAACTGGCAATTATGAAACAAAACACAAAACTTGACATGTCTTGAAAAATATTCCTAGATAAGCTAAGGGCACCAAGTGCGGCAACCAGCACGGCAAGTAAAATTGATAAAACATTTTCAGTGACAGTGAGGTTCCTGAAAATAAAAGTAGCATATTTAATTATCCTTAACTAATAAGAGAGTCATTTAGAAAGTAATGATTTGTTGCGAATTCTTGCTGTGCAAGTCAGCTGCTTTACCAATTTCAAGGCCATCTGTTTTTCCCAAACTTATTTTCTCAGTATTATGTAAGTGCTAGTTACAAAAGTTTATTTTTGTGGATTTTGTACATATTTAAAATGAACCGTGTGATAAAAAATCCTGTCGACTGTGAAATGAGGAGTGTTATTCGATTATTGAAAGCTCAGAAATTGAAACGTATGGAAATCTGTCAACTGAAGGAAATGTATATTGATAAAGTAGTGAACAAAAAAAATATGAGAAAGTGGTGTGAAATGTTCAACTATGGATGAACAAATGTGCATAATGAAACTTGACCCGGATGGCCATCACTTCTCGCACGTTACTTGACGTGTGAAGTGAATAAAAAAATATTGGTAGGCAGATGTATAACTATTAATGATTTGCACATTGCTTTCCCAAACATTCCTTTTCTTTGCTTAGAGAAATTATGTAATTCCTGGGTGGAAAAAGTTGTGAAAGTGATGATGGATGTCAAGAATGCAGTGTACAACTGGCTTAATGGAATGGTAGCAGCTGAGTATGATGAGGGAAGTTTAAAGCTCATGGACAGATATGAAAAATGCTTCAATGAAGGAGGTGATTATATGGAGAAGTGCAGTATTGTTCACTTATGTAAATGGAAATAATTATTTTAATACATATTGTTTTTAAAAATTTATTACTGTCAAACAGTCATTACTTTCTGGATGATCCATGTAACATGATCAACTTTTCATATGATCTCTTTTATTGATCAAATATTTGATCAATATTGAAAATAGATTGATTTCAAATAATGAGCACACAAATGAATCGATCATTGCAAAATCAACATATGATGTATCTCAAAAGTTTAGTCGAAAAAGGTATTTAGCTTTCAAAAAGAAGTTCTAATACAAACAAAATATTAAATACACCCATTTTATTATGTACCACATGCTGCTTTCATATATGAATCCACAACTACTGATATTTAATGCATTATTTAAAATAATTATAAAATTTGCCCATCTCAAAAGTTTATTCACAATTATAAGCAATATGCAAATTTTATTGAATGCAGGCTTGAAAAAAATGGTATCACGAACAGCTAGTATAGAGTTCTAGTTTTCTTCTGTAGTGTTTCATCAGAATAATGAAAGTTCAAAAAGCTAGATGATGAAAAAAATAATTCTGCTGTGGAGATTAAAGTCTAATGTGAGGAGAGAAAAAGAAGATTATATCCGACATATAAAGAAGTATAATCATTTAAAACTGTATACAACATATAAAAAGAAAGCAAGCTTCATATAGTGACTCCGTCACTATAATAGGGTTCCCACTCGTTTTCCAAAATAAAAAATAAGGAGTTTCTAAGGGCCTAAGCGATCTTTACTGAGGACCAATTGTGGTATGTAAAAACCACATTGCACCTTCATTGCATCACAGTCAGTAGTTCTCAAACTGTTTACTCTTGTGCCACCTTTACACCTACATGTGGATGTTGTGTTTCCCCACCTTTAAACTTACACGTGTACATCTCACATGCTCCCTTGCTGTTCGACCTAGTATATGAATAACAATATTTCTATATCTAAGTGGTTGTATTTTTGCACATATGCATATTCGTATTTTAATCATAAGAAAATAAACATATCATTCAAAATTAGAACAGTTTTATTTAAATAAATTCAATATCTAATTCGAAACAAAACATTTTAGCTCTTAAACACGTCAGTATTATCTTTTTATTAAAAAACACAACTTAATCTCCTTGTGTTCCATAAAAAAGGTCATCATTGCCACGTATATCCTAACTGTAGAGGGCAATCACCCAGACTATTGTATGACAAGAGTTTTTTGGCTTTATGTGTTATAATTTATTTTAACTTGTGTGTGTGTATGAATATGCACTCACGTACATATCAGCATGTAAGGTAGAAAGTTATAATCAAATCATCTCGTCAGTCGCATTCTGATTTCATGAAAAATAAGGAATTTTAAAGACTAATGAGAAAAACTAAGTACTTTTAAGGGTCCTTAAAAATGGAAACAAAAAATAAGGAGTTCTTAAGGACCAGTGGGAACCCTGTATATACAGTTAACCATTATAACCAGCATCGTTATAAATTAATTCTATGTGCATATATATATATACATACACAGTAGAACCTCTGAATAACGGTCACTCTGCAAAAATGACCATCTCTCTAAATAACAGCCACGTGGCTGTTGTTCAGAGATACGATATTAAAAAAATCAAACAAAATTAATAACAAAGACACAGCTATTGTAACTGTATTAATCCTTTATTTTAATTTGCTATTGGGTGGCTATTAAGAATTCTTTAGTGATACCTACAGATGGCTGTTGTTCATAAGTTAGTTCTAATGTTAATCCTATGAAACACGTTGAGTTCCACAACGGGTATTCAGGAGTTACCATTATTTAGAGATAACTGTTAAAGGTTTTACTGCACACACCCATATATATATATACATACATAATGTAACGTTTCCATTTACACATACCTATCTAATAATGCTAAAAGAAAGTCTATCAAAATATATCTTGACACACTTGAATGGCAACACCCAAACTTATAATAATGTTTGGGTTTTGGCTGGTTTCGAGGTTCTGTAAATCGAATTCGACAGCTTGATGCCAAATCTGTAAAGGTGTCAGTTTCCTCTTGCAACTTGGTGCTTGAGACACATTAGAAATGGCAGGTGGAAGCCCACTGGTAGAGAGGACAGACTGAGAAGCTCACTTAATAAAGATTCAGCAATAAGTTGTAGAGGAGTACGAGGAACATGTCCAGAACTTCTTCTTGCTCCACTAGAACCTCCTAGGAATAGGGAATGTAGGCGGTAGGGGTGGCATTACCACGCCACATCCACGATGAAAGTCAAATCCTGAAAATGTGGGACTTGGAAATTTTGGAGCGTGAAGAACTGCTGTTGGACTATCCAAAATCACAGTTGAGCAGAACTCGGAAGAAGACTGTGAAGCCGATCCCTATTAAAAAATAAAAATAAATCTTGAATGTATAACACAGAAAAACATTAATGTTCAAATATAAGGTTATAAATATTTTATTTTGGTTTAACGCCTGGTCAACACACGGATATTTAGTATATAAAGAACCACCTATGTTAAATTTAAAAATCCATATGTAAACTTTAGCGAGTCTATATGAAACCAGCTAACCAAATAACCTAGTGCAGTAGTTCCCATGCCTTTTGTCTCATGGAGCCCTTCTTAAAGAAAAAAAAATTACCGAGGAGCCTACAAGACTTTTTCACTTTTAATATGTGTTCTTTAGGTAGGACCTATATGCAAGTTGGTAATAACTAGAAAATGTAGCAATTAATGAGAAAAATAGGGTTGTTTAGTTTTGCACAATTCTTCAATGTCTTGTGTTATTGAGGATAGCTGCAGACGAAGATCAGGTTCAGCGTCAAGGCAGCCTCTGTATTTGATTTTAGTTGCTGCATAGGCAAAAAATCTGTATTCACACAAGTAACTTATGGAAAACGAAGGAAGAAATACTTTTGCTTTATCGATTTTAAGTTAAAATCATTTTCAGTTGCTCACACACTTTTTTTTTTTTTTTTGTGAATTCATTATGTCAGTTATCAAAGCTTTTCTTTGATGGTGAGCCTACAAATAAGCCAACGGATGTATCATGCTGTAAATCATAAATAATGGTTTCTATGAGAATATGCAAGTTTAAGCAGTATCCCAGTTAGAAACAGGGAAGGTTGCCTTCTAGAAACTGTATTTAACCCTGCATGCTACTATTGGTAAAAACTGCTGCAATGACACAGAGGTAAAAAGTGTTTGTATGCAATTAAAAAAAATCCAGGTTTAATTCCCACTGTACTATAGCAGGGTTCGTACACATTTTCTTACATGAAATTTAAGGTCCTTTAAGGACCCGAATTTAAAAAAAAAAAATTAAGGACCTATTAGTAAACAGTAATAGAATTAATTAGAGATAAGTTATGTAACCGACTTTGTTCTTATATTATTTTAAAAATAAATTAGAACGTATTATATAGTTTAACATAATCTTAGAATTAATGATTATGAAACAAGAGTCGTGGAGAATGAAAAGCAATTCCTTAAACGTGATTGAGAAGTTAGCCTTAAACAACACAATACAAAACAAATAAGGTCAACAATTAAAAGTTCATGGGTTTCATATTTATAATAAATTTTAATTCAGTACACAGTATTTATAATTAAAATTTCCTTTGACCGATGGAATTGAACGTTGAAAGCAACACAATCCTAACTGCAGATTTTGACATGGTTCGGTTTTTAAAAAAAAATGGCGAAATTCCACAAAGGGGCATGGTGTATGCACTTTTTTTCATTCCTCTTATTCGAAATACGACGGTTGGTTAAAAATATGGCCTCTTTCTCACGAAACCACGTAAAAAATTAAAAAAAATGCCATTAGGGGCAACACAGTCACCAAACTGAATCTCTCTTGATCAGTGGAATAGATCACTGCCACAAATGATGTGGTCCCAGATCCAGAGTTTCAGGAAACAGACTGACAAAAAATAAATGACGAAATGTAACTTGGGAATGCTATCATCTTTTTCCTTTCCTCCTTTTTGGGAGTTCTGCCTTCGTTCTCTAGCGGACCATCATATCAATTATTGACTCATGCTTATTTGCAGGTTTAACAGCGCAAAGACAAGAAAGGTCATGCTGCAGCACGATCTACAGTTTTCTGAAGATTTCAAGCCTCTAAGGACTAGGGAACCAGCCCCAGACTGCTGTAAGCAATTTGACGGTATTTTTGGGGGGATACCATTGGGAATCAAACCGGGGATGACGGCAAGCTAAGCAAAAATGTTACCACTGCACCACCACAGAGCTCAACATTTACCACCACAGAGCTCAACATTTACTCAATACAAAATTTAAGACATTTATTCATTAAAGCTACGTTTTTAGTCTGCTTAGATTGTTAGCATCGTTAAATATATTAATAAAATATATCGAAATATTAATGAATTCTAAGCCCACCCTCCTGTAAAGAAGCATCTAAATACAGCCCCGAACCGAACAGAATACCTTCACCATCCACACTAGGATGGGGAGAAAGGCCCAAATTTATTATAAAGAGACACAAAATTTATTAAAAGTGACTTTTTTTTTAACTCTTTTTTAAATTTTAGTCAATATCACAAGACGCTGGAGGTTGTCCAGATTGCCTCAAACTGGCAAATCGACCGATGCTGACCGAAACTTCTGCGCATGTGCGTGGACTCCTTGTAAATGCTCTTAGGTACTAGTAATGCCGAAACACGATGTAAAATAGCTAGATCTTCTAGCATATAGTCGGTCGATAGCGGGAGTTCGTGGTTTTTAGCTGGTGTCGATTGGAATTAGTGGTTGGAGTTTGTGTTGTTTGTGTTTAGTTAGTGATTTGTTTGTGTTTTTCAGTTTTGGTGTATAGTTAGTGATTTATTTTTGGTTGGTGTTGATTTGATTGGAATTAGTGGTTGGAGTTTGTGTTGTTTGTGTTTAGTTAGTGATTTGTTTGTGTTTTTCAGTTTTGGTGTTACGTTGGTGATTTATTTTTGGTTGGTGTTGATTTGATTTAGCGATTGGAATTAGCGGTTGGAGTTTGTGTTTAGTTAGTGATTTGTTTTGTGTTTTCCAGTTTTGGTGTGTAGTCAGAGATTTACGCGGTTTTTGGTGAGAAGAGAATTTGGGGACATTAGTTAGTCTGTAGATTAGTGAAAAGTTTGTGATAGTTAGTTCGTGATTTAGTAGTTTGATTATGAATAACATACTTGAATGCCCTTGTTGGATAGATATTGGTTGATGATGATACTCTATAATAATATATTAATAATTAAAAAATATAACATAGTAAAATAACAATATACATTTAACAATTATTAAGAAAATTTAAAAAATTAAACAAAATAAATATAACATAAAATATATATACATATAAATAAAATAATAAGTATAGTATAATAATATATTCTCCACCCGAGTGCACAAAAATGCGGAAGGAGTAGCTATTTTCTCCTGTTTTTCTAGCCAAGTAAATGGAAACACTTATAGGAATTTTCCTAAAGTCCATGCACATGCGCAGTAGTTTCGGTCAGCATCGGTCGATTTGCCAGTTTGGGGCAATCCGGACGACCTCCAGCGTCTTGTGTCAATATCTACTATAGAATTCTGTCAATCGGTCCCCTAAAGCACCCCCTACTTCGATTTAACTTAAAATTATGAAAAATTCCGTAAAACACAGCTACCTTCCCCAGACAGCAGAAAAATAAACAAAATTTGTCAAATAAAATAAATCATTCATAAAATATTGTTATTTTATAATAATCACATACAGTAATCCTGAGTGCCCCCCCTCCCCTTCGCAATTTCCATTACGAAATATTTTGGGTGGCAAGGACTAGGTCACTCTCCCTCCTATGCTAGCACCGGAAGTCATTGGTGATGATGTAGTTTGGTTGACCTCCATGATCTGAAATTTGCAAGAGCACCTTGGATAAAATCACTAGCAGTATAATGTTAAATGCCCCTGATTTAAGTTTAAAAAGTTAATTTGTTCATAAAAATTGCTGTCCTTTATATTTTTTGAGTGAATATATTATACGCACATATGCATTTTGATTAACGTCCACTTATAGTTGGCATATAAAAATTACTTTATCCAAACTTTAAAAGCCTGGAAGGAAACAATTTTTAATTTTTCAAAACGGCCATTTGTTCTTTTGCATCCGATAACCACATAGTTTGTCGATGATAAATACAAGAGTAGAGGGGGAAAAAATAATTTTCCGAACATATAAAATATAATAAAATACTCTAGTACTACAAAAATTAGATTTTAATTTCAATGCAACACTAATAAATCCAAGAATGGGAAAAAGAAGACAACGCCCCCTCTCCTCTCCCTTGCAAATTATACATTTACATAAAGTAAAGGAAAATGGGTATTTAAATGCCCATTATTTAAATTTTTAACTAAATTTGTTGAAAATTTTAATATAAAAGTAAAGTTGTCCCCCACTCCGCCTGAAAGTTTTCCTCTATACTCCTTTGATATACTCATATAAATGTAAAACCATGGGATAAAAATAGAAAAATTTAATTATCATATATATTTTTTAATTTTATTTATTTACTTACTGTTTATTAATTTTTTTTCTGTGTATGATTATTTATTGCAATAAACGTTCTGGAAATTAGCACTTTAACAGTTCTTAAGTTAAAAGCAGTTCCAAAAGAAAAAAAAAAGTATCATATTTAAAATTTTACCTTTTTTATTCACGACTGGAGACTTCAGCCATGTATCCCTTTTCTATTGTGCTTTTCTTTGAGATTTACAATAGTTAATTTTAGGCATTTATCACATTCATTAGCCTCATTTTTGTCTTGGATGTTTTCTGAATCATTTTCTGTTTCGAAAAGGCGAGATTTTTTGGAGCTTAAACACTCAATTCTATTTAAAGCATTACTTAGTATTTTCCTTTTTTGTAGCCTTTGACCAGTTTGTGTTAATTCTTGTAGATTACCAGAAGGTAAGTTAAGATTCGGCATGGCAAATGATTTTTAAGAGTTTTTTCTTTGGCAAACCGAGCAACTGATTCAGCACAGCATCTTGATAATCTAAACTTCTAAAATGTTCACCACAAACTCTAACGTTTTTTTGTATTCAAAGTATCTGTTCTGCGATATCGTTGAATCCAGCATTTAAATTCGGTCAGATCATTCAAAAGGACAGGATGAAATAAAATACTTTTTTTCCTTTCACGCTTTTACCTGTATTCGAACATGTAGCTATAGCGCAAAACGCCATTTAAAAAAAAAAAATATATATTATATTGTTCATAGTAACCTACCGTGGACAACATACATTTGGAGTAACCTAAGGCACTGAAGTGCACAGTTTGAGAATGACCACACCATGCTATTAAGTTGTTCAACTCTCCACCTGCCATACTGGGATATTTTGTATTGAACTTAGAAATTCTGCTTGTTTATCTAACACCGGGTTGAGCAACATGTGACCTTCTAAACCAGTGATTCTCAATTAATTTTCATTGCGGGCCACTTTGGATCTTTTTCTTGGGTCGACGAACCAGAAAATACGAAAACGAAATTACCTTACACGCTATATAAACGATGGGGCTAGAGGGGCTTATCCCCTCCCTACAAATTTTCTGATTCAATGAAATAGCATTGAGGTAAGAGCTTTAGTCCGCTCTAGAATAAAATTAGCCCCCTGGAAAAAAAAATTCAGTTTCTTATCTTTTGTAGCAGGGCCCAGTTTTTACTGTTTGCAGGCCGGATCTTGCCTGCAGGCCGCCTATGGTGAATCACTGTTCTAAGCCATTTAAGTATGGTCTTTTAAATGAATCAAATTTTACAAAACAAATCCATTTATTCGTAGTAGTATATTTTTGTTCGCGTGTAATTTATTATCATAAACTTAAACTAAACATATTTAAAATACAAAAGAGCAGAAGAAGATTCAATGAAATAATCCTCCTTGATTGACCAACACAAACATGCATCTTTCTTACGTTATAGCTAACATAATGCAACCTTCCAATATGAAAAGGTTCTCTATACTCTGATCTAACCTCTACCTATTGTGCTTACTGTTGTAAACACCACAGGTAGCTGATATCTGCAATCAAGGCACATGGCAATGTCCAACGGACGTTAGTAATGCATTTGGTAGCTTTAGGTTTCACAGTCACCTTAAATATTCTCCTGACTACAGGGATGTTATTATTGTATCCACATTCATTATCATGTAACAGGGTTTGGAGAGACGAGTCTTTTCCCAGCCTAGAACCATTGAGAAGATTTCCACCAACTATGTCCAAAACAATTTCCAATGGCCAAATTTATGAATTGAGGAACATGGCTCCAAAATATGAGCTCACATTTAAAGCATAAATTGCCAAATGCATAAATTTGGCCATGAGTCTTTGAATTGCAAGTGGCAGAATGTTCTCCAACATGGTCTGGCTGAACGCATAAATTTTTCAAATTTTGTTACATGATCGACTAATGTGGACGCAAATAATAGCAGCCCTATAGTTCCAGAACGGCTCATTTTCGGACATTGGTTCACTGGACCAAAGTTGTTTCTTTTGATCTCCTTCACCTATTACACATGCTTGACAATTCCCAATTGCCTCCAGTATGGTAAAACAATGGTTTTCCATACCTTTGATGACTAAAT
>QLNU02015360.1:236900735-236912022 GCA_006491805.2 Dysdera silvatica
TAAATCAATGATTCTCCTTTGATACATGTTCTACTTTTTTTAACAAGGCTATTTATTTTATTACAAATAAATTTGACACCCACGTATTAGTAGCTCAAACTAGAGCTATTTTTGTTTAGGAGAAAAAGAGACGCCGTCCTCATCCCAGATTCGAACCAGGGTCCCCGCTTTGAGCTCGCGGTGTCTTGACCTACTAGACGAATGAGAACAAGAACAAACGCTTTTTTCTCCGTATATATATATATTTATTTTACTAGTTAACAACATTGTTTCATAATTTTTATAAATATCATAATTTAATGAATTAGACTTTATTTTTTATTTTCAATTTAAATAATTATTGAGGTTGCATAATAAATACTTGGGTTCTGTTGAGTAAAATCAGCATTGTTTGCTTTATTTTTCAGTTCTTCTTGCTCGTTGGATATTTTTTTCAGGGGGTGAGGCAATGTAGTATAAAATATATTTTCTCATAATTGCTGTCTATGAAAATGACCAATATTTAAAAAACAAATCTAAAAAAATGTATTGAGGAACTCTTTACATTTTGAGTGACAATTATTTAAATAAATTCATGTGCGAATCACTGTATTAGGTCCTTATGGGTCCTTTTTTTTTCATAAAAAGTGATCCTTATTTTTCTAGTTTTTTGTGAAAAGTTGAATGGGAACCCTGCTATAGTTGCATTTTGTCAATTTTTTTTTAAAATCGGTGTATTTCCAAAATTGGGATCACATGGTTTACGGCAGTGGTCTATTCTACAGGAAGATTCGATTTGATGACAGTGCTGTTTCTAATGGCATTTTTTGGAACTTTTTGTTTTTACATGGTTTTGTAATGAAGCTGTGGTATCGTTGACTGACCATTGTATATTGAACAGGAGTTCAAGATACAGTGGTCAGTCAAAATAAGTATCTACAGTGCCTTTCCTTTACAGAAATTCCTTAGCATAAATCCTT
Source organism: Dysdera silvatica (assembly GCA_006491805.2). Taxonomy (NCBI): domain Eukaryota; kingdom Metazoa; phylum Arthropoda; class Arachnida; order Araneae; family Dysderidae; genus Dysdera; species Dysdera silvatica. The sequence continues at coordinate 236,901,695 of QLNU02015360.1, forward strand.
TACAAAATGTTGCTAAGCTTTTGTAAAAACTGATCCACCTTAAATTTTATAGTTAGGATTGTGTTTTCTGCGATGTTTTGATTTTATTGATTCAGGGAAATTTTAATTATCTATATTATTTATTAAATTAAAATTTATTGTAAACCTGAAACCCACTAACTTTAATTATCAACTTTGTTCAATTTATATTATCTTGCTAACTACTTAATCGCTCATAATTAATTAATTTTGTGTGAATTTAATGTTCCATAATTATTATGTAAGCCCTTCCATCATGTTTAGTTATATGAAACATTTTAATTTTTATTTTACTTTTAAACAGTATTATAAGTATGAAATTAGGTTGTATAGATTATCTTCGATTCATTCATGTTTGCTGATGAGTCATTGATTTTTTTTTTTTATTTCTGGTCCTTAAAAGTCTGTAAATTTTATGTAAAGAAATGTGTACAAACTTTGTCTTTGTATCTAGTGCAGCATGACCGTAGCTGCCCTTGCACCATAAAGTGCAAAGTTCAAAATAGATTTTAATTATTGATGTACAGTAAAGGAATTTTGAATGGAGGTTCTACAGGGGGTCGGTCTTGTTTTTGAATAGCAGTACATTTAGGTTTGTTTGTACCTATGAAATGAAAATTTGTATTTTGATTTTTGAATACCCCTTTAAGGTTTTGTTTTGACGATCAAATCATATTCTAGGTATGAAATCTATATTAGGGTGGCAAGCACCATTAAGATAGACTTTGAATCAGTGTCAAAACGAGTGTTTTAAAATATATTTATTACTAATAAAACACCCACGTTTATAGCTATACGAGCTTTTTGTATAGGAGAAAAGAGACGATATCCTCATCCTGGACTCGAACCAGGGTCCCTCCGTTGAGCCTGGAGCGTCTTGACTACTAGACGAACGAGGATATGGAACAACACTCTCTCTCTCTGTATATATAAGGATGTAAGCTATTATTACCCTTCTCAGGGATAACACAATTGCCAAATAATGGTCAACACACAAAGCCACCGAGGCAAGTTTTTTGTGGGGGATTTTTTATTACTAATAAATTTGACACCTGCGTTTAATTCTCATAATAGAGCTTTGGGGGGGGGAGTATAGAAGAAAAAGGGATGCCATCCTTATCTTGGAGTCGAACTAAGGTCTTTTCGTTGAGCCCGGAGTGTCTTGGACCGCTAGACGAATGAGGACAGGAAACAACGCTCTCTTTCTCCGTATGTAAGGATGTAAGATATTATTACCCTCCGCAGGGATAACACAATTGCCAAATAATGGTCAACACACAAAGCCACCAGGATGCAAGTACCGATCGGTGTGAGAAGTTATTTGCAATTATGAAAGGAAATAAATCTCCTGTCAGACTTTAAAATAATCACTGTGAAGATTTGCCCTGAATTAGGAAAGCTAGTAGCAGAAAGGAGATGCCAAGGTTCAGGAAAAAAGCAATAATTTTATCGTCATTCTTGTTCTTTTTATACATACACATGCGTGTATACATATATATATATACACATATACAGTAAAACCGCTCTACAACAATATTATACGGACCGAGAAAAATTATCGTTGTAGAGGGAGTTATTGTTATAGGGAGGGTTCATTATACAGTAAAACCTCTCTACAACGCTAATGGTGTGTAATGATTTGTTCCTATCTATAGCAAGAATCAGTTCCTTTAAAATACTTCTGTAATAATGTACCTTGAAATTCCTAATCACTGTATGTGCTGGAAAGTAGTCAATTACATAGGTGCCAATCTTTCTGATTTTTTTATCGGTCTTCTGATCTTCTAGTCGGAAAATGATTTCTTCTGATTTTCGGAGATTTCATCTAAAATCCCCCAGTGTTTTTTAAAATACTGATTTTTTTTAAAAAAATTAAATACCTATTTTTCTTGATGCATGTTTATTTAAATTTTTGCGCATATGTGCATATTTAATAATAAATATGCATAAATAAACTCAAATATCGGTAAAAAAGTCGAAAAAATTCGTCTGCCGTTGATGGCACATGCGTGGCGTGACGTGGAATTTTAGCTCCAGCTATGACGTAGAGTGATGCCCCTGCACAACGAAATCGCGCATCGGGATTTGTAGTTGTTTTGAACAGTCCCCTGTTGACATGTTGGGTCCATGGATTCATGAGGTTGTTTCCATACCCGTACACGTCCATCCGCCTGATGCAATTGGAAACGAGACTCGTCAGACCAGGCAACGTGTTTCCAGTCATCAACAGTCCAATGGCAGTGTTGGCGGGCCCAGATGAAACATAAAGCTTTGTGCCATGCAGTCAACAATGGTACACGAGTGGGCCTTCGTCTCCGAAAGCCCATATCAATGATGGTTCGTTGAACAGTTCGCACGCTGACACTTGTTGATGCCCCAGCATTGAAATCCGCGGCTTTGAGTAAGTGTTGCACGTCTATCTCGTTTAACGATTCTCGTCAGTCATCGACGTTCCCGTTTTTTCGAGGTCTTTTTAAGGCCGCACCGCTGTCGGAGATTTGATGTTTTACCGGATTCCTGATATTCACGGTATACCGGTGAAATGGTCGTACGCGAAAATCCGAATTTTGTCGTTATCTCGGAGATGTTATGTTCCATCTCTCTTGTGCCGACAATAACGCAACGTTGAAAAAAATCATTTTAAATCTTGATAACCTGTCATTGTAGCGGCAAGAACCGATTTAACATCTTTGCCAGACATCTCTTGTCTTATATAGGTGCTGCCGACCGCATTGCGTTACGTTAATTGGTTGCAAAACTCCTTTATTTGCATAGGCATCCCTGTACCAGTTTTTCTGGCACTTCAGTGTGTGTATATGTATATATATATAGACACACAGGGTGTCCCAGAAGGTCGTTGCCAAACTTCTAGGGGTTGTAGAGGACAAATGAAACGTATCGGCCAATGGAACCTATGTCCGAAACGGAACCGGTTTCGCAAGAAAGTGAATTTAGTGTATACGTCCACCTCGCGGCTGCGTAACCAATTACATCAATTAAAATATTTTTTCCATACAGAATTTAAGTGATTCACCTAATAATACAGCAGAGACAAAAACATCCGGAATTCCCTTTTCTGATCCGGATCTGCGTACCACATAGTGAGAAATAATCATAAAACTGCCTTTTTAGCACACTGGAAATGAATTGTGAACTGACAAGTATATGCAGCAGGTAGAGGACATGAAAATAAACAATTTTTGTTCAGTCACTTTTTCCTAAAATTAGTCGTTTGGCTGCTACAGTGAATTTAGTGTTCGCATCCAGCGCATTCAAGGTTACCACATATGGCAAAATGCGCCATTTAAAGAATTTCCAAAATTATTTAACGCTAACGGACGGCGGCCTGTCTCTGTTTGGCGACTTGGTATTGCCCCCCTAAGTGCTACTTCTCCTGTACACACATATGCACGCAGGAGAAGTAACGCCCCTAGATGATACTTGACCTACATGCATATCTATATAGAGGGAAAGTAGCACGTAGGGGCTCGAAAAATCTGTTGCTGGCCCGATGGAACACTACATAAATAATATTCCATTGCAGTAAACCATACCCCCCTCACCTAACGCCGGCCCTGACTAAAATATGTATTATGAATTATACATAGATTGTAATTAATTTATGTCAGTTTATGTGCATTTCAATAACATTAAATAACTTCGACATTTTTATCGACACAGCTGAGATTTCTTTGACCTTGTCAATATTGTTTGACCCCAGTTCGGACCAATGCAATATTAGATATTTACTTACCAATAAATACAACACTTCAACACTTAAAAACTTTACGTTCTGGTCTATCAGACCATGACAAACAAGTTTAACATAGGAAGTTGTGTTTGGAAATGAAACCGTGCGGTGCTACAGCAACGTGACCAACACACAAAGAAAGGAAGTCGAAAGCGGTGTTAACATGACTTTATTAACAAACTTAAGAATGCATTATGAAGGAAAAAGTCATAGTTACATCATAGAAGATGTTCAAAATTCCTTCCATTTTCCACAATGCAGGCTTGACAACGTCGCCACATGGAGTCTCGTACGCATTGAAATTGGCCAAGTTTTTCACGGACACGTGCCGCTGCTTCCACGATCCTGGCGACAAGGTTGAAGTCGGATGTTACAGGTGTGTTGTGTACCAGAGACTTCATGTATCCCCACGGGAAGAAATGCAGGGGTGTGAGGTCGGGGGATCGTGGTGGTCATGCCACTGGTCCGCCACTGCTAATCTAGTGATGAGGATAGATCCAATCAAGGTAGGCATTCGTGCTGAAATGGAAAGGGGGGGCCGCCATCATTCTGAAACCAGATGTGTCGACGTGAAGCTGCTGGAACTTCAGCCAACAAATTCGGCAACACCTCTTCTAAAAAAATCTTATAAATATAACCACTCACGTTTTTAGGTAGTACGCAAGGACCAATTAAAAAGTCAACGATAATACCAGCCCACACATTTGTGCTAAAGCGCTGTTGGCTTGCATGGGCACATTCACTTCTTGAGTTGTCGTGCACCCACATATGCATGTTAGGCAGGTTGAGGATACCGTCTCGTGAAAAAGTCGCTTCATCAGTAAATAGAATCGACGATGGAAATGCCCGTTGTGAGAGACTTGTATCCAAATACCAACGTGCGAATGCAACACGTTGAGGATAATCGACTGGGCCCAGTGCCTGTACTCTTTGAATGTGGTACGGGTGTAGGTTGTCCTCGTGCAATGTACGCATAACGCTGGAGCGAGACACACCAAGGTTGTGTTCGATTGCTCTTATACTTATTTGCGGGTTCCTCTCAATTTCCCGTAACACAGCTTCTTCTATGAAAGGTGAGCGTGTAGTACGTTGATGGCTGACGAGAGAGGATACATGGAAAGCATCTGCCTCATATAATCTGCGGTGCAATTGTCCAAACAATGAACGACTTGGCAGACGTCTGTTTGGGAAGCGCTTTTGGTACATGCGTACGGCGGCACGTCCATTTCCATCCACGGCGCCATAAACGTAATGCATATCTGCCAATTCACTGTTACTGAACCGATGCATCCTTCTCCTGCAACGCCCTCACCTGAAATGATCCCGCTTCCCCGTCTCCAGTACGCCTGCGAACATCGCCCTCTAACGGTCGCCTTTCCGGACACAACTTCCTATGTAAAACTTGTTTGTCATGGTCTGACAGATCAGAAAGTAAAGTTTGTAAATGTTGAAGTGTTGTAATTACTGATAAGTGAATATCTCATACTGTATTAGACCGAACTGGGGTCAAACAATATTGACAATGCTAAAGAAATCTCAGCTGTGTCGATAAAAATGTCGAAGTTATTTAATATTATTGAAATACATATAAACTGACATAAATTAATTACAATCTATGTATAATTCATAATACATATTTCAGTCAGGATCGGCGTTAGGTGAGGGGGGCATGTTTTACTGCAATGGAATATTACTCATGTAGTCTTCCATCGGGCCAGCAGCAGATTTTTCGAGCCCCTACGTGCTACTCTCCCTCTATACAGACATGAATATAGGACAAGTATCGTCTAGGGGCGAAACTTCTCCTGCGTGCATATGTGTGTACAGGGTAAGTAGCACTTACGGACAATACCAAGTCGCCAAGCAGAGAAAGGCCGCAGTCCGTTGGCATTAAATAATTTTAGAAATTCTTTAAATGGCGCACTTTGCCGTATGTGGTAACCTTGAACGTGTTGGATGCGAACACTAAATTTACTGTAGCGGCCAAACGACTAATTTTAGGAAAAAGTAACTAAACAAAAATTGTTTATTTTCATGTCTTCTACCTGCTGCATACACTTAGCAGTTCACAATTCATTTCCAGTGTGCTAAAAAAGGCACTTTTATGCTTATTGCTGACTATGTGGTACACAGATCCGGATCAGAAAAGGGAATTCCGGATTTTTTGTCTCTGCTGTGTTATTAGGTGAATCACTTAAATTCTGTATTGAAAAAATATTTTAATTGATGTAATTGGTTATGTAGCCACAAGGTGCACGTATACACTAAATTCACTCTATTGCGAAACCGGTTCTGTTTCGGACATGGGTTCCATTGGCCAATATGTTTCATTTGATGTCCTCTACAACCCCTAGAAGTTTGGCAACGACCTTCTGGGACACCCTGTATGTATATAAAGAAAATAAATCTACATTTCTATAAAAAAATTGGTGGTTTTTGTTTTTTACCTCCAGAAACTTAAAACCTTGTACATGTGACCCGTGTTAGACTTTGAGCTTCACATGCTTGGTGTAGTTGATCCAGAAGATGGTCCATATAGAAAAAATGGTTTGAAGTCAAACTATAGCAGACAAAAAATAAGTTCAGCAAACAATATAGAGCTCTCCACTAGCCAGGGCCGTAGCTAGATCTTGCTCCCCTTGCAGAACTGTTCAGATTGCACCTCCTAGTCACGGCCATAAGTATTTCCTCTGTAAATTATTTCAGCTGAGTTTATATGCTCTCCTTCCATTTTGGCCTTCCTCGTCACCCCCAGTTACGGCTCTGCCACCAGCTAATATATTCAAATCAAGTCAATTTTTCTACAATTTGATTAATAAAAATGTAATATTTTTATACTTTAGTATTCATCTTTGAAAAAAAAATTTTTTTTTTGCATATGTATGAAATTTGCTAAGCATACCTTTAAGTAGTGTGAGATGTATTTTTTTTTAATTAAGAGTCAAAATACTATAATATTTATAAATACATATAAATGAAGCATATAATTTATGACTACAGATATTTTAATGGCTATACAAATGTATATGGTTTTCATTTTTTAGGGTTACAATAGAGTAATTTTGTATAGCCGTCCTGTATATTTTTGCATTTGTTGCATTATTCTAAATGCTCTTCAGACGAGCATCGATTACAAATTAACGTTTCCTCCAGTAACGCTCTACGGAGTAGCAGTTTTATCCAGTGATCTCATAATCAGGGCCAAGGATATGTTAATCAGTGAGTATATATTAATTTTACTCTATTTTAGTTGCAAAAAAATAATTTTACATGTATTACATTGTTAAATATAACTAATTGGGTTTCTCTATTACAGTTTTCGTTCTTTTTTTCCCTGTGATCTTCAGCTTGGGTCTGTTACCCCAAGTGAATACATTCCTAATGTACTTGTTGGAACAAATTGACATCCATCTTTTTGGAGGAACAGGTTTTTCAAATTCTGTTAATCATAGAACTGCATTTTTATAATTTCAACTTTGTATATGTCACAAGCTTTTAAAAGAAATGAAATCTAATTTTAATTCTTTGTGAATTTTAATTTTTAATTGCGTGTGAAGAAAATATATGAACATATACAGGGTTTGACAAATGTGGTTGCTATTGGCGACTACACTTTTTTTAGTTGGTTAATAGGAAATCTTTCCATACTAACTTACTAGATTTTCTTATTGAGCTAGGCAAATATCATTCTTATCTGGAGAGTATGGTTCGTTGTAATTTGTTGAGCCCTGAGCATAAATATTTATATATGTAATCATGGACATATATCCAAGGGGATGTACGCAATTGCAGATGAACTGTTTTTTCCACAACTGTGTTTTCTTAGAATAATTTACACACAGAGCTCAAGTTATTGTGATTGCTTTTTTTGGTGCGTGTGTGGGTTTAAAAAAAATTTTCACGCCACTTCAATATGAAAATAGGAGTGAATCCATCTCATTTCAACTGGTTTTCTCCTCCAGTCCATAAAAATAATCAACCAACTAAACAATCCTCTCCAGATAAAAGGAATGCCAATTTGCATGCATTACTCCAAGATTACTCCTAGGTTTCCCATGAGGACAAGTGAGGAAGTCCATCTTAATTTGGAAGGAAGACAATTGCTTGTGGGACAGGCTTTTTGACTCTTTCTGTCCTTGCGCTTAAAAATTCATAACCAAAGACCGAATTAGTGATTATTGTTTATGTTGGTAGTTCATGACTTTCGCTTATCAAGATCTGTATTGCATGCCAGTAAGGAATAGTTAAAACCATCTTTTGAAATTGCAATATAGAAATAAAACAACAGATATGATTGGAAATTGTAATAGGACAATTTTGTTTACAGACACAAGATGAATGGATGTTTTATGTAAATAAAGGTCAGTTAAATAAATGTTATATTTCAACTCTGAAAGTTGTTTTAAAAAGCAGAAATTCACCAAAAAAAATTTATACGTACGATTGAGTCTCCTTACAATAAAGTTACTTGATTCTGTTAAAAAAAGGTGTTATATAAATTACAAATGATTTTTATGTAAATATTATATATATCATGTATTAGACAGGGTGTCTACTGATATGGAAAACCTGGAAAAATCGGGGAAATTTGAAATACAAAGGCCCAAGTCAGGGAAATTTGAAATTCATTGTTATAATAAATAGCTTATTAAAATAACTTTCCTAAACTGTGCTTTTTGTACTGCATTGCCTACTGAAAATTTTGAAAAACTTATACTTTTGACTAAACTTCATTCACAAAATACCACCCTTTTTGTACAAAAACCAATACAATTTATATAAAACTATTAAGCCCATATATATATATATATGTCAGGAGAGAATTGTTTGCCAAATATGTAACTAAAACTTGGAAAAAAAGGCGTTTTTAATTATTTAATTTATATTCGATTTTGATCATACTTGTCTCCTTTTCCTTATATATATAGTCATACACACTATTTAAATTGAATAAAAGAGGAAGCACAAGTTCCACGATTATATAGCTAAACTTGTTTATAATGATATCAAACAAGGCAAGGAAAATTCGAAAGAAAATGTTGTTGTATATATTTAATTAGAACAAGCTTTAGTATTGAAGAAGTGCATTTTTTTAATACATTTTTTTTATTTGTGAATTCACTGCAATTGAGTTATAAATGGCTTCAGGATTTGTGGTAGTGGATTTTATTGTCTTGCAACTTGTTTCAATTATGCCAATTTTAATGCATCGTAGTTTATTGTGGACTAAAATTAGTGATTGGAAATTCATTAAGATTGGGTCTGAAAAGTCAAAGAAGTTTGTTATTGAATTTGGTCAGACACTGTGGTTGTCATCTTACTATTATTAATTTATCCATACGCAACTAATTACAGCAGTATTTTGTGTTTTTTATGAATTTATATAGTTTCTTTTTTATCTTGCTTCTAATGATGACTGAACCAGTAAAGTGAAACATGAAATGTTAAAATATGCAGGACAGATAGAGAACATTAGAATTATAACACAAATTTAAAAGATCTGAAAAACAATGAAAGTTTAAATTAATTTGATTCTTGTTTATTGTAGTTCAACAACTTCATTGGTTAAAAAAATGTTCTGTCTATCTTTGTGAAAGTACTACACTGACTAGAAATTATTTTTACTAGTCTAGAAATAAAAGTCAGGGAAGTTTAGAGCAAAATTTGGGTAGTCACTCTAATTGGGATAAGACTTAAATTTATTTAATGATTTTAAGTAATTTTGAAATCTTGAAATTGTGATAAATTATTGAAGTTTTAAAAATTTTTTATAATGATTTCAAATGAGAACTTATATTATCTTTACATGAAGAAAACTGTAATTTATGTTGTTCTGAATGTAACAAAGTAATGTAATTATAGAAATTTTCACACTTGAAAGGCAAATCAGTAATGTTACTGAGTACATTTTCTTTCATTTGTAAAACCCTTCTTATTATCAAAGTATTGCAATATTTCATTTCATCTTGGTTTTCTTTGTGCTTCATTTTTTCTCTTCCAATTTTGCTATCATCATCGCTGTGTTTATCTTCATCATTCTGTCCAATACATTCTTCAAAGTATCTTAATCTAAAAAATAATCTCCTTGATGATCAGATCTTTATTAACATTCTCAAAATCAGAAAGTTTTGCACTTGTTTCAATATTTCCTTTTTTCTTCGCTGGGCACCATTTTCCTTTCAAATCTGCTGAAGACTCTTATCTTTTAGATTTTTCTTTTTCATTAGGGTCAGCAAATCTTGATGTCTTAAAGCGATTACCAATCATTTTTTTAGTAGCATCAAATTCTAATTCTTTATGGAGTTAAACAATTGCCATCCATAAGCCAGTGGTGGTGTGTAATGATTTGTTTCTATCTATAGCAAGGATTAGTTCCTTTAAAATACTTCTGTAATAACGTACCTTGAAGTTCCTAATCACTGTATGTGCTGGAACGTAGTCAATTATATAGGTGCCAATCCTTCCGATTTTTTATTGGTTTTCCGATCTTCTGGTCGGAAAACGATTTCGTCCGATTTTCAGAGATTTCGTCCAAACTCCCCAGTGTTTTTTAAAAAAT
>QLNU02015360.1:236912122-236931106 GCA_006491805.2 Dysdera silvatica
ATTTTGTATAATCTAACTAGTGTCAAATTTTACTAGTTATGGTAAGCCCTGGTCAATCTTTGTACGTTGTTGTCAACATGTGAAATGTTACGAGAATGTATTTGAAAAAAAATTTCTCGAAAATCCAAAATCTTGCACTACAGCATTTGTAAATTCTAAGAATTAATATTGCGTTTAATACAGTTTAATCCTCTATTATTATTAATTTAATAAATACTTAATTTCCTCATTGTGCCCTTTTTTCATAAATTATGTATGATTTTGTTTAATTAAAAAATGGTGGCCTGCCCACGCGTGCGTGATTGACTACAGATTTTTCACTTCTAGAAGTTGGCACCTATGCAATTAGCAGAATAGTCTTACAACATTGCTGTTTTGTTTTCTTATTTAATCTTTTTAGCCATTTGTTAAAATTTTTATAAATTGTCAAGGCTTTTTTTTTTTTTTAAGATGCAGTTAAGCTTTAATGATTATATTATTTTTTTAGGAATCCGGGAGAGTTACTTTTTCTAATAATGGACATTTTTAATTTTTCATCATCTGTCATATTAGTGCATAACCACAGCCAACTAAATTACTACAGGCATGCTCACTTGAGCTCAATGCTGTAGAAATCCTGTCCCTAAAATTTCACAGTGTTGATTCCCTCGTTTAGTGTTTCGCTGAAAGATGGTACCTGCAATCTGGTGTTAATATTTTCCTGTTTAACAGATTATAAATGCCTATCAACAGTCCAATTTTTGATTACATTCATAAATATATTGCATTTTAATAAAAAATTATCATATTTTATTTTCCAACCATGATAATATAGTGATATGATAATAATCTATAATAAATTTTTAAACTAAAATTTAAATCTTACATACCTTTTTCTACTCTTTTATTTACACTGAAGACGGTTTATTGGATGAAATGATTTCTCAGGCATGATGAATAACTGATAATGAATTGATAGTTTACACTGAAAGCTAAATTGCAAAATGCACATAAAAGCAGACTTTATTTTAATGGTTAATAAACTTAGAAGGCTTGACACCTGTTTGGAAAGACTTTAATAAAATCTTGTTATCAGACGGTAAAATTCATAAGCAAGATTTCTTTGAGAACATCAGTAAGTTTTATGAAGTCAGCATAAACTATTTACAGTCCTGGATGAGGACTATAGAACAGGCAGAAAATTTTATTTGGATTCTTTTCACTTCTGATGTAAAATGGGTTAATTTAAAACAGAGTGGAAATTTTGTCAACATGATAGAACATAATTCAGAAGATACTGATTAATTATTTGATAAAAAATGAATACTAAATGAAGTTCTACAACAACACGAACAGAATGGGACTTTTTTTTTAAATATTCAAGATAAATGATTGTATTTGAGATCTTCAAGAATGCTGGCATTACCTTCAAGATTATATTAAAATTAGTAGATTTTAAAATATGTGTTTACAAAGAACATAACCTCTAATAAAAGGTATTTTCGCAACTATGTATAACAAACATAATTTTTTAAATTAGATGAAAACATTAAATGTGCATATATAGCTTTGATGTTGGATGAACTTAAAACAATTAATGCACCTTAGCTTAGCTACTACAGAGTAAAATTATGAAGGGAAACAAATTACCTTTACGTGAGATATTTGTAATCCATTGTAGTGGAAGATTTTTTGTACTTGGAAACTCATGGAACTATACATTACTTTTTCCTTATTGAAATTTACAAAATGGGACACAACAATATACCATTGTTAACACAACAAAATACCATATGAAAATTATAGATTCTAACTTTGAAACACGTTTTAAACTGTAAACACACATGGAAGCATATGGCATGCTTACATCAGTTATTTGGCTGCAATTATGAACAACCCTGGTAATTACTCCAACAGTAAGTGGAGACACCCTTGAAATTCACATGATCAGGCCTGTAATAATTTTGTTGGCTGCGGCATAACAAAGCAGATCCAGTTATCCATTGTTTGCTGAATTTGTCTTCAAAACACTTGTTGCCTTTCAATGCTAGTATTTTTTGAGGAGGCACTTGAAAATGAGTTTGGTTTTGTTCACATTGAAAGTATCTTCAATCAGTCAGCAAATTCTTTTAGAATATTTGGGATATTCTTCTTCGGATATGTTTGTACTTACATTCCAAACCATTTCTTGTAAAATTCCGTGCCTATTTTTAAAATTTTTAAGCCAGCTGTTATTTTAGTATGCATACACTGGCTTGAAATTTTGAATATCTGTTTCATTTTGCAAATTTTAGAACGTTTTCTAGAATCGTCAATCCAGAAAGTGATGAATTACAATCCTGAATTTCATTGATACACGTAAGCATTGTTTTATGTAGATTTTCATACAGACGCTTCCTTATTTTTTTCTTGTCCGATCACCATATTTGACCTATTTTCAGTTATTGTCAAAAACTGTGAATCACACAGTTTTTGACAATTGTTGATAAACAGCTTGTGGTAGTTCCACATGTTTTTACATCTTTCATTTTTATACTCTTCTTAATTTGTGCTAAAATGTTAACTTTATCAGACAGATTTGGGCACTTTCTAGGACCAATTTTTTAACAGCAGTGGGAAAAAAAAAATGTAAATTCACTCCAGGCCTTGCTTTTCTCAAAATGACCTCCTTAACATACAAGTGTGCAAAGGGTAATAACAAATAATAAAAGAAAATGAGGCTGCCACATAGCCTTAAAATCGTACATTTTAATTATTCTGCCCTGGGAGAGCTTAGACTAAAGGTGGTTGGCTGGACAGCCAATGTTAAGTGAGACAAGTTTATGTGGAGTGCCACATTGCTATCAATTCTGATAAAATATGTGTGATGCACTCCAGACCACTTTGTGAAACATACTTCAATAGCAAGGAGTATGTAGAGAAAGAGTGAGTATTTGCAGTTTGAAAGGACTGCTAACAAACACATAAGGAGTTTTGAATGTGAATAATTTTAGAATGCCTAGTTTGATGATGGGGGAAAAAAATGTAATCTCAAAATTATCAGGAAAAAATTCGTTAAATGGAACCTCATTATATAGAGTCTCTCTGTATATACACACACAAACTTCAAAACTTTTTGTTTGGGTGAGGAGGGGGGTGAACAATTTGAGATTATTAAGTCACAAGTATTATATTAAAGTCATCCTATGTCACTGATATATACATACACACTTTTACTGAAAGGACATATTATTATGTGCACTTTAATATTCTGTTGTGCCATTTTTTGCATGCACAGCCACAGACTAACATCATGGTAAAGATTCAATGAGGTTTGGAAAACAAACTTAAGTATTGTTGCTCATCAGTCCAAGAGTGCCTAGTGTATAGCATGTACAGATACAGGAAGGGGTTGGTGATCACGAATAGCTTTATTTGATAGATCACATAAGTTCACTACGGTGATAAAGCCCTATAAGTAAAGAGGCCATTCGAGTGTAGTAAAGTCACTGTCATGCTCCATGATGATTAATAAAAAGCTGCACATTGCTTAAGCCATTTCACACAGCTTAATGTAGTCGGGGTTTGGTTCCCTGGGCCTTAAGAGGTTTGGATTCCTCGGAAATTTGTAGGTCCAGAGGTTCGGATTCCTCGAAAAACAATAAGTCCCGATGCAGCATGACCATTGTAGTCCTTGAACTGCAAAACCACAAACAAACCTGAAGGAAGTTCAGGAATTCCTAATAGCTGTTCAATGTTCAGTTATCACAGGAAGTCTGTCCGTATTTGTCTTTCCAGTAATATTTGGGAGCAGCTTTGTATCCTAGTGGATAATTATGAAGTTTAAGTTTAAATGTAAAAAATCTGACCTCACCTTTCCTTTTTTTCTTCTTCACGGAATCTTTCTCAAGCTTTCTTAAGGAATGTACGATTGATTAAAAAGTCACTTGGATTTAAATTTACTGCTTCTACACGGGCTGTTAATAAATAGGCGGCATCTCAGTCGCTGATCCAACATTTGTCTAACGTTGTAAGGTGAGCAGACACCATCTCTTTTCTAGCTCTTTTGCATTTTGGAAGCTTAGATGTAGAAGGGAAATTTTCTAAACAAGGTTCAGTTTCAATTTCGGCTTTTAAATGTTCTGAATCTCTAGACGAATCCGATAGCAGCAGAGAGTGGGGTCATTCTGGGATTAGCCCACAGCAGCCTGTATGTAATCGGGTGGTTTGGTTTTTTTTGGTATATTAGAGCTGTATGGGGCATGTGTTGTTTTTCATCGATTAATTTTTAATTTTGCAGGAATCATTTATATAAAGGAACCAACTTGGAGGATTCTGCATAAAATGCCTTTAACTTGTAAAATAATTACTGCCTTTATTTATATATATATATATAAATTCTAAATAATCGAGAGCGCTTTATTTTTTTGAATTTGAATTTTTGATTAGTATGAAGGGCGACCTCAAAAAAAAAACCAATGTTTCTGAAAATCAGGAAAATATCGGGGGAATTTCTTTTCCAGATTCTGTAACCACCCTGTAATATTACATGCTTTATTTAATAATAAAATACATTGTGTGTTTTGTTATTATTTAATGTTTTTTATGTCTTATTGTATGTAATTTATCAATTTAATTTTGATAAGTATGCATGTAAATGAAAAACAACTAATATGTAGGGTTCGCTATTATCCATGGTTTCGGGTATTTCCAGTTAGTCTTGGAACATATCATTCATAGTCCTGCTGTATATACAGTGTGTCCCATAATTATATGAAAATGTGTAAAAACAAAATAATTTTTTCAGTATTTAAAATTTACTGAGCTCATTAAAACAGTTGTGAAAATGAAGAAGTTGCCTTTTCGGATATAGTTTAGTGAATGGAAAGTACATAATTTTTACGTTTATTAGTATTTGAAGGAAATGAGTTTAAAAAAAGTGTCTCAGAATTATGTGGAATTTCAGAAAAATGCCAGAAAAAGAAACGCAACGATATGCAAATTTGTCTAATATCAGAATTTTATAAGTAGGAGGTAAAGTAAATAGTTTGAAACGGTTCAGATGCTTTTTCAAAAATGCCACGTGGAAAGGAGCTATCGTCCTGTGAGACAGTTCAAATTTGGGAGTTGCATGATGAAGGAATGAAAGTAAGTAAAATTTCAATGAAATTAAAAGGTTGCAAAAATCTTCTGTTGATAACGTTTTAAGTGGAAACAGAAAACATCCATCACAGAAGCGAACTAGACACCATAATAACATCTTTTCTCGAATGGAGCGATTGATCCAGAAACACATCATTAGTGGTTATATATCTGTACAAAAAATAAGTTATTTGGAGAAAGTGAAATATCAAAAAAGGTATTCACAAAGTGTTGAAAAAGCTACCACATGTGACATATGCAATTTTATTTTAAAGGAACCATCTTTAACTACAAATCATAAACACGAGTGATTACAGTGGACCAAGAACCATATGTTATGAAAGAATGATTGGCTGCGAGTAATATTTATATATATACATAGCGATAAGAAAAAAATTTAACCTTGATGGGCTGGACGGTGTCAAAAATTACTGGTATGATTTGAAACACAACAAACAACAAATAATCAGCTAATAAAATGGAGGAGGTTCAGTTGTATGAGCATTTTTTGGCTTCAGTGGTCAAGGCTGTATTTATCTGGCCATCAAAATTCATCAACATGTCAAAAACTTTTAAAAGTCTCCTTCCTGATGCGGAGAAAATAGACAGTCCTGACTGGATTTTCCTGCAGTACAGTGTGTCTAATCATAAAGAAAATTATACTATGGCATAGTTAAGATCCAAAAATGTGAAACAATTATCGTGGCGAGCTCATTCCCCAGATCTCAATTCCCCATTGAGATCTTCGATCCCATTGAGAACCTTTGAGAAGTTTTAGTTTGTAGTGACTACACTAATCACAGGCAATCTGCAACCATCAAAGAACTCAAAGCAGAAATAATAAACTGTTGGTATAATATTGGCTGTACGATAATGCATCGTTTAATAGAAAGTGTGTTGGATGCATATTTCATGTTATTAAATGTACAGAAGGCTCAATTAATTATTAATCAAGCTTGAAATTTATATATTACCATTGTTTTTTATTTCCATGTAATTATGGGACGGCTCCTTATGACTGCATTTGTAAAGACATCATACTGTTTCATTTGTATGTGTTACTAATGGTTGTTGATAATGTATGATGCTCAGCTTCTTATAAAGTGTATCTCATGTATATAAATCTTTCTTATTTCTTTCGTTAAACTATTATTTTTTTTATTTACATTTCCATATAATTATGGGGCACACTGTATATATATAAATTTACACATGCACATTTATATATTCTGAGAATGATATAAAGTGTGAATTTTTTTTTCAGCTACAACAAGCCTCACATCAGCTGTATATTGCTTAATTAGAAGTTGTATTACTGTTGCCATACTATATGGGTTTGCATATTATGCATTGAAGGTAATTTTCCAGTTTTCACTTCAACGTTTATAAAGCTCTTTGTCTCCTCTCACTTACCTGAAAAATTTAATCTATATGGAAACAAAATATTGTACAATGAACTGTCTTTCCTGCTTATTCTAATCGTGTTTAGCACAAAATGTCCATTATTGTTCTTGCACCATAAAAATTCAACCAAGCATCCTGCTTATTAGCTTACAAAAGTAAATTAAAAACTAGCTCATTTAATTATGTCACCTTATTTAATTCTGGAATTTGCATGTGATTTTTTAAAACATGCTACGATTTTAATCTAGTAACTAGTTTTAAAAGCCAGTGGATATTTAATGAAATTTGCGAAATTGTGGTGTTATGTAACAACCACTAATTTTTTCAGCCTTCATATGTCTTATGCTAAATATCATAGCTTAATAGCATAACTTTATTTTTAGGAGTCAAATAATCCATCTCAAAATGTAATGTTTTCTATATATTGTGGTTGCGCTGTATCCCTGTGCTACCATTTAAGCCGAAGTGCCAGCGATCCTACTGTATTATGGTATGTGTATTTGTCTAGATATTTATAAATTGTTTTCGCATTCAGGATGAAAGTTATTTTATGGAATATTTATAAAGAATTTTTAAAAACATTGATTGTATAGGTCATTAATAAAGCAACATCTATGGCCAGAAGATGATGATGTCAGAGAAAAACCCAATGATGATGGTGCTGAGTTAGTGGACCCACTTCCTCTTAAATTGCAAAATACTGTAGTAAGTAACTAATGATTGTGTTGTGCAATAAATCCTTAATTTATCATACTAATAAGGGCTTAAGGTGCTCTTTAAATGGCAAAATATTTTAATATTATAATTATAAAAATTTTAGTACTGTATTACAACATATTTCATATACTAAATATAAAATGATAAGATAATGTGTTCAATTAAGTGAAATCTCTACAGCAAATATTTCTGTAGCAAAGTTGATATAAAGCTCAAAAATAAAGTCGTCTGTTAAATTGAGAGTTTACTGTATATATATATATATATGTGTGTGTGTGTTTTAGTAGAATTTATGTAGGGAGGTGGGGTAATTATATACCATCAAAA
This sequence comes from Dysdera silvatica, assembly GCA_006491805.2. Lineage (NCBI taxonomy): Eukaryota > Metazoa > Arthropoda > Arachnida > Araneae > Dysderidae > Dysdera > Dysdera silvatica. The sequence continues at coordinate 236,919,671 of QLNU02015360.1, forward strand.
GTGTCTCTTTGTAACATTGAAGATATATTTTTTGTTAAAACTTTTAAGTATCTTGTGAGTAGTTATTCATATAAAATGCATCCTACCTATGGTGGCATTGTAATAACACATTCATTTATTATGTAATTAACTCTTTAAGCCTCAGGCAGGGGAAAATGCAATGCTCTCTCTCTGTCGACAAATGGCCCAGTTTCCAAATGGACTGACCCAAAAATTTCCTAACCCCTTTCGTCTACTGCCCTTTATTTTTATGAATGGCAGACTGCGCTTTCACCTTTTTGCGATAGAATTGAGTTAACAACGTGAGGGCTGAAGACAATTTCTTTACAAAGGACTCCATTACAAAGGTGTTTTTCGCTAAACTGGTTTGGGGTCAACAGATTTGGCGAAAATCCGCTATTACTTAATTTTAAGTTCATGTGCAATAACTTATTATTGAGCCTTCATAGAAAATTAGAACAGTAAACAATTTATATAATTCTTTAAATTTTACTATTTGCAGCGTTTTCCAAAGCATACGCCCCCGCGCCCCCACGATGCCAAAATAACTTTTCAAAAAGCCGTCAACAAGTTAAATGATGTATAATTGATTGATTGTTTGGCTTTTTTATGGCGCAAGAGCATCTGGGCTATACTGCGCCACCTAAATGATGTATAAAGTCTGTTCTTGGAATGGGGGTACGATTTTGTAGTCTACGTAGATTCTAAATAGGGAAATTCGTATCGGATATAACGACGCGGCTTTTCAGTCATACATCGGAAACGCATGAATTTGTGACAACGCTGGAATCATAATGTTCCGTTCAAATAAAAGGAGAAGTCGGGCGCATAATTCGCTCAAACAATAACGTAGATGGGGGGCAAGGGGCGGTCGCCCCGGCGCCACAATTCGGAGGGCGGCAATTAGCCTTTAAAAAACAATGACAGTCACTCGCCCCGGGCGGCAAATTATCTAACTACGCCACTGCGCTCAAATTAACTGAATTTCTTTTTGTGAAACCCCTAATGCTAAATACGAAGTATCAGGGGGTATAGGCGCAGACAAAGACGTAGACATAAAGTCTAAAAGGGGAGTGGGCGTTATAAGCTCAATGGAGAGTTACAGAATTACAACTCCATATATTCATAGGTAAATATACAAAATTCAATCGGAATTGGGAATTATCACCTACATTAACACCTCCTGGGTGCGCCAGTGGGTGCAGAATTATATAGGTTTGTGGGGCCCGGTCCTCATCCCCTCCAGTAATTTGAATTACATTGAGATTTTGAATACATTGCAATGCATAAATGTATATACTATGTGCTTCCCCCCCAATAATTTCTAACGACCCAACCGTTTTGGAACCCCACAGGGATCTTGAAGGAGACTTGTGATATTAAAATTTAAGCGTTATTTTAATCTTGTTTATTTACAAATGTCCAAGAGATTTTTATTATTGTTAAATATGAATGTTGAAGGTAATGTACATAAAAAAATCTCGTACTATTATGGGTGTCACATTTTTTAGCCCATTCTATTCTTTCAGCCTAGGGCCCATAAAATTCTTAAACCGGCACTGTTCTGAAGTCATTAGTATAATAAATATTATTTATTATATTTGTTTTCTATACTATATACTTTAGTATGTTACAGTTTCGTCCACCCCCTCACGCTTTTATTTAATATTTTAAAATTAAAATCATGTGCGTATTCTGCAACAAAAATTAACATTTTTAGTAATCTTAATATACTTATACTGCCCCATTTAGAGATTACCGAACTCCACCAGCAGGTCATGCCCAAGAGTTTACGAATTACTGATATAATAAGCCTTCGTTCATTTAAATTGTATACACAATGAAATTAATATATCACCTATACGACTAGTAATAGTTTGGTGCACTCGTCCCTAAAAAGAACAAAAAATATCCGTAAAAAAGTCACTCACGGGTGTTTCACCCCCGAATTTTTTTCAGAAATGTAGCACCAAAGTGTCCATTATTTCGCTTTATATCATTTTTCTGCCCCTTCCCCCTCTTCTGCCGAAAGAATTACCCGTATCTCTCTGCAGAGATGATCCGTAATTTAATCAGGGGGGGGGTGTCAAACAACATTAATTTCCTTTTTCGCTCTAAATGATTAAAACGTCAGCCATTTGAAAAGTCCTGCCCCTCCCCCTTAAATAAGGGCGATTGGGACGAGAAGGTTTTATATTATAGGTTCCTTTTGAATATTTTTTTTCTCAAAAAATATTTTATTTTCTTTCTGTCTATATCACAGATATTTAAAAAAATCATGTTTAATAAATAATTATGAAATTTGAAGATTATCTGTTAAGTATACAAGGAAATGATTAATTTGGTTGGTATTTAATTTGGTCTCTGGAAAATTAGATATTAAATAGTGTCTGACGTAATAAATAAGTATCATAATCAGTGAAAAATGGAGCTAGTCTATTTGGTAATTGAGAGACTTATACATGATGACTTCAAATAATTATATGGACACACTCCCTACACCCAATATGACAACATAGCTTTTAAGTTGACAAAATTTTGACTGATATTTATTTTATGCTATTAGCGAAAATAGTAAATTTTTCCGCCAACCGCATTTGTGTCAGTAACCTAATCTATGAAAGTGTGCATTTTCTATATGCTATTATTCCGTGCCTTTGATATGTACCTAGTATATGCTATAGGAGGTCCCCTCCCTCCAACAAAGGAGGAAAGGGGGGAAAGAGAGCTAACTACCTGGCCGGCCTACTAAGGACATTGTGAGTCAGGGAGACACGGCCATTGTGAGGCTTAAAGAGTTAACATATGTATATCCATACCTCTGTATTCAAAGCGTTAGATCAGTATTTCTTCAATTGCTGGGCATTGACATCAACTATACTAGACCACAAGAGGTTTTCCTGGAATTTGTTATTTTAGTTTTCAGAGCATATTTTATGAATAAATATTTTATAGTGTAAATATTGAAATGTTTTAAAAAAATTCAGACCTGGAATGCTTAAATAACATCTGTATAGCAAATGGCAGTAACTAAGACGCATATTTTTAAACACAGAAGCATTCACCAATAATCAGGAATTTTCAACCACCGTAATTTTTTAACATTCAGACATTGAAATTAATGTGTCAATGAAAAACAGCACAGATTAATTTAGTAATGTTTGCCTGAGAAAACTATAGTTCAATACAAGATTTCAGTAGTCCTATGGTTAATAACTAATTTAAATGTAATTATACATTTGTTAACATGTTAACACTATATGCATATGTGTACTGATGCTCTTATTTGTGCCATAATTAATTATTAATAGTTAAGTTAGTTTAATGTATGTGTTAAGTCTTATAAAACAGTTCTACCATTTTCATGCTTTGTACTGCCACCATGCGGAAAATTGTTGTATTAACCAGTTGTAATTCAGGCGCCGACTGCGTCGACCGCATTGCAATTCTTTAAAGCGATGATTTCATCAGCCAACACCATTCTCCCAGTAAAGCGGAGAAAATTAGAAATAAACATATATAATTTTATTATATTCTGGTCCGTCGTCATGAATACTTTATTCAGCGCCACCATATAGTGGTCCGTGTCGAGTCGGAGTAGTAATCATAATGGATTCAAAGTTAAAGTCCTTAAATCGAGCACGCGGTCGCGTTAAAGCGAAACTAACCAAAACCAAAAGCTTCTTAGAAGAATTTGTGGAAAAAGAAGATTCAGTGATACATCTCACACAAAAACTGGATAACCTTCAAGATGCGAAGGAGGAAATAAATCGACTGTTTACAGACTACGAGGCAACTCTGGAAAAAGGCGAAGACATCGTGGATATGGAAGCCGAGTTATCGGAATTGGAAGACCAACGGGAAAATCTTGAAGTAAGACTTAAATATATTCTATCAACGTTAAATTCTAAAGCAGTTAACTATTAAAAAAATACTAAGTAAGATAATGCTAGTTTAAATTTATAATCTAAATTACCGAATATTCCATTACCGATTTTTTACGATAAAATCTAATAATTCTCCAATTTTAAAAATCAATTTGCAAAAATAATTGCTGAAAATGATAAATTATCAACCACGCAGAAGTTATTTTATTTAAAATTAGCTTTGCGCGGTGATGCTAAAAATGTTGAAACGAGCGAAGATGATTTTGAGTCACTGTTTCATGCCCTTGAGCAGAGATATGAAAATAAACGGGCAGTTGTTGATACACATATACAGGCAATATTAAAATTAGAGACAATTTCGCACGAATCATAAAAATGTTTAAGAAACCTCACAGATACCGTAAAAAAGAGTTTAAGAGCCTTAAAGGTTTTGAAATTGGAGTGTAACGAGCTTACCGAAGCAATGCTTGTTAATATTATCCTGCAAAAACTTGATAAAGAAAGCAGGAGAACGTACGAATTATCGTTAAATTCCAAGAAAATTCCTTCTTTGACCGAGTTAATAGAATTTCTTGATAATAGGTCAATGGTTTTAGAAAATTTAAAAAAATGTTCGCCTTCCAAACCATCAAAGTGGTTTCACAATACTATGACTAAACCTAAAAAATTGTTTGTAAGTTCAAATAAAAACATTTGTAAAAATTCCATTAAGGCATGCATCTTATGTAAAGAATTTCACAATTTATACAAGTGTTCAAAATTTTTAAATATGTCTATGCCTCAAAGGCTGGATACAATAAAAACATTCAAACTGTGCAGAAATTGTTTAAAGGCGCACAGTTTGCCTTGCACTTCATACTTTTCATGTAGGATATGTAATAAAAAGCATAACACACTAATCCACCGCGAGCAGGAAGTCCAGCAGACAGAAATTGTCAACCAAAAAGTGGACTCTGCACTTCCAAGAGGGGTTTGTAGTTTCGTTTCTTCACTGTCTAGACAACAGAACCATCTGATGACTTCTTTTTGTGAGCGAACAGTATATGTATGTATCTCTCTAAATACAATAAACTACACAATACATATGTATAAATAAAGATCGTTACTATACATCGAAGTTTTATTGTGGAACCATCGGCTTCGATATATGGAGGTTCTATTGTAATAAAATTGCAAACTTAATTAGAAATAAAATAAATGGACAAAACTCTTGTTGCATGTCATATAAGAAATTTAAATGCATAATAGAAATGAAATCTATATAATGAAATTACCAAAAACGACTCACGAAATACAAATTCCAGTATTAGTGTGCGGAATGGAAAACTACGTAGGCGAGTCAAAAAATTCTAGGAAAACTGTATATAGTTATGTAAAAAATAAATGCAAATCATTGAATACACTATAAACATTTGGTAATACCCTGACAAATTGGCGCCTTCCTAGCACTTATTGCGATTGCGCAATAAATAAAAATAAATGGCGGCGATTATAGAATGCCTGTTGGATTCTCCCGTCTGGGGTGGGCAATGGTGGATGTCACTCCAGCCGCTCATCTATGATTCAGGAAGGTGGACGGTTAATGATTTTAAATTTGTTTTGTATAAGTGGTAGGGAAATTATGGTTGTGAATAATATTGTGATATAGATTTTTTGGTCCTGGGCAGAAAAGCTAAAATCATTTGCCGTAACTCGCTCTGGAGAATTCAGTGCAATAGAAGGAGGAGGCCTGTCAAACATTGAGCAACATTCAAATGTAAAATTTCTAACCAAAGATGGCGTAAAACTTAACGAAATTTTGTCAAGACTACAAGTACAGTATAGTAATGAATGCATGAGTAAATTTATACTTTCTTTATGGATTGACAAATTTAAAGCGGGACATGTAGGTGTTTGCGATGCCGAGAACTGCAGGCGACCTTTAGCTTCTATTCAGAAAGGTTTTATCAGCCGTTTTTTCGGACTCAAAAGTAATAACATATTGATTTTTTTGCAAAAAAAACATGTAATAAATGCAGAATACTACTCTAATCAGCTTAAAGGTCCAATATGCGAAGCTATGCATTGTAAAACAGCAGGAAAATTGAAACATGTTATTTTTCACCATGACAGTGCTCATCCTCACACAACCAAACCTTCCATAACTGGTTTTTCACGTGCGAAAAACCAGTTATGAAATGATGCCCTTCCCTCTACTGCAATAAAACAAGCCTCAGCTCTCTTGAATTCTAACGGTACTATCCGCCAATTTTCCACGGACGGACTATATCTGCTATTTTACAGTATTTAACCTTTGTACGTAAATTTCTAATATGGTACTATAATTTTTATTCCAAAAGCATATTTAAAAAATATCAATACCTTCGTTTCACTCAATGGGATATTGATGCTTAATAATGGTATAGCATTGTGAGCATTTTAACCATACCCACACCAATCATTGGCGATGATAGTAGAAGTCAGTGGTACATGTTGCAATGGAAAAACCTTAATCGAAATTTAACCTACTAATTGACTGGAAATTATCCACAGTCTGATGGGTTAACAGATCGTCAGAAACACCAAATCTGGCTTCATAGAATTTAGCTGTCATTATATCTGATGATGAATTAAGTGATCTTTCCTTTAAGTAATGTGTGCCACTTCCAATATATGTATGAGGATCTTCTTTCAACCATTTCTGACACCTTCTAATAGTGGTATTGTTCTTCACAATACATATCGGTATAGATTGTGCTAATCACTAAGTCACATGAAGCTGGATAATACCCTTTTTCAAAATTTTACAATTGGCAAAAACCTTTCGCAAACATGGGTTCTCGGTGTTTTGATACTTTGTTTTTTATGAATGAACAATTTGCGAACCTAGAAGAACACCACGAATGTGGAGTTATTAAATAATGAGTTGAAAAATTTCGCATTTATAAAACTCTAGTTTTTAAAACAGTGCAACAAAACATTTTGCTGCTATGTATATTTTTTCCTGTTTAAATATATATTATACTATTGTAAAACAATTTAGAAGTTTTCATTATAATACTTCAATTTTACCACTCCCTTTTTATGAACAGCTCAATATTCACATTAACCAGCCAGGGTCATGGTCCCATAATAGTTGATAAAGAAGTCTACCACACTTACAAAAGATGAAGCTTCCTATTTTGTGCATTTATTTTTCAAATTAAATTCAAACATGCTCATATTTCCTCGTCACTTTTAATGTTTGAAATTTCTTAATAAGTGTAATACATGGCTTTATAGTTTTTTTGCATACTCCAACTACATAAAACCACCCTTCTTGGATATGTTTATTACTAAAATGAAAAAATTTTTGAAGTAAAATCCTGAAAATAATAAATACACAGAACAAAATAAATTTCATACTAAATTTTTATTCCAATAAATATAACTATATAAATATGAAACGAGACGAAAAATAACGATTCAATTGCTGGTGATTGAGTCTAATAAGAATGATATACAGCATAAGTTTTCTTATTTTGAAAATACAAAAAAAGGGCACAACCTGTTAGATTTTAGGACAAAAGTAAATAATAGCTGTTTGCTGCTAAATATGCATGTGAATGCAATTATATTTTTTTTTTATATAATAAATTTTATGCTATATAATCACACAGAAAATTTCAAGATTTGAACATCTTAAGCATAGTCAAAAAGTGGAACCTTTTGTATATAAAAGCTGGCTATAATTTACAATTCAACATAAACTATTTTTAAATGTCTAACATTCTATATAATAATAATTTTATCATCTAACAATGATTTTAATGTCTATTTTCCCATTACAATTAACATCCACTCAATAAATGTTTAAAATTATAAAACAAACAAAATGTAAAACCCAACAACTTCGTGAACCCACAGAAAAGATATATATATATGTTATGACATGAGAATTTAATAACTAACAATTTATACAGTATATTTCTTTTTATCTGGGTTAAGAATTTATTTATCATTCTGACCACAATTCCTTTGCATACAGAGATTTAGAATTTAACTGATATCTATGTTACCTCATAGATTCCATTTGACTTTCATGCGAGTGTATCAAAACTGCATGGGATACTCATTAGCTTACTTATAACTACCATAACCACCATGGTCATCTGGGTTTCAAGGTTTTAGTTTTATCGTGCAAAGGTCATGCTGCGCCAGAACCTACAGTTTTCCGAGGAATCTGAACCTCTTAAGGCCTAGGGAACCAACCTTGGACTACGGTGAGAAATTGGTAAGCGTTCTTTTTTTGACACAGGAGTCAAACCCAGGATAACCACATGCTAGGTAAACATGTTATCACTGCACCATCACAGGGCCCACTGTCATCTGTGCTTTGCATTTAAAACAGCATTTGGACTTTCATTTCTAATATAATCAATCCTCTTTGTATTCCATCAAAAAAAAAGTGTCCAGTAAGGGGAAGAACTTTCTGCATGAATTTAACTGCCATGAAAAAGTAGTTTGTCTTCATGCCATTGTCAGCATGCTAAAAATTTAAATACAATATAAATTCATATTGAATCCTTTCACTCTCTTTGCTGTAGAAGAATAAGAAAAACAAAATAGTGGTTATACTTGATAATTTTTGACACCCATGTATAAGTCAGCTCGAGTTAGAGCTTTTTAAGTATAGAAGGAAAAGAGACACCGTCCCTGCCCCAGAGTCGAACTAGGGTCCCTCTGTTGAGCCTGGAGTACCTTGACCGCTAGACGAATGAGAACTGGAAACAACGCTCTCTTTCTCCGTATATAAAGATGTAAGACATTATTACCCTTCGCAGGGACGTCACAACTGAAAAGTAATGGCCAACAACACACGAAGCCACAGGGGTGAGTTTTTTGTTTTCACTTGTGAAATCATAAAAAAACATCCCTCTGGCTTTGTGTGTAACCATTATTTGGCAATTGTGTTATCCCTGTGAAGGGTAATAATATCTTACAAAATAGTGGTAGCTTGCAGCTTTCAAAATTCCTGAGTTAGTGGTTTTATAAAAAATTAATAAATGTGTTTTGTTTGTGTGAATTTTATAGCGCAAGAATGGCAATGGTCATGCTGCATTGGGACCTACAGTTTTCCGAGGAATCAGAACCTCTTAAGGCCTAGGGAACCAAACCCCGGACTACAGTGAGCAGCTTTTTTTTTTTTCACGGTTAGCAATCGAACCTGGGAAAACTACATGTTAGGGCAAACATGTCACCACTATACTACCTGCATGGCTCCCCAAATACGTTTTAGAAGTATCATCAGCAATGTTCGTTCAAATAAAATAAAAATGGGAATAGAAGCAAAAAAAATATTGTTTTAAATTACTTAAATGAAAAATATGCAGTTAAATACCTTTTAAATAAATTCTCACCCAGACATAATTTTTCTACAAATTTATCAGAAGTTAAACAGAGAATGAAATTATAGATGATCATTTCAACTTAGAACGTATCTTTTGAAACTAAAGCAAAATTCAAATATTGAACTTTTTTGCTAAATATATTATCCACATAATGTAAGAGTGATGACTATAACATAACACTAACTTCACATACACATGGTATGCATATAATATATATATATATATACACAAGGGTGATTCAGTATCCATGTGACAAACTTTAAGGGGAGATAGTATTCATGAAGACAAACAATATTTGTCATAGAACCTAGGGTCGCAAACCACTCACAGCGCTAGTTCTAAAACCGTCCAGCATGCACAAATATTTACAACCAGTGCGTGAAAAGCGCCAGATAAAACTCAGGTCAGCTGCTCAATTGCATAGATGATTAGGACATCGCATTTTGCGCTTCTCATGCACTGGTTGTCACTATTTGTGATTGCTGGACGGTTTTAGAACTGGCGCTGTGAGGGGGTTGCGACCCTAGGTTCTGTAACAAATGTTGTTCTCTTAATGGGTAATATCACCTATTAAAACTGGTCAAATAGATACTGAATCACTGTGTGTTTGTGTATATATATACACACACACCTCTGATACGTAAAAAAAATTCATAGAAATTAACGATTTTCTTAATCCAATCCTCCTAAACAAACGTATTTGATATTCAAATATTCATCAACACCATACTTTGAACCCTCACGACCAATACCAGATTCTTTAATACCACCAAATGCAGCTTCAGCCATTGATATAATGCCTTCATTGACACCAACCATTCCCACTTCAAGTTGTTTAGCCACACGCCAAATTTGAGCATGATCTTCAGAATAAAAATAGCCTACAGGATGAAGATAAAACCAATTCAAAAATCATAAATCAATAACTAAAAATGTTACATGTAAAAACAGCATAGTGAATTTAAATTATTAATTAAAACAATTGGGAATCTCAAATATATGCAATGTACCATAAATGACAAAATAACTTTAAATTAAAAATATATTACTCTGTTCAAAATATACATGTGTATATATATATATACTGAAGAGCAACTGAATTATAGATTTTGATTTTTTTTTTAGATTTTATTCACATTTATCATTTTATAAATTGATATATATATATTTTTTTTCCATTACAATTATGCACGAATTTTATTTAGATTTCTCCATATGAATCCCTACCGCTATTAATTTTGTAGTAAATAGTATTCTTTTAATTTCTTAGTAAATTTATGCATCGTTTTGCTGTTTTTTATATCTTCTGGAATTTCATTCCACTTTTTTTATTCCTATGTAGTTAATATTCTCCTGACTTTTGTTAGTTTTACTTCTTTTTGGTATGTATTTATTGATATTTCGATAACTATAGTTAATTTTTTTGTTGAGTTCTATTATATTTTCATATTTTTGGTTTTTTACTCTTTCATGTATTATTTTAAGTAGTTTTATGTCATATATTTCCTGTGCATATAATATTTTTTTTTTATTTTTTTTATATGCTGAAATCGAATTACCTGTTTTTAATGTTATTTTCTTTATTACTTTTTATATAATTTTATTTATTTTATTTTCATTTGTTTTATTAAGTTTTCCCCAAACAACATTACCACAGTTAATACGGCATTCTATTAATGTAAAATATAAGTTTAGTATTATCTCTGGTTAATATTGTTGCTAGTCTATGTATTATTACTCCCGAGCCTCTTCTTATTTTTTTCATTGCTTCATCTATATGTTCGTTCCAGCTGAGGTTACCCTTAATATGCATTCCTTGGAATTTTATATTTCCATTTTGTTCTATTTCTTGATTTTCTAACCATAATTTGTGACTATTTTTTTTATTTCATTTTTTTTGTTTTTACGCTTGAATAATAAATATTTGGTTTTGTTTATGTTTACACTAAAATTATTGTTTTTAAACCAAACCTCCGTTATTTCTAATCTCTCATTTATTTCTTTTTATATAGATTGTTTAGGTTTTTGTAACTTTCTATCTAGCAAATATCATCAGCGTAAATCAATAAATTTTTATTTATTATGTGAATGTCATTTAATGCTAATATAAAGAGTAGTGGGCCTAATATTGATCCTTGAGGCACTCCATTATTATTTTCTAGTTCCTCAGATTTTATATT